>CM043120.1:56000283-56311324 GCA_023701765.1 Hylyphantes graminicola | reverse complement strand
AATTCTATTATAATTATTATTTAAAAAAAAACCCTGCAAAATTTAATGCCCATTTATTTAAAAAGCATAGGAAGCTATTTTTTTAAAGAATTAAATCACCATTACCATTAACAACAGTAGCCTTTAAAGAGAAAGGAGAAACTTTAATTCTTTCAGACAATAAATTAAAATAAATTTATTTTTGCGACATCGATCAGTTAGAAATGATGTCAAACGACGAGATTCTTTTGTATGTTAATATGAAATCGAAATGTTTCCATTCTATTTAAAAGCGAGGACTATTGCACATATTTTCTTTGAAATATACATTAAATTTGCAAACCGTAAGTAATAATGTGTTTGGAGCCTTTTTATACCTTGTCTATCCATAATGCGAGCATCGAAAGCATTTTCCTTCCCTATCCCCGCATGTGGTTTTCTTCGAAACGGGAGGCGTAAGCGTCTTTTTCCCCCACCTTACTTGGGTTTGAACTATTCGGATTGTTAATATCCCCAACAGAACCTCAAACGCGCTGGGTTTTAAAAAGCGATGCTCCCCCCGTTTCCTAGAAAACCTTTTCGAGGGGAAAGAAGTCTTTTCGAGGCTCTCATAGTAAATAGACAAGATATACCTGTGAAATACAACTGTTAAGGTAGGCGAATACCCAAAATTTCCCAAAATTCTAAAATTTTTACTAATACCGTCAGTGCGGGTAACTTTGGCCAAAATCATAGGTTTGTTTACAAAAGAAGAAAAATTTAACTACAAAAACGATTTAAACACTTTAAAATCATTATGCATTCAAAGTATTGTACTTTTAGGAATAATTTTCAAGCATTTTTGTTAAATTTTATAAATTAATAAAAAATTGGTATTAATATAAATAATTAGGACACTGTTAGGAGCCGGACGGGTAACTTTGGCCACCCATTAAATACATAAGAAACATACTTTTTAACATCCTTAAATACTGTATTAACGAATTAAATAGCAATATTAAAACTTTTAACTTGGAATAACAAAGTTATGAGACATATAGTTATTAAAAATGGTATATAACGTGACATTTACATTGCAGTGCATCGTGGAATGGCTTTACACAATGAATACTAGTATTGTTTGTCGCTTAAAAGAAAAATAAACTTCTATTTTAATAAGAGAAAAGAACTTTTTTGAAGCAAGATGTAATAACACGTATATTTATGAAAAGCAAACGATATTATTATAAAAGGGGAAAAAATAATCTACTCATAATTAAGAATATGAAAATGTTTACCTTTCGACATTTACGATTTTGAGTGGTATACGTTTATTCTTGCATTCTATCTTTATCATTTTTTTGTTTAAAATCATTTGATTTTTTTTTAAAGTATCTAAAAAATTAGTAATCATAAAAGTAAGAATTTTTCAAAAATAGTTAAACAGAATACACTTTTACATACATTTTTTAAAGTGCAAAGTTCTATAAATAAATTTTACATCTGTGGCCAAAGTTACCCGCATTCGTCGGCAAAAGCTTCCCAATTACCAATATTTAAATACAGCATAAAAAGTATTCAATTTAGAATAAAATAAATGGTGTAATATTCTTCCCCATAAATAAAAGAATCGAATAGAGTGTTTTATTTAAATATTTTCAATATTTTTTTACGTGTTCCAGACAAAAGTTGGACGAGATAGATTTTTGTCATTTTAGGCTCGTAAAAATGAAAACAGCATTTGTAGCATTGCCAGAATTAGAATGAGAATTTTTTTTTACATGGAATGAAAGGAGATGTTTCCACCTTTCCAAAACTGTCAAACAGTTTAAGATTAGATCGTTCTATGAAGAGAAATTAAGAAACAAATATTTTTCCAACGCGTGGCCAAAGTTACCCTCCGCTCCGTGGCCAAAGTTACCCTCCGCTCCGTGGCCAAAGTTACCCGCTTTGACGGTACTTAAATCTTTTCCAAATTTGGCACAGTGATTTCAAATATAATACATATACTATTTAGGCTTTGTTTTTATTTAAATATAATTTATTTATTTTAAACGGTGTTTTTCTACTAAAAAAAGAGGTTTACGCCAACAAGTCTACCACATTGAATTTTCATCCTATGAATATTTATTATGTGTTAAATTCTTCGTTTTGAACTGATACATGCAACATGCAATGACCCTGTAGAATTACATACAAATTACAAGAAAAAAAGTTATTAAGAAAAATGTTATCAATTCACCACAAAAAAAGGATTTTTTCCGATTAACTTACACTTGGACATTTATTTAAAAAAAACTTGTGTACTTACACCAAATGTTAGAGGTTCATGGCACAGATATATATTAAAATAGCATCTGTGAAAAATTTCAGGTAAATACATGTAAAACTTTTTATGCTATAGAAGTGTTGGGGTAAACCCTTTTTTTTTAGTTGAAAAACACCGTTTAAAATAAATCAATTATATTTACATAAAAAAAATTTGCCCAAAAAGCATTGTTCATTATATGTGAAATCACTATGCCAAATTTGAAAAAGATTAAAGTAATAGTAAAAATTTTAGAATTTTGGGTATTCGCCTACCTTAAGTGTTATGTTCTATGGAGGCGGGCTGACATATTTTGTTACAAACCTACTTGTTTGGCTCCTGATTTTGTTTTTTTGAAAAGTTGCAACCTCCCCCCCCCCCCCCCCCCCAATGATATATACAATGATAAATACACTTTTTCTCTCTCAAGTTACCATAGCTATAGCAAGAGTACTCCAGCAGACATTTAAGGCATGCGTTAGTAAGCTTAAAAAAACTGTGCGTCACAATTTAGGTGCACCCACCGTGCTTCAATGTTTTCGTTGACGCATGCATGTACAAATTGCGGTGTTTTTGTTGTCAGTGTTTTCAGGAATTCCGTAGTCAGGTCACCCTCAAAGGGAAGTTGCTTGATTTGCTTTTATTATACCCGTGATTGAATCAGAGTATTGCGAACACTGTTTCTGTTATTTGAGTGTTGAAACGAGACTGTGGTTATGATGTCGCTCGAAGTTCCGTTTTTGTGCCCGCTCAGATGTTGACTTCGTCAGTTGACCAGAATTTTGAAATAAGAAACTTTATTGGCTGTGTTTAAGCTCTTTATAAGGATGGCTAGAAATGGGCTGCCAAAAATGATTATTTTAAATTACCATTACTGTGATCAATGATCAATCAAGATTCATGTATTTACTTGTGTTTTACTGTCTATAAATCTCTACAAGTATTGCTACCTAAATCTATGATTGCTACGATTACTTAAGAACTTTAATTGTGAGATTCACCTGAATCAAATTCTTGGCGTGAAGAAAACTTCTGGCATAAACTGATACGATACCACGGCCATGAGTGATGGCTTTCACGGAAGACATGAACTCTCAGCGCCGCCGTGTTTACTATGCTGCCCGAGACGGAATGGCCGATACCCTGTACGCACTTCTCTCAAATGTACCTAAGAGTGACCTGCACCATTACTTAGAACACCCTGTCGACGATGAAGGACCCAAGTGCACCCCACTGATCATAGCAGCCGTCAACGGCCATGACAATGTGATCACGATGCTGGTGAACCGCTTTAGCCCCAACATAGAGCAAGAGGGGACCGTCCAGTTGGACAGGTATGTGATAGAGGGCGCCACTGCCCTGTGGTGTGCTGCTGGGGCTGGGCATTTCAGCATTGTCAAGTTCCTCCTCGCACATGGGGCGGATGTCAACCACTCCACCAAGACAGACTCCACCCCCCTCCTAGCTGCCTGCTTTGGCAGCCGCCTTGAGGTGATACAGTATCTCGTCGAGAACGGGGCAGATGTCCAGAAAGTGAACAAGCACAAAAACAGCTGCTTGATGTTTGCAGTGTACCGAGGCCACATTGATGTCGTTTCCTACCTCCTCAGCAAAGGGGTGAACCCTGACTTTCAAGCAAAGTGTGGTGGTACAGTGTTGCATTTAGCGGCAGAGCTTGGACGACTAGAGATCATGAAAAGGCTCCTGAAGAGTGGGGCAAAGGTAATTAAGAACAAGATGGGCATGACCCCTTTGATGTCTGCGGCAGAAAGTAGCCAGTCCAAGATTGTGAAGTACTTCATCAAGAAGTCGTGGTGTTCGAAGAAAGAATCGGTGGAAGCCCTCGAACTATTGGGGGCCTCGTATGCCAAACATAAAGACTACAATCTCGAAAAAGCTTACTACTTCCTTCACAGGGCCATGTCTGAGCGCCAGATGAACCCTCAGTTCTATACCAAAAAAGCTTTATTGCCTCCAATTCCTGCTTATGATAACCACATTGAATGTCAGACTTTAAGTGAGCTGGAAGCTATAAAGTTCAACAGCAATGCTTTGCATATGGAATCTTTAGTCATTCGTGAGCGGATTCTTGGCTCATTTCATCCCGCAGTCCCACACCCAGTCATTTACTGCGGAGCCATGTTTGCCGATATTGGTCGTTACGACCGTTGTATGGAACTCTGGCTGCATGCCTTGAACCTGAAGCACAGACATAATGTAACCCTTCGCGTTGACCTGGTTCGTTTCGCCCAAATCTTCTCCCAGATGATTCATACTGGGAATGAAGTCACCTTCAGTCTTGTCAGGCAGGTTCTGGACATAACCCTCCAGGAACTCATCAAAAACAAAACCCTGCTGAACACTTCAAAGCCTGACGCCCGAGAATCGTTGTCTGAAGAACTTGAAGACAACATCTACACCACCCTGTACCTATTTGTAATAGTAGCTAAAATCCTGAAGAAACTGACTCCCGAGGAGGAACATTATCTTTTCAGGTTAGTATATAAAATAAATAAGCTGAATCTAAGGACCAGCGATGATTCGACACTCCTGCACCTATCCGTCAACGCCAAAACCCCTGTCGGTGAGTTTCACACCAAATTGGTTTGTGATTTCCCTTGTGCTGCCACCGCTCGCATGTTAATTCAATGTGGAGCTGATGCCAACTCTGTGGATAAACACGGCAACACCCCCCTTCACATAATAGCCGCATATCAGAAACCCATTACTGACTTTATGACATTGCACTCGATTATAACCAAGCTTCTAGATGCCGGAGCTCATATTGATAGGGTGAATAACAATGGAGAGTCCCCTTTTGATGCTGTGTTAACAGGCGTTGCTGAGATTATACTCAAGTCCCAACGTCAGTTGAGTCTGAAGTGCATAGCGGCAAAAGCCGTCAAGACTTTCAATATCCCTTACAAAGGAATCGTTCCTCTCACTTTGTCTGTATTTACTGATATGCATGACACAGCTAAAAAGAAGAACATGTAATAATGGTGTTCCTAAGCAGGCTGTTTTCTATGCTAACTGTTTAAGCAGGAATATATTTTTATACAGCTCTAGTGTGTCTGCTGTAATTCTGCCTAAGTGCAGAGGACACAACTCAACTCTTGCATTTTAAGATTTTGGATTGTATAAATTCTGTGAGCTGTCAACAATTGTGTTTTTTTAATCAACTTGCAATATTTTAACTTGTTTTTATGTTTTTAATTCAGTATTTTAACCTGTGCATTTTAAACCTGGAAATGAAAGTTTTTAAACAGTTTCTTCCTCCTGTGTTTTTAATGAATCTCCCACCACTATGTGATCTCATCAAAACACTAACTGTTGAAGTTTAAAGGTAACATTTAAGAAATTTTAACATCAGCTATTGGCCATTGAACCTGCAAAATCCAGTGGCCAAATTTTATAAATGCACAGAGTAACTATATCTTTTTCTCTATATCTAAAACTTTTAAATCATCAAAACTAGTTTAATTGTATTTTTTATATTTTAACTAGTTCTTTTGATCCGTTCTCTATTTGGATTTGATCTCTATAACATTTTTAATGTTGTGCTAGGCGTGAAGTTTCCTGTCTTCTGTTTTTCCTTATAGTTCTAAACAATATAGAATTGATTCCAACTTCATAACTAGTACTATACATCTCTTTTCCCCAATAGATTTACACGCTATTGTCGTATATTTTCTCATAGCTCTTCCAATTACAACTATATTTAAAATTTATGTTTTTATAAGTTTTATAAAATTTAGAATGACAGTTCTCACGATCTAGATATTTTTGCTATGTCTTTTAATGATTTTAAAGCTGTTATTTTTGCTATGTCTTTTAATGATTTTAAAGCTGTGTCAAACTTGTATCTGTGTAATGTGTTTGTCTGTTTTTATACTCAATTATTTCGTGTTTGTTTTATTTCCTAGTTGTCTTGTTCAATGTACTTAGTAATAAGTTTTTGTATGTAAAGTGCATTTAAAACACTGAATAAATAATAAATAGTGATAATTGCTTTCCTTTATATGAAGAGAAACACTGATTTAAATACAAAATAGTCAAAAAGCAATGAACCTTACATCAAATCCTTTTTAGACCATAGCCCTCCCCCCCCCCCCTCCTTCTGTCTAAATGAATATTAAGGATATCATATCAGCAATCCATTTTAAAATTTATGCGAGATAAGACATTCATCACTATAGATCTTCGGGATCCCTTTCCTGGCTTATAGTTATCACAGTGAGTTTAGTTTGGACATGTTTTAGAAGCACATTCAAGTGATGAGTCGACACCTGAGTAGGCACCCAACGCAACCGTTGAGAGCAGTAGCGGATTTCTAAATAGGCTAGCTAGGCTAAAGCCTACGGCGGCAAATTTTCAACGGCTGAATTTTGCATGTTGAGTCAATTTTTTCAAAACGCAACTGAAGTTTAAGTACTCTAATACAGTGGATTATTTGTTAATATTTCACCTCAAGCCCTATTTTATGTAGCATTAAAGTAAGAGGTCAGAAAAATTACATCAAACTGATGAAAAACATACTTACAGCATTTTTAATCTTTATTTAGTAATTTAGGGGCACTAACTTTCATTGAACAATGGGTTATAATGAGATAAATCACATTAGTCATTAGTGATAAACTTTTGAATCGATTTTACCCCCCCCCCCCACCTACCCTATAGGCGGCAAATTTTGGTTCAGCCTATAGGCGGCACATTTGGAAATCCGCTACTGGTTAAGAGGACTCCCTTGGAATTCCACATCTTGAAAATCGTAATGTTATTCCTATGGAAAACATTCGCAAGTCAATTACCGCCACAATTTTAATAAAAGGTTACTAGTTTTTGGTATCATTGTAAAGAACGAAAGGAGTAGATTTTGTAAAATTAATTTGTTTTGTGAAAATCACATATTTAGTATTTTTAATAATTTTTTGAAGTAAGTAAAAAATGGAGTACGCATTAAGTTCTGACTTAAAAAAATTACTAAAAATACTAAATACGTTATTTTCACAAAATAAATTAATTTTACAAAATCTACTCATTTCGTTCTTTACAATGATACCAAAAACTAGTAACCTTTTATTAAAATTGTGGCGGTAATTGACTTGCGATTTGGCTGCACGGGCCGTTTATAGGTCGGCAGTTATTTTGGCGATGCCCGAAACTGGGACCTTTCGCATGCTAGGCGAATGTCTAACCGACTTTGCAATTTGCATCCCAGCTCCTGTTATCACAGTGAGATGTCTTTCATGTCTTAGAGGGAGAAAGACTAAGAAATGACAAGAGCCACATGGTTTGACTGTGTATTATCTCTGTTCAATAACGTTTTTCTTCCTTCACACAAAAGCTTAAAAAAAATAATGAAATAGTTGGTTGGTTTAACATATATTTTCTAGCTTGTGTGCTTGGTCGCAAGGACCCGCTTATAAACCATCGTCAAGTAGGACAACACAAGACGCAAACATATACAAATGACAGATGCTGCCATCTGTCGCCACCTCCACAATTTAGACATGTCCCTGAAGGGGAGGGAAATTTTCTCCAGGAACCTGTACCCATGGTGAACTGCGCAATGACCGACCACAGGACTTTCGGACCCAACAGATTTTACGAGCACGTACTCCGCATATACTCGGTAGGTCTTCAGTGGCGACCGGGTCTCGAACTCTCAACCTTCCGATTTCAAGTTCGAGATCTTTGACCACTAGGCTCCCTACAGCCCTGTAATGAAATATAAATGAATACTGGCTACTGAATTAAAGAATTTTAGTTACCACCTGGCGACCGACTCAGAGACATAACATAGAGTGGACTGCGCATTGGCAAACCTAAAGTGTCCTAATCATCTAACTTACACAGTCACATGACTGTGTCGCATTTGGCTCGCATGTATGGCGAGTTTACCATTTGGCGAGTTTTTCCACAAAGACCTGAACACATGAGGCAGACAATCTAATAGTATGATAAAGTAGCTCGGAAAGGAACAAAGATGAATCACTATTTAAATTCATTCGCTGTTCAATTTATCAATTGTTCGACTTCTTAAATATATCAATAACTCAAAAACTACGATACCAAAAACAAGTTTATTTTTTTGGCCAAAATGTTTTTAAAAAAATTGTCTGCAAAAACATTAAAAATACACCAAGCGGCTGTGATTGGTAGAAACCCACGTGACTTGGGTATTGATGGAAGTCTCCACTTCGGTTTGCTAGCTGATATTCAGGTCTGGCGACAATTTGGAATAGCTCGTAACGAAACGGTAGCGTTAAGTTGCAATATGTAGCAACCTTTCCCCTCTTGGCGATTTGTGATGTTTAGGACATAATGCTAATCTGCAAGGGATGACGGTTTTTTAGAAAAAACCGGTTTTCCATTTTCCATCAGTTTTTCCCTAAAAAAACGGTTTTCGGTTCCAAAGGGCCTCATACAAAAAAAACCGGTTTTCAGTCAAAACCGGGACCACCGGTTTTTTGAAAACCGGTTTTGGTTTTCCATCCCCAAGCTGCTTTACTATGAATGCGCAGTCCACTCTATGTTATGTCTCTGGACCCACTACCTCGAAGTTTCATCTTCATCATATGCTTTTTCCTAGATTTGGTGAACTTTTTTAAGTATGTTTTTCTGAATTTCTATGAGATTTATTTGGTAAAAACTAGTTTGAATTTCGTGGGTTAAAAGCTAATAAACAAATATTTTAACTAATTGAACTATAAACAACAAAAAGCTTAAGGAGTCACAGGAGTCTTAAAAATGTGCAAAGAAGATACACTGTAAATAATTTTGGTGTATCTTCACGCCAAAAATGGTGGCAACAAAGTAGCCACCAAAAGTGGTGTAAGGAAACACCACCAGTAAATCGGTGTAATGAATCACCGATAATTGACTGGTGTGTAGAAGCACCACATTTGGTGGCTACTCTGTTGCCACCATTTTTGGTGTGATGAAACGCCACCATTGAATTGGTGTACTTAAACACCTAACGAACTAACAGGGTGTTCGGGTACTAATTTCAAAATCAAAAGGATAAAATGGGTAATTTTTAAAAACACTTTTTGGTGTAAACTGATTTCTTACAAATCCTGAACAACTACATATTTGTAATGTTAAAAATAGCTAATTTTGTAACTTGAGTTGATTTGCGACTTGGGTTGAACTCAACGAGGATACCTTTATCCATGCTACAAAATGTACACGTATTATACAAAAACATAACTCAAACAAAATTAATGTTTAGGAATATTTAACGTAAATTAAAGATATCAATAGGGTGGACAGATATTGTTTAATTTTTTACTCAATTATCTTTATAGCTATAAAATTGTGCAATTAAACTCTGTTTAACTATTTTATAGTAAATATTTTTTTTTATTTTATAGTATAGTAAAATGGTTTTTTCAAACAAAACGTAAATAAAATATAATTTATGAAAGCGAAAAGTTAATCACTGAAATAATTCAGATATCAATAAGCTAAATGACTTAAGGGAAAATACTGTAATTATACTTTTCATTTCAATATCTTTTAATTATATATACTAGCTCACAAAGATATAAACATAACCCTAATTTTCTCGCTTTAGCCAGAAACGCTAATATTGTAGTTTTAGTTAAATTATTCAGTAGTAATTCAGTTATATATATAAATAATAAATATAATTGTTCGGCTTACTTTGCATTTTCGGCAAATACAAACACTCGATTTACCATCATCAAAATCAAACTCGTGCTGTTGTTTAGGACTAACTGAATGCAAACACACAGACAATCATTTAAAAGTAATAACTGCACGCTGAAATAAGTTTTCTAGCCTGCAATTTTTAAAATAAGACTCAAACCATGCACATCACGAATAAATTATCAAAACACAGCTCTAATTTTCCCGTTACAACCAAAGAATTGCTAGATTGGCTCGATCTGTAACACCAAATTTGGTGTTTCGTTTTCAAAGTGTCGTGGAAAGGCTACATTCTTGGTGTATGTTAACACCAATTTTATCTTAAGTTTAAATAAAAACCATTTTGAGTGAATGATAACTAACACCTATGTTGGTGTTGACACCACAAGTCGCGTATATTTACACCATATATAGCATTTCATAAACCCAAAACAAGTGTAATAATACTCCCTTGTTTTTACAGTGTACTACATAGCATAGTTTGATGTCTCTTGTAATTTTTTAACTACTCAATAAATGAGTATAATTTTTATATGTAATTCTACAAGATTTATTTATTGTAAAACAAGTTTTAAAATTTATGAACTTTAGCCAAAACTAAAATAAATTATATTAAACATGACGGTACTTGAACACACTGTGATTATCCTTGCGCGGCAAATTGTGAGGTCAAAATTGAAAAAATGACCAAGAAAATGACTTTATATTGTACAAATATGTACAGACAAAGACTTATACCTAAATTCCCATCTCAATTTAAATTAGAAATTATTTTAAAAAATATTTAAAATCAAAATTTAAAAAAAAATTATTAATTTTTTTAGAAAAAAGTTCTTAAAATAATTTCTAATTAAAATTGAGCTGAGGATTTAGGTATAAGTCTTTGTCTGTACATATTTGTACAATATAAAGTCATTTTCTTGGTCATTTTTTCAATTTTGACCTCACAATTTGCCGCGCAAGCCTAATCACAATGTGTTCAAATAGCTTCATGTTTAATATAATTTATTTTAGTTTTGGCTAAAGTTTCATAAATTTTAAAACTTGTTTTATAATAAATAAATCCTGTAGAATTACATATAAAAAAAATTATACTCATTTATTGAGTAGTTAAAAAATGTCATGAAAGATCAAACTATGCTTTGTAGTATCTTCTTTGCACATTTTTAAGACTCCTGTGACCCCTTAAGTCAAACATAAATTAAAAAAAAATACATAATTTGTCCTAAATGGGATTCTACGTTTTATTACGTCCATGTATAACACTTCAAAACCCAACAGTAAAATTTTTCATGCTATTCTAAAAAGAGATTGCAGCAGACAATATGGAGAATTTTCTGCTTATATTTAAATAAGCCCAAATTATATAATAAGTATAGCAAAACATATTTGTTAAATTATTGGATTGGAAATTACCTGATGTTTGACTTGAAGTTCCTGTAGTAGACTACTAATGTTAGTTAATATTTTTATTATTACGTCGTTTTTTTTAAGAAAACATAATAATTTTGTGTTCATTGTTTAAATCATTTTTGTGTGTAAATGACTAAATTTAAGAAGTTTTTTTTTTATCAGACAAGTTACTGAATTTTTAAAGTTTGTTTCACAAAGTGTGTCACAATGTTTTAAAGGTATGCACTTTACAGACATTATGTGGGACATATTCATGACTAATAGTTTATTTTTTTTTGCTGCCACTACAAATTAACATGTCATAATAATTTTGATACATTGTTTGTTTCGTGAAAGAAGACACTGTTAAAGTATGTCCTAAAAGCATTTTGCAAAGAGCCTTAATTTTGGCTGGGACCTCGTAATGACTCACATCAGATTACATTTTATAAATTAACTACAATACTTTAATTTAAAATATATATAAAGCATTAAAAATGTTTTTGAAATTGTTAACTTCATAAATAAAATTTTAAAAATATTTTTTTGAAAAATGTATACTGATTAAAAATATTAAATTCAAAACTCGTGCTGTGAGAGAAAAATTGCACTTTGGCTTTCAGGGGGAATGGGCGCGCTGGACGGCGGGTCCTCAAAGCAAAGTGCCTCATTGTTAATCCAAAGGAGAAAAAAAATATTTTCTCTTCCTCATTTCTCCGGATGTATTGAACATTTTTACAATCGCTTTTTTATGTGATAAATGTATCTGGCTCATAGGTCCAAACAATCCCACTTTTTGAAACAGGTTCTATTTTTTTTTTAATTAAAAATAAATGATTTTACAAAATGTATTCGAAGCAATTTCAAGAAGTGGGGTTATAGAGATCTATAAGTTATCTACATTTATTATTAAAAAAACAATTCGTAAAAATATTTAATGCAGTCGGAGAAAAGTGGCAGAGAAAATAGTTTTTTTTTTGGAGACCCGCCGTCCCGCGCACCCATTCCCCCTTAAGTTGAGCAAATAAAAGGAAATTTTTAAATGTAAGTAAGGCTTAGTGAATTCAAAATGTACTGAAAGTTCTATTTTCTCAAATCACTTGATTACATCCGACACAGTACAGCTGCTACTAATTAGAAAACAGAGCAGACCCTACTTATCTATTTTCAGCGTCTATTGTTCTTTCTAGCGTAGAAGGGGTTTGTGTAATTCTCAGGTGTTGCGCAACTCATTTGGCTTGGTTTCTTAGTTTTCAGGTTAGTTTTATAAGGTATTCTAATTTTATTTACATTCTAGGGCTTTGTCGTGTTAAAAGATTTAATGCGCACCGATTACAGTATAACCTGTTTATAGCGTCATTTAAGGATCTGCGACGTCATTAAACATTATAAACAAGGTATACGTATTATGAACTCGTATTATTAAATAACAAAATGACATCTATTTTTTAAAATCTAACCCGATGTGTGAATAGTAGCAGCACACAGTTTTATCTCTTCTTCTCCGGTAAATAATATTTTAGACAAAAAAATAAATTTCAAATTCGACTACTTTTTACATCATTTGGCGAAAAAATAAAATTCAAATAATAAAATTGATTTTTAAAAAAAATATTTTTTCTTTAACCCTTTCAGTCCCAGTGATGCCATTTGGCATCATCACTTTCAATATTTTTTTCAAAATGTTTATGTCCCGCTATGACATCCGAACACACATCATTCGATTCTTCACACTTTGTTCTATCAGACAAAATTTTACTTTAATCTCAATAGAAGTCAGAACTACTATTTTTTTATTTAGAAAATAGTCAACAAGCGTTTCTCCTGATTTTTTATAAGTTCACTTCAGTTCCACATATTTAAAACACAATTTAAACTATTTCGGTTAAAATAATTACTAAATTTTTTTTAATAATCTGGTCAGACACTTTAAAATATATAACTCGAAGTGTTTTTTAGGTAATATATATTTTTTTATGTTGTTGTTTTCCACAGTTAAAGAATTTTGGCATTGTTTCAAAAACCATATAAAAATTTAAATGGATTTTTTTTCCTTGTGGAATTCGTATATTTGACCTAAAATAAGCTTATTTTGTGAATATCAGATGTTTCTGTTGTGTAGTAAATTTTTGGGACTGAAAGGGTTAAGTTAGTATTTTGGGTGTCATATAAACAAACATTTGTACTGTTATAACAGATGAATTAATTAATAAGTGTCGTTATAACTAAGGTATTATAAATATTAAGGTCAATGGGCAATTTAAGGGTCCGAACATTTATGTAAGGCGTTATAAACAAGGTGTCGTTGTAAACGAGGTTGATTTAACCAAGTTAACTGAAGGTGTTCCAAACGCCCTTGACCGTTTCAAAGTATTGGATAAAATCAATTATACAAATGTGTAGTTTTGCAATACAATGTTATAAACCGTTTGTTTTTTGTGTTAACGTTAAAGTAAACTTGTTTTTTCCCCCGATTTTTCACGTGTAATGTGCAAGTGGCATATGTCATGTAAAAATAAGTTAAGGTCAAATTTTTGCTTTCTAATTTCTGTAAAACTGTTTTTGCGACGCACGTTTTCTTAATGCAGGAAAGCAAACACATTGTTATCCTCAATTATGTTATCGAAAATTTACAAAGGAGTAACAACTTAAAATTAAATTATTTTTTTAAATATTGCTATGTATTTTTAAAGAAGTTTTGTATATAATGGTGTGTATTTTGATGAAATAAAGCTAGTAATTCATTCACTAGTGTAGTTTCTCTCACTTTAAAAAAAAATATATAGTTTTTTTTAACTAGCCCTTAACTATTCTGTAAAACTGTTTTTGCGACGCACGTATTTTTAAGGCAGAGAAAAAAACTCGATATTGGCGACGAAATTGCGGGTTTAAGGTTTTGTATGTTTGACTATGAAACTCGGATTTCTATTTAACTCACAAATTTGTAATGAATGTTACAGTGGCAGTCAAAAGTGGCCGTACATGTTGAATATTTTGGTACCATTTAAAACATTTCTAAAAGTATGAAAAATGGTTTTGACTACTTTTAACACGTGGCTAATGTCTCTCGTGTAATTAAATGTCTCGTGTAATTAAAAAAATTATATTGCCTTCTTTAAATATTAATATCCCCTAAAAAATTCTGATAAATATTTTTTTACAGAAATTAAACTTTTTTTTAAATATTTCATTGAAAAACTAATCTTTTAAAAATTTTAAGTTTAGGTTGGTTCATCTTTCAAAATATTCTCTAACATCTTCAAGTTTATTTAAATTCCAAATCAGGTTATATTTCTTTTTAGATGCAAGCTTTTTAGCCATAGTGTGATACAAGAATTTAGCCAGCTGAATTCAAAAGTGAATTTAGTTGGAATCGATGTACACCGATTTCGAAACATTTCGTTTCCCGTTAACAGATACGGCTTCCTGCCAAGAACGGGCAACGACTTACTAGGGTTGACTAACACAGCAGCTAATGTTTAGACTCAAAACCTACCTTTATTGTCACATCCTCTTACGACACAAGAGGGCAACGCTTTTCTCGAAACAAATTTGCTGATGTCTAGTCTGCGTTGTAGCATCTCTGAACTATTTCTCTAGCCTTCTAAACGTTGATCCCGGTCTTTTCCGTAATTTACGCATCAGTTTTTCCAGCAGCAAATATTTTTTTTAATAAATTTTATAAATTGATTTTTTTTTATTGATATTCAAATTTTTCAAGCTGGAAAGGAATTTAGGATCCTATATTCAAAGATAAGCCTGATTCTGAATGTTTAAACTAATGTGTTATCCCGCTAACAATTACATTTAAAATTCATACAGGAAAAACAACCATGCACTTTTGCCCTTTTCCCGGCTGATCAGAAGGTCAAAATGCAAAAAAAAGTCTGTTGTTCTTAGAAAAAAAATCTTCCAGCTAGTGTTGAAGAAAAAAATACTATGTTACTTACCGACAAAATCTGTTTATTTTACACGAATCATTTGTAATTTTTACCCAAAAGCTCTTTTTTTACAGACACGATCATTGTAAGAAAGAAAAAAAAAGTTCACTTGGAAATCAAACCCCTCGTTCACCCCTATATATACATACTACACTCTTAAAACAAAAGAGTGAAATCCACTCCAGTTGGAGAGTGCATTTTCGACACCATAAAGGCATGCATATTAACTCAGACTGAGTGAAAATCACTCGTTTGGAGTGATCCTGTCGGAGGTTTAACACACAAAGTGTCCACTCCAAAAGGAGAAGTGCATTTTCCAGTCTGGAGGAGTGAAATTCACTCAGACTGAGTTAAATTAGGAGTGTTTGTTTTAAGAGTGTACCGAAGAATGAGAAACTTCTGTACAAGGTTCGAACCATGGACCTCTGAGATCGTCAGAAAAAACTGCTTAAAGAAAATACGAGTATTTTTTTCTGCAGAATTAACAGATTTTTTTTTACAGTGTAGGTAAAGTTCGGAAGCAGAAAACTTACTGGGGAAAATATAACGTTCCGTTAGTTATTTCTTTGGACAAAACCGCAAAAATCACAAGTGTGATATGGTAAATTAAAATTGAAAGTCTAAGATTAGTTGTAAATTTCTGTCCAGAATTTCAACTAGAAGTAATCCGCAATTTTAAAAAAATGTATATTTCTAAGTATAAAAACAAATGGACGATAGGTAATACTAAAAAATTATTTTGTATCGGGCGTTTAGGTGAAAACTGTTTCGACGCATCCTTCCTTATTTTTGCTCTATCAAAATCCTTCCTTATTTTTGCTATATTTGGGTTTTTTCAACATTATTACTTTTTTAGAACTTTTCAAAACAAGTATTATTTTTAAATAAAAAGACTTTGAGTAAATATTTTTAACATAACATTGCAGTTTTTTTTATTTCTAGCTAGTAGAATTAGAAGGTTAACCTGCATGATATAGATTTTTTTGCTAAAATTTCGCTTAGTAGCGCTTAGTAATTTGCGCCGTCACGTCACGAAGAAATAATTAGCTTACATTGCAAAATGTCATTTTTGAAATGAGCTCTGCGATAAAAAAAATAGTGTGTAGAAACTAAATAAAATTTACAATCACTAAAATAAAAGTAGTTTTACGTTTTGCAATATTAAGCAAGAAACCTGAATTAAATTATTTTTTCAGCTTATTTTGTTTTGCAAGTACTATACTTTTCTACACGAAAATACTACCTATACGAAATACTATAAGAAAATAAAACTAAATGTACCGAAATTCGCAAGAGCTCTTCTCTAAACTTTTATGCTAAATAAAATATTAAATAAAGCAATCTCATTTCGAATTACAAAATACTTAAATTGAATTATAGTTTTCATCACCTTACTCGACAAAGCCATTTTTGTAATGCGAAATGCTTTAAATTATTGTAAATTTTTGCGAATATTTGTATGGTTACTTTAAGCAAAAGTAATCAGGGGAGAGTGTTGTACCTTGGGACGCTTGTACCTTGGGACACTGAAAATTTCTAAGAATCTATTGGCAATATTCATACATTCTTTATTTCTAATAGTAGCCCTAACCAACAGACATCATCATAATAAAATTTAACACTAGCATCATTGAATTGATGAATTAGTGACAAAAAATAATACTTCATTAACCCAAAGTAAATATTTTTCTCATTCTAATATAATTTTTTACCTTAGTACTTTTACAAAAAGTCATCTGCATTTTATTTTATTCATAAAAGAGAAGATTTTTAAATATTTTGGTTATGAAAAACTAACGAAAATGCATTTAGATTGGCCACTATCTTGCTTTTATTTAAACCATGTAGTGTATTGTACTTTGGGACAGTATTAATAATTTGATTAAATTCTTAATAATTTGGATAAATAAAAATATCTTTATTATTTATTTTAAAAGCAATTCCACGAAACATGTAAAATACAACTCAGCTTTGTTTTGGATATATTTTATAATGATTGAAGTTTGAAATTATAATTCTGGCAACATCTGATTAATCTTGTTCCTTCCATGTGATGAAATGTTCTAAAGAGCACATATTCTGATGTATTTTGAAATAAAGTTTGTTTCCTGACACCTTAGTTCAAGTTTATGACTATTGACTGAATTATAAAGTATGTCCCAAGGTACAACATCCTATTGTTCCTTGGGACAGTTCATCCTCTCTACTTTAAATGAGTGGCAATTTCTTAATTTCAAGTTGCCAGAATTTAAAAAAATATATTATCGAGGAATATATTGGTGCGTTGAAATGCTGCTTATAAATTTTTATTTCGACAATAATTATCGAAGAAAAAAAATGTAAAAATTGTCCCAATGTACAACACTCTCCAATATTAAGTACCATATATTTTCTTTCTTTTTACATTCAAAACATACAGTAGAGTCCCGCTTATCCGAAAGGTACGGAACCGGAGCACTTTCGGTTAATCGAGATTCCATAGGAATTTTCGGATAATCGGGAATCATCCACTTCACGCCTAGAAAAACGCTGGCCAAAAGCAAATTTGACTTCATAGAGTGTTCGCTTCGTTACAAAAATCTTAGATCAGGCCCAAGATGAAGCCAGTACTTCAGACTTTTCTTGTTTTAAAGAAGTTAGGACAGGGCAGTTTTAAAACGAACCAAAATTTATCAGTAAAAAAAGAGGTTATTGCATATTTTCAGAAATACATCCAACTTTGTAAGTACGTGTATATTTTTGTGTATTTCTTTATTTATGCGTATTCTTCATAATTTAGCACAAAAAATATTCCGGAACCTTTCGCTGTTTCGCTTAAGTCGAATATCAGATAACCGGGATTCGGATAACCGGGGCTCTACTGTATTTTTAAGCCTTTGGAAATATTGCCGCTTAAATTCAACCTTTTCATAAAAACACTTTTAACCTTGTCCGAGAAAAAATGAGCGTTTTTTTTTTCTATCCGAGTCTTATGCTTTTGCCAAATTTTTTTTAAAACATTTTTTCTAATTGTTTGTCTTGGGTGACACACATTTAGTTCCTATGTATACCAACACAGCTGTTACACATTTGTTGTGTTTTAACGTATTATAAGGTACAGCTGTATACTTATGTATAAAATATAATTAAAAATGTCTTGATTTATATTAAAGTTTTAAAATTGCAGTTATTTATTTAAATCTGTATAAAAAGAGTCAATTTTGATAACCTAAAATTTGCAAGAAAAACGACTAAAGACGTTTGAAAAGCAAACGTCCATCCCAGAATAGGATTCGAACTCACTGATTTTGAGATATTGCAAGGATAAGAAGAAGATGGCTCTTACCCCCCGGACATCATGCATTTATGTATTGCAAGACTCACCTGGAAAATGTATAATTTATTTTTTTTAAAGGAAAAATACTGATATTTTATCATATATGTTTTTTTTCTATCAATTGGAAGAGTGTAATCTTATTTTCACTGCATAAAATATGAATTTAAATTAGTAAAATTATAATTTAATAAATTAAATATTTTAAAATAATACTTCTGCAGTACTTGGAATTTTAAAATTTGATATAATAATATAAAATAAATAAATTTCAAAAATTCGTGTGTTGTTAGATAAAGAACTATTTTCTTGCCGATTTATAGTGCTGCATCCTTCATTTAGTAAATACAAGTGTATGCTGAATGAAAGATCAGAGATCTTCACTTTTCTTACTAAGATACAGATGTATAAAATCATATTTTTCTTAACTCTCATTACCAAATGTTCGAATTGATAACAAGCTATCATAAAGCCAATGGGACAGAGTGACAGACACTTACTTTATTGGCGTTGATTTCAAGGCTCTAAACGGCATGTATGTCAAAGTGTTTTATTTCTTTAAATGCATTTAAATGCCTCATTATTTATTATTTTAAGATGCTGAATTGTTTATTATAATTTTAGTATTGTTTTAGTTTATTATTATTTTAGTTTTATTATTAATATTGTTTATTATCATTTTAGTTTTATTATTAATATTGTTTATTATCATTTTAGTTTTATTATTAATTGTTGTTATTATTTTAGTATTATTATTATTAAAAAGTTGTTTTTCTTGCAATATGTTTTGCAATTTGTTAATTTGCAGTAATTTAAGCTTAAACTCATGCAGTACAAACAAGATTACACTTTGGGCCGTTTGTCTAGCCTTCCGAGAGTTAAAACAAAAAAATCACTACTGAGATATCTTTTTATAGGCTGATAGTTGTATTTAAAAGTTTTATTTTTAACTGAAATCAAAATTCTTCTTAAAACCACCTGTCTCAAAGGCTTGTATTTTTAATCCAATAAATTAAAAGAAAGGATATGGTTCAAAATTAATTAAAACGCATTTCAAAATCGATTTAATGCGCATGCTTCAGGTCGTGAGTGGCAACAGAAATAATTCAATCAAATAAATTCCTCCTCGAGAGCCTCAACTAGTAAATCAACCTCAATTGGTAACAGATCATCAATAAGAGCACCGATCGAAGAAAACGCTGGAATGAAAGCTGGAGGGAATACGTCACCTGAAACATGCTAATGATGATGACGTCGTGTCCATGGATACAGATTATATGGGACCAAAGGTAAAGGTCTCATTGACTGCTTCAGCAATCTGCTGACAGTGGTCCTTGGAACAAGCCAATTAAGACTTATTATAAATGGTGGACACGCAAGTCCTTCTTCGGGGGCCCGGATGGCCGAGTGGTTTGGACCATTACGCCAGCAGTCTGCACGCTGTTACAGGTGCGGGTTCGATTCTCGCCTTCGCCTTGGGTGTACTACTTTTCTCTGTGACAGTAAAAATTCTTTCTGTGTCTGTCTTACTTGACGAAGGCTTATAAAACGGGTCTCTGATCAAACACACAAGCTGGAATATATATGTATCTACCCCTACAAGCCAAATTTCTATTTGACGGTTAAAAATAAATGTAACGTTGTTGGTAACACTGATTTTTCTTAGGATACCGAATTGGATTATGAACTTAATATTAAGGAAAATCATTGCTAATTAATTCGCACACAAGTAATATGTTACCTATATGTAAATAAATGCATAAAAAAATAAAGATATTTTTATTTAAATATTTAAAACTTAATGTAGCTTCGAAAACTTAAACATTTATAAAACACTTTATAAGACGACTTATAAACAGTTATTACATAATTTTATCAGTTTGTCCGTAGACATAGTGAATGCGATAGGTGTAAAAAAGATTTAAAAAGACGTATTTCGTTAGGGAACTGTGCCAATCTTGTTATACTTTAAGCTTGTAATTGCTTGCTTTTATTTTTTATTTACTTTTAAACAAATTCGTCTCAAAATAGTCGACCGTCCATAACAAAGTTGTCAGAAAAAACAAGGTTATTTGTAAAATAGTTTTAAAACCCTCAACCACCGACTTCATCAAGATATGCGTGTTTCTTCTTATTTACAATACTCTCTTCGCAGCGGAGAAGCTTTCGCTATTTTTAGAGAGACGTGGAGCTCAGGGATAATTGGAAACAAGTTCAAGAACACGGGGCCCAAACTGCTTGCACTCGAGCATTTATGGCGTTGGCAACATTTTTATTTATTAAAAAGTTTTATTAAATATTTAATTCTTGGTGTCATTAGGTTTGCTAAAAATAGGTTACTACCAAAAATACCTTTTAATCTCATGGCATAGCTGTGATATAATGTCCGGTATGTTCATTAGCTACTTTCGTCGAGATTGAAAATTTAAGTTGGCAGCTATTCGATATTGAAAACTTATTTATTTTGCAAACTATTAAAGTTTTAATTTTATCGAAACTAAATGAACTTTTTATTTTAATGAGTTACGTTCTTATGTTGTTTAAAAATTTGTATTACGCCAAGCAATGCCGTCTTTACCATAAGGGCACACGGGGCCCGTGCCCAGGGCCCCCATTCTCAGGGGGCCCCAAAGGATCGACAATTTCTCTCTCACATTTATTATCAAAACATATTTGTCGGGCACATTACTACACCTCACGCAATCACTCCGATTCCAAAGTCAAGCTGCACTGTCGAAACAAGAACCAACATAAATGTCAACATTGTTTATGGTTGAATTGTGTAATTTTTTCTCAGCTTCGACAAAACGATGGAAAGTTTTTACAGAGCATTTAGGTGCAAATAAGAGTCCTGATGTCTCCTTCAGAAACTAGATTTTCTGCAAGCACCAATGCTATTAATGCTCTTCAAAATGATTAGCTAAAATAAATGGTCATACTCAGTAAAAAATGTTATTGTAATTCACCTATTTTACTTTCCAAAAGGGCCTCAAATTATTGTGTGCCCAGGGGCCCCAGCCTAGTTTAAGACGGCCCTGACGCCAAGGGCATAGTGGCATAGTCCTAAAACTTCAAAGCATAACTAAGCTATAGGGTCCGGCCCGTTCGTTTGCGACTTTTTTAAATGGTAAATTCATTTGGACGAAGTCGCCAATGAACAGGCCGGACCCTATAGCTTAGTTATGCTTTGGAAAATGTGAGGTTCCCAACTAAACCCTTTAAATTTGAAGTATGGAGTCTGTGGGTGGCAGATAAACTGTTATCTATAAGCGGCAAACCTTTAACCCTTTCAGTCCCAATGCAATAGGGCATCAGCATTTTAGAATTTTTTTTCTGATCGCCATTAGCCAGTTATGATATCAGAGCACATCATTCGATTCTTCAAACTTTTTCGATTAGAAAGTATTTTTTATAGATCCCAATAGACGGTCAGCCCTATTATTTTTTAAAATTATGATCAGAAACATGATGATGCCAAATGGCAATACTGGGACTGAAAGAGTTAATTTCTGCCCTAAGAGGTATATTTAACATTTCCTTTTAAACACTGTGGTTTATCCCATGCCTTTTTTTTTAAACACCACTGTAGTGTGTGCAAGCATTCTATATGGTCTACAGCAAACGAGTCTACACTCTTAAAACAAGAGAGTAAAATCCACTTCTATAGAAGTGCATTTTCGACACAGGAAAGGAGTGAAAATTAACTCCTAAATCGCTCGTAATCGCCCTAAATCGCTCCTAATCGCCTTAAAATGGCTCGTTTGTTGTTAAGATTGTTTTAGGTCTAACAAAGCATAAAAGTGAAATCCACTCATATAGGGGAAGTGTATTTTCGATACCGAAAGGAGTGAAAATTAACTCAGACTTAGTTAAAAATCGCTCGTTTGTTTTAAGAGTGTAACTGTTGCAAAAGCAATGTCTATTTTGATCAATAGTTTTCTCTGGAGAAACGCGATATCACATTAAAATAAATTCGGAATTCCTGTTTTCAAGAAACTATGAATCAAAAATTCAAAGGAAATATAATGAAATTGATCGTGATAGTACACACACACCACAATGTATCTGACTTCTTGCACTCATTTCCGTATGTAAGTAAAAACATCTGTCAAATGTGATCAATTTAGAATTCCTGTTTCTAAGAAATTATGAATTAAATATTCAAAAGAAATATTATGAAATTGATCGTGATAGTAGGGGAGAGAAGGGGAATGGCGCCACCTTAAGGGAAATTGAATTTTCATGCAGATTGGGTTGCAATTAATGCAGATTGCAATGAGCATACACTGTTAAAAAAAACTGAATTTTACGTACATATTTCTGTGATTATTTTCGGGAATTTACGGAAAGATTGCGTTTCTTTCACAAACAGACGGTTTGTCTGAAATACACAGCTTGTTTCCGTTTTCCTTAAACGCTTGACAAGTGAAAACGGAAAAACACCGTATTTCTGATTGCAGAATTTCACTTAAGACCCGTATGAACGTAAATTCTCCATATAACCTCGCACCCAACAGTTTTTAGCCTCGACGCATCCGCCGACCGACTCAGCCTTGTTCTTGTTTGTTGTTTTGTTTTGACCACATCTCAAGCAAGCAAGAAAGATAAATATACAGGTATGTTCATTTCGTTTAATAAAATAAGATATTTTTAATGTTCATATTTTCTATCTTCCTTTTCTATCTATAGAATCCAGTTATTGTATATTTCTTATTTGTTTCTGTAATATCTATAGTCCTATAATTGACCGTGAGGTGACTCAAGAAATTAATAATTCCGTTTGTTTACCAACACGCGCAACTAAGTCAATTTGATTTAAATGTTTAAAAAAGCTGTCAAATATAAGAAATAAACAAAGTTCACAAACAAACAAGTGCACAATTATTAAAAAAAATAATGAAATGACTTGAAATTAAATTCGATTGAAAAGCTATAGCCCTCGTGTAGCTTTAGTGCGACGATAATTCAAAACCTAACCTCGATTGAAAAGCACGGTTACGCTATCGCTATAAGCATGGTTTATTTTAAAAACTATGCAAGTATACATAACGCAAACTTTTTCTTTATAAAATAATAAACTTTTGTTGATTTTAATGAATCAATTAGTGATTACGGATGTATGCAAATCACATATTTTGATTCGATTCAGAAGTTACATACACTATTGCCAATGCTCTTTGTTTTGAAAAGTCTGCACACACAATTTCCGATTAAATGCAAACTTTCCAACACATTAAAAATTTAGGAATTGCAAGTGTCCGCAAAACGCTATTTTAGTGTTTATTTAGATATAGCTGCTAAGCGATATCTCATTTTCGGCTCACCGTCTATAACTTCATGCCGGTGATATTCAAAAGCAATAGTTATTAGCTTTTACTAGAATACTAATTATAAAATTGTATTTTATTATTAAAATATTATTAAATTGCATTAAAGTTATTATTTTATACTAAATACTATTATAAAATTGTATTTTTAGTAATGATATACATTATTCAAGAACACTTCTGTTTTGTTTCTACTATTAAAAAAATATTTTCAGTGTATTCTCAAAACTGTATTGAGATATATGGATAAATCAATTAATTAAAGGTACTGTAAGATTCATGCTTTGTCTGCCCCCTCCACCTCTTCACAAAAAGAGAAAAAGCGTTTTTAACTCTGATATTAACTTATTACGGTCATACTATGGAAAACTTGCTAAAAAAAAAGCCTAAAATTGACAAATTGTTTAATTTTAGAAGGACTTAAGAAGAATTTGCCTGGTTTACGCCTGATTAACAATTGCATCTATACATTAGATATGTTCATTTAAAATTTGATTTATATATATTAATATATTTTTTTTTAGGTGCTTGTTTATCATAAATCTCCAAAGAGAGTCAAAAGTTCGGAAAAAGAAGAAAACTAAATCTGTAGTTCCTGCATAAATTTTTTAATTAGTTGAGAATTTGAGAACCATATCAGTCTTTTTCAATTGTGAAAGAAAAATAAAACCTGGTTATATTCTGTAATTCTTTTGTTATTCATATCTTGTTAAATTGTATCAGTGGTGTATCCAGGGGGGGGAGGGATAATTCTCGTCCTCATGTACTAAAACATGTTGTTGTTTTACTATCAGAGACTATACAAATTTATGTATGTATAGTACAAATGCAGACACTTAATGATTTATCGTTTTTGACTAAAAATTTTACTGTCTTAAAGAGTCTCTCTATTAAGGGGTGGTCAACCCCTAAGACACCTGACTCATTATCCCCTACCCATGATTTTGCCCTGGATATGCTACTGAAAAGTACAATACCATTTTTGTAGCCACAGAACAACACCAAATAAATACATTATAAAAATATGTCAGAAAAATTATCAAAATTTGAAAAATTATTAACATTTTTATGCCATATTAAAATTGTTTTAAATATATGAAGAGTGGTAATTTTTTAATTTCAAAAATGTGAACAATTTCCTTTTTATTCAGATTATATAATAAATATGGTTTTAAAAATATTAAAGGATTAGATTGTATTAGTTTTGAATAGATTTAAGGTTTAAGTATGACGACATTTATTAACACAAAATTGACAAGAAAAAAGCAAAAATGTCTTGGAATTAACTAGAAAATATACTATGTAAGTTTTCTGAATTTAGAGAGAAATGCAAATTAGAAATTCATGAAATTAACAAAGAAAGAGCTAAATAAAAATTCCTGAAATTAACAGAATATTTCTAAAACGGTAAATCCTGAAATTAACGGAGAAATTCCAAAATGGAAGATCCTGAAATTAACGGAGAAATTCCGAAATTTAAGATCCTGAAATTAACGGAGAAATTCCAAAATGGAAGACCCTGAAATTAACGGAAGAATTCCGAAATGGAAGTTCCGGAAAATAACGGAAAAATTCCAAAACGGAAGATCCTGATATTAACGGAAAAATCCCGGCAACTTGCTGCCAGTAGTTTTTCCGTTAATTCAAGGAATTTTTTTTAACAGTGTAGCATACTACAGTTCGTAACCTATCTTGTGGTGATTTTTTAAAATTTATATCTTTAATAAAAACTGAATAATTCCCCCCCCCCCCAAAAGCTTGCACAGTGGCTGGATTACCCCGGTACCTGGGGCAATGCCGCCACACCACTGGGGTTATGCAGCCACATCAATAAACAAAGCAAATAATCTATAAATAATGGAAAATTACATAATAGAGCAATACATCTATAATAATAAAAATGAAGTTTTGTATGTATGTATATATATGTGTGTGTGTGTGACTTATAGATTCAAAAACTAGACATTTGTTTGACTCGTAACTTGGCACAAATGCGTATTTTATACTTAAGTTACGAATAGGGAACTTTCAGAGCTCAAAATGTTCTATTTTTAGAGATAATTCGAATTTCCCGAAAAAACTACACCACTTTGGCTCAAATCCGATAATATTTTTACTTTCTTGATGCCATCTGCTGAAAAAAATTAAATAAAACTTTCAACGAAAATAAATAAAATTGAAAATGTTTATTACATTCTGGTTGCCACAGAAACTAAATACATTATTTGAAAATAATTGACATGTTTCAAGTGACGTAATTCCATTCAGTTTCCATTCCAGGATTTATTGTGGTTTTAGTTGATGATTTCTTCATTGATGGTTCTGTTGATTGCAAATATGCATATTTAAGCAATAAATGTATAGTTAATGTGATGGTTAACAAAGGCCATCGCATTAGAGCTGCATATTAGGGTTTTATGTCTTTATTTTTTCGCCAAATATGATGCCTATCTCGCCAAATTATTTTTTAAAACCCGCCACATGGGCAAAATGTTTTTAAAAAATAATTTAAAAATTGGTTGGTTATGCCGAGATCATTGTGTTAGAACTGTGTAATGGGTGTGTTTATAGCTATATTTATTTTCTCGCCAAATTATTTCCCAAAACATGCCAAAAGAGTTCAAAAGTTTTATGTATTTATGAGGGAATTGTGATGACATTTATGAGTGCATCTTACACCGTATTTTTGATTTTGGAATTATAAAGCAATGAAACGGGATTTCATACTTGATAACGAGCGGGAAGAATAACTTAAGTTTATGATCTTATAACAGGTTATATGGTACACATACTTGGATCGATTTGATATATTTTTTAATCCGTGCGAAGTACGGGTATAAATTTGCTAGTATAGAACTAAAATAGGTTTAATTAACTTCGGAATGGTAAATTGTACAGGGTACAGCTCTTTTATTAACTTTTCATTTGCAACTAACTATTTAGGTTTTTTTTTAAAGTTTCGTTGGTCTATTTGGCCAGTTCAGTTATTCTTTTCAGATACGTAGCATCTGGAACGAAAAATAATAGGTTGTAGGGCCAATATATGAAATTTCTATTTTTTGGCTTGTGCCGCCATCCTTTTGCATGTGGCGACATAACCCCGGAGTGATGTGGCGGCATTACCCCATTAAGGCAAAATGGCATAGACGGCTTGTTTATGGGAAGGTGGATAGCCTAGCGTCCAAACTAACGACGTGATTAAATAGCCAAATAATTACTATTTTCAATGATATATAACCGATTTATTTAACTTAGAGATAACAGTCACTTATCTCTTAATTTCAGAAGGCCCAAAATTAGATGAAAATCACTAAAAGCCGTAAATAACTTTACACCAACTAACCGCACTGCCATTAGCGTCTATACTACAAAATACTTTGTTTCCTGCAGCAGGTCAGTGCTCACAGCCCCCTCCCACATACACCGTTGGCGAGATACGGTGGCGGCATTGCCCGAGGTGGCGGGATTCCCCTGCCCTCCCCTACACAATGTATCAGACTTCCTGTACTCATTTCCTTATGTAAGCAAAAACATCTGTCAAATGTGATAAATTTAGAATTCCTGTTTCTAAGAAATTATGAATTAAATATTCAAAAGAAATATTATGAAACTGATCGTGATAGTACACAATGTATCAGACTTCCTGTACTCATTTCCTTATGTAAGCAAAAACATCTGTCAAATGTGATAAATTTAGAATTCCTGTTTCTAAGAAATTATGAATTAAAAATTCAAAAGAAATATTATGAAATTGATCGTGATAGTACACAATGTATCAGACTTCCTGTACTCATTTCCGTATGTAAGCAAAAACATCTGTCAAATGTAATAAATTTAGAATTCCTGTTTCTAAGAAATTATGAATTAAATATTCAAAAGAAGTATTATGAAACTGATCGTGATAGTACACAATGTATCAGACTTCCTGTACTCATTTCCTTATGTAAGCAAAAACATCTGTCAAATGTGATAAATTTAGAATTCCTGTTTCTAAGAAATTATGAATTAAAAATTCAAAAGAAATATTATGAAATTGATCGTGATAGCACACAGTGAATCTGACTTCTTGCACTCATTTCCCGTACGTAAGTAAGAACAAATGTCAAATGTGATGAAATAACTGTACCCTTTTTCATGATATTCCACTTTAATTCTTACATCATGAAAACCACAACTACTTGGCATCGAGATCACCTTGTTTCATTTAATGTGACTCAACGCTTCTTAAATCCAGTTGCATCTTGTCTGGTGGCATTCATCCAAAATGTGATTAACAATCATTCCTTTACCATGAATTAACAGTTTTGTGGAAACTGAATCACACAATTGTAAGCGTTACTGAGATGGTGAATCGAAATAGAGTTTAAGGTGAAAAACTGATAGAAAAAGAGGCATCGGAACGTGATAACAATTATACTGGCATAGCATTAGGGTAGGCGAATACCCAAAATTCCCCAAGATTCTAAAATTTTTAGCCTACTTTTCTTTTTTTTTAATTCGAAGAATTAAAAAAATATATAAAAGTAGGTATTGACATGCGGTCGATGTCCGTCCGTCCGTCTGTCCGTCCGTCTGTCCGTCCGTACCCCCCTTCCAAAATCGGTTCTAACCATCCGATCTTAAAAATTCCTTTTTTATTAGAAAGCTATGACCTCAGAGACTCAACTTTCATACTTTTTGTCCGTCTGTCTGTACGATAGGACGGACATAAATCTACTATTTGTCGACGAATTTCCCATTGAATTAGCATTGAATTTCAATTTCGAGTAATTTAAATCGCTGAATTTAACTACAAATGCTACGGACAAGTGATATACGTCAAAAAATACAGCGTATCCAAATGAGAATACATTGAAAATTTCAGAAAATAATTCGAATTCTAAGTACTTCAATTATTTAAAAAACTTCAAAATTTAATGGTCATTCAAAAAGCACAGGAAGCCATTTTAATTAGAATTAAATCACCATTGCCATCGCAACAATTGCTCGAGAAACTTTAATTCTTTTAGACAATAAATAAAAATTAATTTATTTTAGAGACATTGATCAATTTAAAATGACGTCAATATATTTCACTAGATTCTTTTTATGTTGAAATAAAATGTTTTCATTCTATTTAAAAGCGAGCAATATTACAAATTTATTCTTTGAAATATAAATTTTTGCAAACGATTTAAGTATTAATTATTTAATTTTCGAAATAAAAGAAATGAAACTAGCCGA
The DNA here is from genome assembly GCA_023701765.1 of Hylyphantes graminicola. Lineage (NCBI taxonomy): Eukaryota > Metazoa > Arthropoda > Arachnida > Araneae > Linyphiidae > Hylyphantes > Hylyphantes graminicola. The sequence continues at coordinate 56,282,185 of CM043120.1, read as the reverse complement.
ATTTAACGGGTAAATGTTTGAATTAATGCTATTTTTGGCTCCTGTTTACCTGTCAGGCGCGTAGCTACCGCCGTATCTGCCGTATCAATTATACGGGGCCCCCTGGCCATGGGGGGGCCCCCCAACGTGCGTAAGAAAAAATTGATAAAACTTTGTACTAAATTTAGTTTCGAAAGAAAGTATGAACGTGGAGAATGTAAAAATATGATTAATATTTTAGAGAGTTATGATTTCTTAGTGCTCTTTATAAAATTAATGACTTACAGAAAACTAGTATGTATTTTATTAAGTAATCTAACATTTAAATAGACTGTGCAAATTAAGGAATCAAAATTTATTAAATAGTTTGCTAAATTAGTCCAAAGATTTTTAAAAAAAAAAGACTGGAGGGTAAGAACTGTTTTTAAAAACAAAAGACGAAAGATAACGAAGCGTTTTTTAATGAGTTATCACAAGATGAGAAAATTTCATACCAAGAATCCTATTTCAAAATCAATGTATACTATTGCTGTTTAGATACATAAATTTCTCAAACTAAACAAAGATTTCAAAGCTTTTGCGACCTGAGTAGTATGTTCGAAATATTACAACCGGATAAACTCCTGTCTTCTTCAAACGAAGAGATATTAAACGCCTCCGGGAAACTGTTGGCTAAATACAGTAAATAAGACATCTCAGTTAATCTTTATGACCAATTAAATGCTCTAAAAACATGCTTAAAATCTGAAATTCAAAAAATTCATTCCATTAAAAAACTCATTGAATTATTGCTGATAAAATTCAATAGTCTTGCATCCAGTTTTCCCGAGGTAATAACAGTTTGCTTTGTATTCTTGACCCTTACAGTTACAACCGCAACTGCTGAAAGAAGTTATTCAAAATAAAAACTGATAAAAAAATTCCTAAGAACTTCGATGGGGACAGTAATACCTGTCAGACCTGTCACGATTGTCCATAGAGGCAGAAACTTTAGAAAAAACTAAAGTTATTATCAACTATAAATTGTATTTAATAAATCAGTTTCCCGAAAAATAGGCAAGGAGAGTGTATAATTAATTTGAATTGTTTGTAAAAATTTTGGAAAAAGTGACAGATAATTATGATGAATAAATATTTCTTTTAAATTTAAACAACTTTTTTCTTTTGTGAGAAATCTTTACACTCTCAGAAATAACACTATCATTTTTTGACGATTCATGAATCCTCAAGCCTAATTTCGTTAATTTTGAGGATTGTTTCGTCAAACTATCACGTGACTTTTGAGTAAACGCGAATCCTCACTTTTACGATCGTGATTTGGCGATTCTGTATTTTGATTTTGAGGAAACTGAATCTCATTGTTGTACTCGCATGCTCGAAACTGACGAAATATTTCTTCAGATTAAACGACATGCAAATCCTCATAAAAATGAGGATTCATATGTCCTCACTTTGAGGAAACGAAAACTCGGAGCACTTGCCAGTAAACGAATCGTCAAAACTAAGGAAAATTTCGTCGTTTTTGAGCATTCATTTTTCAGAGTGTACCCTTCCCAAGAGCCCCCAAACAAATTTTTATACAGGGCCCCACCAAGGCACGCTACGCTTCTGTTACCTGTTAAACACAACTGTGGTGTGGAAGCGGGTTAAGTGACAGATTCTGTTACAAACTAACTTGTTAATTTACATTTCCTATTTTAAGTGTATTTTGGAGTAGTTTAATGGTTTTTTTTCAACGAATAATTAAATATTTATTTATAACTGCAATTAAATCATGCAGACGACAAGTAAAGTTTATTTCATTTGCGATAGAAAATTAATGACAATAATTGGCATTAAGAAAATGGAATTATAGCTGGATGCTGTGTTTAGTGAAATTTATTCTTATGTATATAAATTTAATGTCGAAACGGTTGTTGATGTCACTTACTGAAACGAACCTAGTTTTTTCCAGATAAGAATTTTAGTAAGTATTTAAGTAACAGGAAAGTAGGCTATTTTAGTTCTTTTAGAACTTCGTGTTACTATTACTTTAATCTTTTCGAAATTTGGCATAGTGATTTCAAATATAATGAACAATGCTATTTGGGCATTTTTTTATTCAAATATATTTTATTTATTTTAAACGGTATTTTTTTACTAAAAAAGGAGATTTGCGCTAACAAGTCTACCACATTGAATTTTCCTCCTATAAACATTAATTATGTGTTAAATTCTCCGTTTTGAACTGATACATGCAATGACCCTCTAGAGTTACATACAAATTACAAGAAAAGAAGTTATTAAGAAAAATGTAATGAATTTGACTTAAATTTTTTTTCAATTAACTTACACTTGAACATTTGTATAAAAAAACTACTATATTAGCACTAGATGTTAGAGGCTTATAGCACAGATTGATATTGAAATAGCATATTGAATAGCATCTGTACCAAATTTCAGGTAAATTAATGTAAAACTTTTTATACTAGAAGTGGTTGGCGCAAACCCCATTTTTTAGGTGAAAACACCGTTTAAAATAAATCAATTATATTTAAATAAAAAAAAACTGCCTGAAAAGCATTGCTCATTATATTTGAGATCACTATGCCAAATTTGGAAAAGATAAAATAATAGTAAAAATTTTAGAATTTTGGGCATTCGCGTACCTTAAGGGGGTCCGGGATACAAAATCTTCAAAAAAATAATACAATGATTTTTTTTAAAAATTTGAAACGAAAACTTTATTTATATCTACAGTAGAACGTGAGATATTTAGTTTCTTGTGTCATGACATCTGTGTTTGCCTCTAGCAGACAATGTAAAACGTTTTACAAATTTTCGTTTGAATAAGATTATATCATGGTAGTTTAGATATAAAAAATTCTAGTACAAACTAGAATCTTCCATCCGTTTTGAATCATTAAAATCAAATTATCACCAGTCTCGCAACAGAACATAATAATTAGTTTAAGTTTTGAATCATAAGACTAATACTGTACTGTAATTATGAAGAGAACACAGTTATACTTATTTTTGTAGAAAAGTTTGTTTTTCTTAAAGTAAAAGGGCTGGTGAAACGAAAAATTTTCGTTTGGTTTTCTTTAGTTCAAACTATTCGTGGGAAGGGTTCTGTTCAGTTTCAAAACTAATTTCAGACTCAAAGGAATATTTACATCAGTGGGATACCGATTTTTAGAAGCTTTAAAAAATTCCAAGGTCGTCTTCGTTAAAAAAAATAATTTAGTAAAGTTAATGTTATCCTCTTGCGACAAGGCGTCTCCATTTGGGGACATTTTTTAAAACCTCCCCAAAAAATAATAAACATGTCAATTAGTTCCAAAATTGACCTGTCCGATAGAAGAAGATCCAAATATCAATTTTTAGCCTTTGATTACAGGTATGAGTCATCTATTTCAATAAAAAATGAAGTTAAACGAGGGTCAATACGATATAAGATTTCTTAATAAAATTATTTTAAATTTTTTTCAAACTTTTAAGAAATTTCTTTTAGTAGATAATTTTGAAGGCATTTTGCATTAAAAACAAAGTTAAAATAATCCCTTAACTAAAAATAAGTGATACGGCCTTTTTTGTTGCATTTATAGCACAAAAAATGTGTATTTTTAGAGTTTATAAGGCGTCTCTATGAGCATATATTTTTTTCTTTGCAACACATATTTTTTAGCATATATTGGTTCGAAAAGTATGTTTAGATTAAGAATATATGTGTAAGATTTTGTTTGGGTTCTTAAGAGGTTAAAGTCAAACTGTGTTAATTTCGCATTAAAGTTTAATTTTTGTACGCCATTGTCAATTTTGAAGGTTTTCAAATTTACAGGATCTCCATAACATCAACCGCAAAAATTTTAAATCAAAAAAGCTTCTATTTTTGATTTGTAGCCAAAAAGATAGTGTAAAATACTTGATATGTATATTTATTATAGTCTATTTTCAATATTTTTTAAGTTGAATATTGTTCATATCTCATATTTTTTTAATCCTAGTCTATATAATAATATGTAAATATACTTATATAATTTAAGCAGATACCTGAGCATCTAATTTGCAGCATAAGTATTCAATCGTTCATTAAAATTTTACTTTTATCAATAGGTAAAATGTTTACAGATTTTGATTATTTAAAAAATGAACATATGTTGTTCTAATTTCTTTTTGCATTTATATTCGTTTTAACATTTATAACATAGTATCTGCTTTTTCATTTAGTTTATATAGTTACTGAACATTTCCCGAAATTTGTTTTTATTATACTATGTATCATGAAGTAATATCATTATGTGTAAATGTAAAATCATTTGAAGATAAATATTAAAATATTTCCAAAAATAATAATGATAATTTTTAACTCCATTTCAATTCTAACCTATTCAGTCCCAGTGATGCCATTTGACGTCATCACGTTTCTGATCATAATTTTAAAAAAAATAATAGGGCTGACATCTATTGAGATTAATAAAAATTATTTTCTAATAGAAAAAAGTTTGAAAATTTGAATGATGTGCTTTTTGATATCATAAATGGCTATAGAAGATCAGAAAATAAAATTCTAAAATGATTATAAAAAATTGTCTTTGGGACTCAAAGTGTTAATATAAAATTTCCATTTTATTCATTTTAAGGCAGAATATAAATCTGTTTGCCTTAGCATGAAAATGAGAGTTAATTTTAGAGTTTAAAAAAATATTTATCACGTTATCAAACGTAGAAGTAATGTCGATGTGGTAGAATTTTTTTCCTTCCACCTCTTTTATCAACAAAAGTGTTAAACATGTCAAAAAGTTTGGCTATCTTTCAGTTGGGATGGACAACCAAATTATGTTTTTTCATCCTTGAATTTATTTTTTTCTCCCTAGCTGCGAATTTTTGTTTTTTCAGTTCCCAAGGAGTTTAAGGAGCTATATAAAGAACATTTTGCGCAAGTGGTCGATAACCCTCTGCTTTAATTCTTCTAAATCTTTAGTTTCTGTGCAACAGGGTTTTTGGCAAGATGTTGAGGGTTTTTTTTATTTTCGTAGTTTGTATCTTGGTATAGGGCTGGGGAGCCCAGTCGGTTAGGCATTCGCCTAGCATGCGGAAGGTCTCAGGTTCGGGTCTGGGCGTCGCCAAAATAACTGCTGAGTGCAGCCAAAAATGTCCGACGAATCCCCGTGGGGAGGGAGTGCACGTAAAATATCATTTGAAGTACTTAATCTGCGTACGCGATGTCGCACTTAACGGTTGCTTTGGGTGCCTGCTCAGGTGTCGGCTCGCCACTTGACTGTGGTTCCAAAATACGACGCACGTCACCAATAGCCCTCGTGTAGTTCTAGTGCGGCTGTAATTCAAACTAAACTAAACTCTTAAGCGAAAAGGACCCCCCTATCGACATAAAGCATGTTTCTCAGAAAAATCGTCTGAGGTTTATTTTCCCCATTGCATTTCATTATAGAAAAATAGAGATACGCTATCTGTATCCAACTATTCTACTAATCGATTTAAAATTTGCTCTAATGGCATGATATTTTAATTTAGAATATTATGGCATTTGTAACTCGAAAAGCCGTGTTTATCCGACAGCGGAAATTTCTGAAGTTTTCAAATCATTTAAAACAAACTGTGTTTAGCTTAAATGTCTAATGTTTCAGCAGAATATTTATTAAGATTCTTTTTTGTTGAAGTAAGGAATGGAGTTATACAAATATTTTTTTCCATGTCTAACACTTATTAGAACATTAAGAATCAGACTTCTATAAGTGGGTGCCTATTTCTAAGCAAATATTACAAAAAATCAAGATAATAATTTTGTTTTGGCTAATGATACTAATAATCTGAGTCGAATACGTAAAAGCTAAAATATTTATAAACTAATCTCAGAAAACCATCAGATCAATTCATTAAAAAACAATAAAATGGCAACAAACAATAGGCAATTTCATAGTGCTCTAAATAAAAAAAACTTTTTAATCAGAATACATATTCGGAAGAATTAAGGAAAAATATAGATACAAAAAAATCAACCAAACCTTTAGTTCCAGGTTTCTAAGAGGAAAATTACAATTGTTGTTTTGTTTAATACACCCTTTTCTTTTCATAGAATATTTAGAAGTATGGATAAATTATAACCTCAGAAACGAGTGTGACTTGTATGTTACTTATCTTAAATTGAAAACTGGATGTAGACAAATTATGACCAAATAAACTGAATAAAAATGATTGCGATCTCTTGTTGAAATTTATGCTCTGTCACACACATTCAATATTTGTATTTTAAAAAATGTGAAAACAAAAAATATATATATATATTCAAAAGTTAACCTATGATTATGTTCTATAAGATTTATACAAAATATATGATATTAAGTCAAGTTACTTCACTTCGTCATGTACTACATGTGAATTGAAATATGATTCATAAAAAGAATACATCTTTCAAAAACTTTTTTTTAAAAATTGTATAGGTATTTAAAAAAAATTATAGTGCAGATTTTTTAATTATGTAAACATATAAATGACGGAAATAAAAATAGAAAATTCTGCAAAACTTGTTTTATTTCATTTTCAACTCCCGTTTTGAATAATTCAGTCCCCCACACTCAACTCAAAATGCCTTTGTCTTACAAACAAATGTTTTAGGAAGGTCTATCTTTAAAACTTTCATGTTATTTAATGGTGGTTATTTTAATTACGTTCTCTCTAGATTTGAAATTTATGATACATTGAATAAAATTATCTTTCAAATTGAAACAATTATCTTTTAAAAGAAAACTGCACCCTTTATAGTTTGTGTTGAAGACGATATTTTTTCCTACAGTTTCTATACAGTTTCTAGAACTTCTAGCTCATCTAATTATTCTAAAGTTTACCGCGTTTCAAACTCTGGAATTTCTTGAAAGTAAAAATACACAGTGTATCTAAGAATAATAAGGATTAATTTTTAATTAATAGAATTATTGACTATGCATTTTAACTCCTCATGATGCTGGCAACATGCATTTTCTATTTCATTTCCTAAAAATAGCGTCGATTTCCTAATAAATTATTTTCACTCAGTGGAACTGTTATCTCTCAAGACGTAAAACATGCCCATTCATCATGGAAAATTCCATAGATTTAGAAAGTAGCAGATATGCCCATCGATTGCGCAATCCCGTACAACGCAATACAAACCGCGCGAGATTGTGTGAGGAATCCACATTTCGCCGTTTGCCCAATGCATCACGGGATATTTGTTCACAAAAAATGCTTTTGCGAAGAGTTACATGCAACAAAAACTGCATTTTTAATCTGATTCTTTTCGGAATATATACCTCATGCCTGCCAGAAATTATCAATACATATCCAGCTATAAACTTATGATAGCGAAACTGGTAAAAAGTTTTAATTAGTTAATATTAAATATATATTTTTTTATTAGTCGAGTTATCTTATGGTGGCGTATGGCATGCCATGTGCTAGAGCCTGCGAACTGCCTTATGGGATACTGGTTCACAAATGGCTTCACTTTTCCCCCTAGGGGCAGATCTGCTACTTTCTAAATCTATGGAAAATTCAGTCGTTTTTGAAATCAGAGAGTGTTTAAATGACTGTGTTTTCTGCACCCTTTGTAGGCCTGAAACCACTCTACAGCACGAACAAAGAAAGATACGGGTTTCAACAGGGGCGGACTGGCCCGGGCGGCTAGTCGGCGATCGCCGAGTGGGCCAAACTGCCAAGTGGGCCAAAAACAATATGATAATATTCGTTTAAGTGGGAAAAAATCTACAAATACTTGAGTGTGTATTAAAACATACAATAAATAAGTGAAAACAACTTAATATTTTTGAAATAAATTTAAATGATGTCTAAATGGCCAAGGGCGTACCACCATTGAGCATAAAAGGGCCCACATTTTTTTCAATCGGGCCAAGGGGCCAACTTGGCCTCTGAAACACCCTGTATATATTACATATAAAATGGGCCAAAATGTTTGTTCCAATTGAGCCCAATGTTATTATTACTTCGCCTATTGGTCCACATTGCCTCTGAGGCTCCCTCTATACATATTATATATATATATATAAAAAAGGACCTATAAATTTTGTTCAAATCGGTCACTTGGCCTCTGAGGGCCCTATACACTCTTAAAACAAACGAGCGGATTTAAATCAGCCTGATTAAATTTTCAATCCTTTGCATTGCCGAAAATGCACTTACCCGTGAGGAGTGAATTTCACTCAGCTAGCGGAGTCGTTTTTTCCACTCCTTTCGGATAAGCCACTTTTACTCCTTCCCGAGTGGCCATTTTCGCTCCTTTCTAATCTAATTTCATATGCCAGCCGAGTGTTTTTCACTCCTTTTTAATAGCTTTTTTTTCCACTCGTTTTTTAGACTAAAACTACTATAAGTCGATTTCCTACTTATTTTTTAATTACTTTTAATGTTTTTTTTGGCATATTTATTCATATTATATTAGCAATAATGAGTAATTTCTTTTTTACTAAGATAATTTTTATTTTTACATTTTAATCATATTTAAACAGATAATTTAATAAAATATTTTTTAAAAAATTGCATATTTTCCCCAGTTTTTCAAATTCATTTTAATATATTTTCCAGTTTCATGGCTTTTTTTACGTTATCTTAAAATTATACTTAATAAACATTGTAATTATCATAGTTCACATAAACATAGGTAACATAGAATTACTTGATAGAAAAATATTATAAAATTAAATTTTTTTAGATTATTTTTCTAAAGCCATTTCCTTAGAAAAGACAGTTGTGTGTTACTTTTCTTATGTCAGAACAAGGGGGAAAGATCTAAGTTGATTAGATGTTCTTATAATTCTAAGAACATATATTTTGAAAACTGCAAAGTAAAATAAAGGTGGCAATAAAATTGTTTTTTTAGTCTGTTAGACTTACTTGTTTTACAATATTGATTAAATATATACATAGTTTAAAAACAGATTTTTATTTACAACAAGCGAAATATTTATAACAATAAATGGAAGAAAAGCTAGCAGTTCTATATTACTATAATCAGAGGAGAATGTTTATTTTAACCAAAAAAACATAAAATGTTTATTTCGGGGTTAAAGCTAAAAAAAATTATAGTTTAAGAAATTCTTTTCAAACAAAAAGTCAATAGGCGTTATAACAATAGGCAATCCTTCGATGAAGTTCACTCATCCAAGTCGGATGAGGGTATACACTCAGAAAAAACACTTATATAACACAACATCAGATTGACAGAACCACATGGTGGGAAGGAGGACATATTGAGACAAGCGATAGCCGACACAACAAATCCAAGGGACGACTAGCCAAATCTCCCAGGCAGGACCTCCAGCAGCACTTCAGAAGATGAGAAAAGATTCAGAAGTTCACCTAGGACAGGGACCATCGAGGACCACTGGCAACTCCAGTGGCGGGGCACAGGCAGGCAATGATTCGTCTTGGGCAATCCGGACAGGCAGCTCGCAAACCTAGAAATGAATTACAAAAACAAATCTTGGAGTATTCTGAAAAAATGTCACTTTTGCAGGTGATTTAGTTTTACAATAGCTTTAAAAAACGGTTAGGTTTTCTATTAAAATTTTTAATAGAACTAAACTCCTCGATGCAACAGCACGTTAGTGGGACAAGGCCTGCTGTGCCCATTTCAGCTTATGTGACCAAGGGCTCAGGGGTGCAGGATATATATTTGCCCCTCATTAGGTGGTCCATCTCACACAGAACCTCCAGTGTTTAGTTCCCAAGCATGTTTGGTCCTCATTTTATCAAACCACTTTAAGGACGAGTCAACCTCGCCCAATCCAGGACTCGATCTCCAGACCTGGGGCGCGGGAATGCGAACAACTACCACTAAGCACTAAAACTTTAATAATCTGAAGGTAGCAAAAGATTAGTGAATTTTATCACTGTGCTTTTGATAGGCATTTATATTTAAATCATTACGTATTATTACTAAGCAAATTTTTTTTATGTAATTGATGGTAAATGCAATTTTTATTATTAGTTCATTGTGGAAATATGTAACGGACAACTAAAGCTTAGTTGAGCTGATAATGTTTTAAAAATAGATTACCTGGCTTTTATTAATATTTTTTATTTCACAGATTAAGCAGGTATATAATTTAAAGAATAGATATTTGTTAAAAAAAAACATATTTGAAACCTTCGTTTATTAATGGCAAATGAATAAATGTGCATTATAGAGGTATTTATACAAGATCACCCCCCAATTATGTTTAACAATGCAGAAATTAAACATCAAGCCGAGTTTAATAATATGATAAATAAAAATGCCCTCCAAGAATCAATTGTTATGAGTTCAGTGGACAAATAGGTACAAGTTTTAAAATATTTTAATGAAGATTTAAATTAAACATAAGTTTCTGATAGTTTAGAAGTTTTTTAGGCTTTATAAATTAAAAAGTATTTATTTAATATAGAAAAATCTCCTCAAATAATATGAGGTTTAATTTTAAGTAAAATCTTCCTAAATAAATTACATTACATTTTGAAAGATCTTGTCCTAATTTGGTGGCTCTTAAAATTTACATTTCAGCTTGCTTTTTTTTTTTAAAAAAATATTTTTATAGATTTAAGGGAAACTAATATTTACATTGCGCCAATTTTAGGATTCCTGTAGCCATCAGAATGTTGAGCTTTGTATTCTGCATGGTGACTTATATTTTCATATCGGGTCTCTGTAAAAGAATTTCATATTTAGATAAATACGGAAAAAAGTTTATTTTCGAACACACGTCGTATCCTACGAATAAAGAAAATACAATAATTGAGAAATTAAATATATTGAAATCAAACGACTTTAGTGCTCCTAATTAGAATAAAAAAATAAACTGCAAAAGATATTTTTATAATTAACTTAGAATTTAAAGAAATAAAGTTTTGGTGTGCGAAGACTGATTAGCAAATTCTGTGACACTTTTCAATTTATTTTTCCGAAAAATGCTACGCGATTTAAAAAAAAAACCACAACACCCACTTTTATTAAAAACTAAAGATACTATTAAAATACATTCAAGTGATAGAATTGTTTATTGCGAATTATATAGCACAGTTTCTGCCAAATTGTTTTGGTGTACGAACACTTTTTGGAGACATGTATACAAACAGAAACAAAATAGAATACAAACTATTTATCGTTTAAACGTTTTAATGATGATGTTTTTAAATGAACCTACTGCATAATATTTTTTAAAAAAAAAGCATAAGGGGATACAAGAAAGCTTATTATGAGATTAGAAAAATATAACTTACCAATATGCAACATAAGACGATACGACCACTCGAATCAAAATGGCGGATGTTTTCTTTTAACAATGTCGGCGTCACGCATCACGTGATCAAATTGGACCAATGGCAACGTTTTAAAATTGATCGTTCAAAAGGCGAATTAAAATTCGCTACGAAAATCAGTTATTTGTATTTCAGTCGGTTGAAAGTGATTCTAAAGGCCTTTTCACACGGTGTTCCTTGTGCACGGGACTGCTCGGACAGGGTTGTCCACCTGCAAAGATTCTGACGTCACACGTTCCTGGAGGGGTTGTTGTGAATGATACTTATTTACTAGTCTTGGCAAATTTTTTTCAATTTTTCAATACTTTTACAAATTGCTATCACGTGTAGGAATTGGTTGGTTGGTATACATATATTTTCAGGCTTGTGTGCTTGGTCAGAGACCCACTTATAATCCTTCATGTAAGACAGACACAACACACACGCACACATACGTGACAGATGCTGTCATCTATCGCGCGCCATTTCCACAATTTAGACAAGTCCCTGAAGGGGAGGGAAATAGTCTCCAGCGACCTGTACCCGCGGGAAAAGGTGCAATGACCACTCACAGGACTTTCGGTCCCAACAGATTTAACGAGCACGTACTCCGCATATTCGGTGGGTCTTCAGTGGTACCGAGACTCGATCGCGAGACCTTACGGTAACGAGATCGAGATCTTAACCACAAGGCTCCCCACAAGCCGATTTAACAAGGAGTACTAAATACAAAAATCAACATTGGCGAGCATAAAGTAGATTTTTCTCCATTTGGCAAACTCGATTTTGCCAACAAGACGTCAGAGCTATACTTGATGCTGATTGGCTACCTATATCTCTCCGCAAAACCGGTTTACCGATTTTCGTGTCTCCACGAAAAAATTCAATGAACAATCCTCTACAGCGGTTCTCCATGTTATTCCTATGGAAGTTCCGTGATCAAGGTACTTCGTGTGAAAAGGCCCTAAAATCCCTCTTTTTCCACAAAGTAGTTTTTATTGATCGAAAACCCGCTCAGGAGGATTGATTGTTGGTGAAAAACATTACGTCCTCTTTTTGAGTGGAAAATCCGCTCCTTTGTTTTAAGAGTGTATCTTGACTCTTTCATGCACACAAGTTTCCTGTGAAAACTATTTTTCAGTTTTGAAGCTCATAAAAAATCGTTTACTTTCGAACATGGGACAAGATCGCCTTGAGGACTTAATGCTTTTGTATGTTGAAAGAGATTTTAAGTACAACTATGAAAAAGCTATGGATGACATGGCTTGAAATTCCAAGGCTTATCTAGGCTTGATATGAATGTTTGTAAATTAGATGTATATAGATGTTATAAAGATAATTAAAGATAGCATAACTTCTCCTTTAGATTTCATATTGAATTTTTTTTACTTTTAATCAAAACTGCTTGATTAATTAATAAACATACACATCGATATCCTGTATTATGGTATGATGGGCCAAAGTCATGACTGCGCCGAGTGGGCCAATTTTAGCCAGTCCGCCCCTGGGTTTCAAATTTGACGCACAAGCTCTCCGTATCCGTCGTATGTCATAATAAGATTTTTTTAGCAAATAAAGCATTAGCAAATGGTTCCTGCCGTAGAACTTTTTTAGGTTTTTTAGTTATTGAAATTGCCTTATAGGGTATATAATTACTTTTAAAAGTATTGATTTATTGTGTGGTACCTGAAAGTCTTGTAGTGTTACACATTCCTAGTTTTAAGTAATAGCCCTTGTGTCGCTCTAGTGCGACAATAATTCAAACCTAACCTAACCTAGTTTTAAGTATCCTTATAGTAGAACGGGCTGTAGGGAGCCCCGTGGTCAAGATCTCGGTCTCGAGATCGGAAGGTTGAGAGATCGAGTCCCGGTGCCACTGAAGACCTACCGAGTATATGCGGAGTACGTGCTAGTTAAATCTGTTGGGTCCGAAAGTCCTGTGGTCGGTCATTGCGCAGTTTACCCAGGTCAAAATTTATGCTTGTACCAGCAACAAAAATTTGCTAGTTTCTGCTGGGTTTTGCTTTGTTTGCTTGGTGGTTGTGCTGGAATATGCTTTTTTATGCTTGCCAGCATTATATGCTAGGTTTCAAGCATACAAGGTCCTAGCATGGGAAGCTATGCACAAGCATGTCATGCTTTTTAGCAATTCAAGCTTGTTACCAGCTTGACAAGGTAGATAGCTTGCTAAGCTATTTTATGCTTTTTTATGCTTGCCAGCATAATATGGTAGGTATCCTGGTACCCAGCATACTAGTTCATAGCATGGGAAGCTATGCACAAGCATGCTATGCTTAATAGCATATCTAGCTTGTTAGCAGTATGATATGGTAGGTAGCAAAATAAGCTAGTTTTGGCTTTCTTATGCTTTCCAGCATAATATGCTAAATATCCAGCTTTCTAGTATAATACGCTTCTAGCATTTCGTACCTTTATTCGAGGATTGGGGGCAGAGGTAAATTTTATTTTTCATTTTATAATTTATTATTAATTTTTGTTAAATAAATTTCCAGCAACATCATGCATCTATTAAAGCTAAATAAGGTCTATTTAGTACATAAAACAGAAGCGATTTTACTGTTTCAAGTATAAACTAAATTTTCGTGTCAAGTTCGGTTTTTCCATTGCCAATCCTTTTTAATACTATCATTTAATAATAATTAAATATTTTTTTTTTGTTCAGAATTGTTTTTATTTTTATTTATTATTATATTATATATTGTCATTATGATATAATTATTATTATATTATTATTATTACATTATTACTATTATTATTATTTTTTATTATTATATTATTATTTTTATTATTATATTATATTATATATTATTATTATTATTATTATTATTATTATTATTATTATTATTAAACGTTTAGTTTTTTTAATGTACCAGAGCTATTAATTTTATTAAAGGTAAATTTCATTTTTCATGTAACAATTACAATGTTTATTATTAATTATAATTATTCCCATTGCTATTTTTTAATACGACAACTTAATAGTAATAATTACTGAATTTATTTTTTCCTGTTCAGAGTTGTTTATTATAATTATAATTATTATTATTTATCGTTAATTCTTTTTAAATATACAAACGCTTTTAATAACTGTACGATGAGGGAAAAGCTTCTGAAAAGCAATAAAGTAAAAAATTTCTATGTCTCCTAAATACTATTTCAGTTGTACCCTAACAAAAATTGGAAAGATTTATTATTGAACATAACATATTTTATATTCTGCAATAGAAATAAAAGAATCAATTTATAGAAAATTAATTTTTGAGACTATCAACGGTCTCAAAAAGAGAATTACCGCCTTTAATTATGTATCCAATAGTATTTATAGTTTCACTGTTTGCATTTAAATTTCTAATTTAAATTGGTGAACTTTTATCTTAAAAAGTAATAGGACAGTATAACCAAGAAAATTTTAAAGATGCAGAAGCACATCGTTAAGATTTGTCGATAATTAATAACTATCATTTTAAAGATAATAACTGATAGATAAAAAAAATTATTTACAAACATAGATAGCAGCACGTAATCTTTTAAATATTAAACAACGATGTTTCAAATTCAAATTCCTTTTTAATTTAATTAGTACTGACTATTAAATAATTTAGGATGGTTTCATTTTAACTTCTCATTATTTAATCGGGTTTCTTTTATTATTATTATTTTTTAATTAATTACTTTTAAAATTAAAAAAATAATGATAAACGAAACACGATGAAATTAATAATGAGAAGTTACATGAAACCACTCTGGATTATAACAAAAATCGATAAATATGGTTAATTTTAATGACACTTTACAGACCTTTTTTTTTTTCATTTAAAGGAAAAAAATGACATTGATTGAAATCTTAAAAATCTGGCAGTTAAAAATTTAAAAAAAAAAAACCCTGCATGCTAATTTCTCTAATAGAGCCCTTATTGATAAAATTAATTATCCAAGCATGACAATGCGCCTGCAATACAGTAAGTTAAACTGAACACGAGTACTGCGGGCTAATGTTTAACAACTGTACTGGGCTATTATCAAGTATGACTGATTGGCGCAGTAGGCAAGACTAGAGCCCTACATCACTACTGCGTCTATAAGAGACGCGACAAATTGGCAGTCGCTCCTGATTGGTCGAGGTCCAAAATTGTCCCCCTCAGGGGGTTTTCGTTTTGCCTCTCATAGACTTAGCATAGGAAAAAAAAGTGGCCTTTGCAATCGTCAACAATCCATAAAATTTAGGGTAAGTACAACTTTTTAATGCTTATTTATGATTTCTTAAATGTGTAAAGAATATTCTAAAACCATAATTTTCTTCAAAAATACTTTAGTAGTTTAAAAAAATACTGTTTTCCTTTAACAGTACACTTTCTGAATGCATTTATGATGGCTTTTTAAACATATTATGCATAAAATATTGCTTCATTTCGCTTTAAACAACAGTATTTATTCACTGTATTGTGTGTAAAAATCTTTCCACCCTTTAAATATTCAAAGAATCTTCTTATTTTCATGAAATACGAGTATAAATATTGATTCGCATGCTTTTCTAATTGGCTACTCTTGGCGAAGATTCTTTTTGTAAACAAACTCGTCTGCTCAAAACCTAAAAGTATCGTGTCACTTATTAATGGTATTGGTAAATATGGAATTTTTGTTTTGAGTATTTTTTTTATTTTGTGATTTATTAATAAAAGTATATTAGCTTGTATTTTGCCATCTTGTTAGTACCTGCGAACTGCAAAAAATATAATACATGTAAAGAGAATGAAGATGGGAAACTTGTTACCGTTAAAGAAGCCTTTCTGCAATTATATAAATTAAAACAGAAAACCTAAATTGTTTCAAAAATGTCACTTAGCACGTTCTCACACTAGCTCTGCAATTGTTCTGGAAATTCTCGAGTATATTTTCCAAGTTTGTGGTTTTAAACTAACAGTGTTTTTTTTTTTTGTGGGGGGGGGGGGGGGGTTCTATGCAGTAAAACAAACTCATAACTCGTACATATATTCTAAATTCATATGTCGTAAAACTGAAATCGTTACTGTTTTTGATTGTACCGAAATTTATTTAACTGTTTTAAGATTCAATCCGATTTATTTCACTGTCTTTGCCGAAATTAATCTATTGAACCGCAATACTGCTGAGATAACCCTTTTAAACATTCAAATCCTGCATTAAATTTAGAAAATCAGTAGTTGCAGAAGCGAAACTAACTACTCTTCCCGGGAAGGATTAGTAAGATATGTACGAAAAGCGATAAACCGCCAAACTCAAGCAAGTCCGACTAGTTTCTCCCCGGCTGCTTCACCTTGGCAACCCGGCTTGGACAATTTTCGGCCCCATTGTCGCATCTCTTTCTACACAGTAGGGACATAGAGGGCTCTAGGCAAGACAGCGGACTGCAGAGCAGAAGATCCCCGGATCGATTCCCCAACTACCCCAACCGGGAAGCATATTTCGAATCCTTACATTCAACCGACACTATGACAGTGACGTCAGGCTACTGGGCGGGGAAATGAAAAGTCTTTATGAAAGTGTCTCCTGAAGAGAATAAAGGGCAATCAAAAAATTGTGATTACACTGCGAAAATTTACTTAAAGGTTAAATTAGCGATTGTCAAAGAAGACTGACAAATTTGTAAGGGTTCGTATTGATTTTTTTTAGCAATATGACTACTATTAACTATCATTCAATAGAACAGAACATTTATTATATCTAATAGACACATATAGCTAATTCATAGAAACATATATTCAGTAATTTTTAAATCATTAAATAGGAGAATGAGAAACAAGTGTTTTATATTATTAATATCAATAATATATTGTCAGTAAATAACTTCTATTTAAAAAAATATTTATTGAATCCCCAGTTAAGGGAGTGTAATTACATTATCACAGGCTTTGTGAAATATATAGGAATACATTCCGAATATAGGGATAGATTTCGAATCCGGTGTATTATTTGAGAACATGTTTTAGCAGGGTAAAAATGAAGCTTAACTATGTTTAGGTACATGATATTATTCGGAAGCCTTGAAACCTGTATATTAATTGCACATTCGATTAAAAAATTAAGTAAAAACATTTATTAAAAGAGGAGGGGAGTTCTTATTTAATTCCGATGTTTCCAGAAAAAGGAATATTTTTTAAAACTATTTTAGTAAAATTCAAGAATGTTTTTTTTTAATGTTTGCTATATTAGGTAGGATTGAGTTGCTGTACTGGAATATAGATGGCAGCACGAGCACAAAATTCGAGATCTAAAATATGTCATTTGCGCTCAAAACATCTAAAATTATCTAGCTATAATAATCATCACTTCAATTTGCACATATAAACACCATTCAATATTTTTTCAGCTAATTTTAGTATTTTTTTGTGTGAATAATTAAAATCTCGAAATAATGATGAACCCTACAAAACAATAATTGCTTACAGAACGCTCATTGCACCAAGACGGCCAATGATTGGTTACATTTATTTCGTTCCCGCCCAGCAAGTCTGACGTCACTGTCATGGTGTCAGTTGAAGGTAAGGATTCGAAATATGCAACCGGGAATCAAGGAGAAGAATAAGAAGTCCGCCTTGAGGGTTTTTTCTCCTCCGTACACATAAATGCATTTTTGAAATTGTTACTTTCTTTAGTGTCGCCCTCTAGTTTCCAGTTTCCGAAACTTTTATATTTATGCTAGAAAAGCAAAGCGGAAAAGCATACCATGCTATTTTTGTATGCTGGGCCCAGCAAAATTTTCTAGCAACCCATGCTAGTTTTGTAAGCTGGACAAGCATAAAAAACCACCATAGTATGCTGGAAAACTATGCTGGACAAGCAAAAATAGCGTTCGAATTCGGCACATGGCATGGTGGTAATTCTTGCTGGACCAGCAAGTGTAGGCGTTCGAATTCGGCACATGGCAAGCTGGAATTCCATGCTGGAACCAGCAAGTATTCTTGCTAGTTTATGCTTTTTTATTTTGCTGGACTCCAGCATGCGAAGCTAAAAAGCAAACATTTTCCAGCAGGAATTTTAACCAGGGTACCATGGGTACATGTTCCTGGAGAAAATTTCCCTCCCCTTCAGGAGCATGTCTAAATTGTGGAGGTGGCGACAGATGGCAGCATCTGTCATTTGTGCATGTGTGTGTCTTGTGTTGTCCTATGTTGTCCTACTTGACGATGGTTTATAAGCGGGTCCTTGAGACCAAGCACACAAGCCTGAAAATATATGTCAACCAACCAACTTATAGTAGAATTATCCTCCTTGTGAATGAATATTTTTATCCTCTTTAATCCAGTACACATAAGTGAACCTTTATAGGATTTATTACAGAACTTCATTTTACAATTTTTTTGTAATACTAACTTTGATATTATAAACTAAAATGTTCCAACTTAAAAAAATATCATTACCATAGCAGCTGATTTATTAATTGCACTAAAAAATGATGTACCAAAAATTTTAAGCAGATTCAGACGATCTTTCAAAAAAAAAAATTGCTTTTAATTTAAGAGACATTTTGTTTAAAGTCAGGGCTTGTTCTATTAAAACTCACCCTATAGGCACAACCTATTTTAAGGGCCCCTTTTGGAAAATGTTTTGCATGATTTCCAGTAATGATGGTGCTATATGACCTATGCATCATATTTTGCTGCAATTGTATTGGCTTCCTTATAAACATCGATTAAAACAATCACATAAGGTCGATTTCTGAGTCAAAGTCGAGAAAGAAATAAAGTGGAGTACCAGAATTTTTTTTTTAATTTACTGATATCTTGGGGGTTTACAGAATGAAATACTGAGCTCTATACAAATACAGTGGTGGAAATTGATTTATGAACTAACATTCTTTTCACCAGATATCGCTTTGTATTAAGTGCTAACAATTCAAATTTGGTGTGTTGGACATTCAGAGCACAATAAAGGAATTTCACACATAATTTTTTTCAAAAAATGATATTAAATAAAAATATATCTAATTTTAGTTTTTAAGCATGTCAAATGATGGAAATTGATTTATGAACTCAAATTTATTTTGATCCCAGGTACGAAATATTTTAACTAGTTCTTCATTTGAACTTCAGGGGAGCTTACTATCAGTGTTTATAAATTAGATTATGGCCAAATTTGTTGAAATTTGTCTGTTTTATTCCCATTTTACTAAAAAGGAAAGCTTGCGGGACTGCCTGAAGCCAAAAAGGTAAAAAATGACCCTTATATAATATTGTAACAAATCTATAAGAGAAATTAGCATATTAATTAAAAGATCACTAAATATAATTCATAAATATTTGAAGAATCATTCTGACTTCGGCAAAAACCATCATTAAAAAAGTTGTAACCCTCGTGGGACGAGGGACAAAAGCAGGATTATTGGACTTGTATCCCCAAAAGTTACCAATTGTGTCAGCATTTGTGCATTACAGGGTTAATTTGTTATGAACAATCACTTCCTGTAACTCCCAGAAGAGTTGGACAAATATTGATATCGTCATCGAACTTGAAATGCTCCAAAATGAAGGCTTGTCCAAAGCTTACTCTTCACCATAAGAACAGGCTATTAAAATATAGTCGTAACTACATGAAAATGGATTGGGTGGGGGTGGAGGGGGAGAAATGGGAAAAAAGTGACATTTGCTGATGAAAAAAGTTCAATTTGGATGGACGTGTTGGTTAAAAATGTTATTGAAAGGATCTTCGGAAATAACCAAGATCTGTCTTCAGTCGAAATGTTAGCGTTGGAAGTTTGATGGTTTGGGCCCCGATATCTTATGATTGAAGAAACAAGGTTATGTTTCTGAAGGGCTGACAAACATCACTTTATTGCAGATTAGTTCTAGAAAATTCTTTAATTCCTTTTTGCATGGCAAAACTATGCTTTTGATTAGATTTTTCTGCATGATTATGCAAGTATCCACATTTCAAACGAAATGGAAGACTGGTTAAATGAACTAAGTGTTGTTCATTTAGATCATCCTGCCAATAGCCATGACTTAAACCCCAAAAATAATGTCTGAGATCAATTGGTTTGAATAATTTACTCAAATGGGGTATGATTTTAATGAAGTGTGCATCAGTTATGGAATCGAAGTACTTAATCATTAAAAACTGCAAATTGCTTGACCAAAACTTGACCCAAAGTTTTGTGTTGTCTATGAAAAACAAAATCAAGGAAGCATTAGCGACAAAAAATAGTTTTAGGAATTATTAATTGAGATTGAATGTAAAAGTTCATAAATCAATTTCCCTATGCTAAAACTAAAATATCAACAAAATAAATTGTTTACGAATTTATATACAATTATATTTACGTGTATAATTTACAATGCTAAGCCTGTATAGTATATAAAATGTAAATTGATAAAAATGCATTTAATGAAGAAATACTGTTAAAAAACTGTCAGTTCATAAATCAATTTCCACCACTGTATCTGTACCTAGTCGGATTTTCAGAAGGCATAACTTTTTTAGAAATGTTTTTGTAAAATATAATTACACCAATAACTTTTGTCTTTATAAGTTTTACAGAAATTTTAACAGTATTTGCGAAGATTTAGATGTTTTTAACATGTCTTTTAAATGTTTTAGAAACAAATGTTCAGTGCTTTTACATTGTTAGTGTTTTTTCCCTTGATTTTCTTCTAACTCCTGTTATTGGATTTTAATCTGATGTGTGTTGTGCAATTAAATAAATAAAATAAAATTTAGCATAATAGAAACTGAAATTTAAGGGCCCCTAAAATTTGAGGGCCCCAGGCCCAGGCCTAATGGTCCTTATGGAAGAACATGCCCTGGTTAGAGTGAACTATTAATCATAAAAAAAAAACGTACAGAGCCTCCTTGTTTATTAATAGACCACAAAAGTGCGCGTTTTTACAGCTCAAATTACACTAAGTGAACGTAACCCTCAGCAAATGTTAAACACTAAATTTTTTTCATAATTTCTTGCAAAACATACTTTTTAATTGTTTGAAAAATATGTTTTTATAAAGAATAAAAGAAAAAATTTTCGGGAGTAAAAAGGCTAAAGCTTAAATAGTAGTAAAAATAAATATTCTATCACTTTTCATACACGAGTTAAATGTCATTGAAACATAAAACTAGAATTTAAAAAAAAGCTGCAAAACATAAATGACAAAACAAGTGTGAATAAAAATTACTTTAATGATTCTCTCAGATAAATAATTTTTTTGGCTGTTGTAAATTTACAATTTGGAGAGATATTAGATAACACAGAGCAACTCTGTTACATGTTAGAGGTGCACATCAATTCTACAAATATGTTTCTCAGTTTGCATTTATGTATTTTAAACAGTAAATCTCAATCGCACAACTGTTGTGGACGTACAAAACAGGTGAGAGTTCACGCTAGCTTTTAATCGAATTATCATTGGATGAACAGATGTTGCCACCATCCAAAACAAAAAGTGAGAAACATATGAAATGGAATTTGTAGAAATACACAGGCACGAAAAAGCAGACGATCTTTTTTAGTATCCGGTGAGTTCTGCGAACGTTTGGTCGAGCTCGTCGGAGATTGCCTTGTACTTCTCCTTTTCTTGGACCAGCTCGTCTAGGGAGGAGAAAAGGAAAGATTGGTAAGTAACGATGATTTCATTTTAGTACTTGTTCGTTAATTAACATTAACGGTGTGATAAAATTTTGTTTATAGTCAGTCATAAAACTAACGAAAAAGAAATATATATTTGAGGAGCTTAGTGGTTGCACTCTTAAAACAAAAGAGTGAAATCCACTCCTATACACTCTTAAAACAAACGAGTGAATTTAACTCAGTCTGCGTTAATTTTCACTCTTTTCAGTGTCGAAAATGCACTTCTCCTATTGGAGTGGATTACGCTCTTTTGCTTGGTTAAAACTCTGACAGGATCACTCCAAACGAGTGATTTTAACTCAGACTGAGTTAATTTTCACTCCTTTCCAGTGTCGAAAATGCACTTCTCCTATTGGAGTGGATTTCACTCCTTTGTTTTAAGAGTGTAGGAAAAGTGCATTTTCAATACTGGAAAGGACTGAAATTAACTCCTAAATCGCCCGTAATCGCCCTAAATCGCTCCTAATCGCTTTAAAATCGCTTGTTGTTGTTAACATTGTTGGAAGTTGAACAAAACAAAAGAGTGAAATCCACTCCGATAGGGGAATTGCATTTTCGACACCGAAAGGAGTGAAAATTAACTCAGACTGAGTTAAAATCGCTCGTTTGTTTTAAGAGTGTGAATTTCAATGTTTTTAGTTTTTACTAAGATCCGTCAAAAAGCGTACTTTCAAAAGACAAAAATTATACTGCCGTGGACTGGTAACCTGCAGCAACATTCAACTTGACAAATGACAGTGAGTGCACCCTCAAGAAGGGAAGAGCATATTCTCAAAAAATTCAACTTACTAAAGCTTATAGTAAAACATTTGGAAAGACGAATTATTTCAAATCGAAAATGGTTTATCCATTGTTGTGGTTGTTGCAGTTTATCCGCCCACGGCGGTATACTTAACTAAACGTTTATGATAAAGGGAAAATTCGTTATATTTAAAGGAGGCAACAACATGTACATTGATACAAAAATATCGATTTTTACAAAAATGTCTCGTAGCACGTTCTTCTACTAAGTTCTTCATTTATATGTAAGTTATGTATTAGACAAGGAAAATAAAAGTTAACTGCAATAGTTTTATTGGTTTTTGATAACTTAATTTTAATATTATAAAATGTAAATTGATTTTGACGAGAATCACTTTATGCGCGACAAAAATACTAACTTAATTAATCTTTAGAACCCCACTTTGCGCATAGATATAGCATGAAAAATTATAAAATTTATTTATTAAAAACTTATTATAATATCTCAATAAAGTCTTAAATCAATTAACTACTCTGTTGTACACTTTAAACTTATATACCGAACTATTTGAAATAATTATCATAATAATAGGACACCCTGAATTTTTTAAATAGAGTATAAATTAGCTTAACACGCTTTTACTAAGTTAATTCGTCTAAACTAGAACGGTCACGCCTACATTGACGTCAAGTATTGTCTTCTTTCCCAAAACACAAACCAAACTTAGCCCCATTCGAATCCGTTCCTTGACAATATTATATTGTTCCGATTTTGCTGTGGTGCTTATACGGAGCTTTCAAAGTTATAAGTGTTAATTTTTTCAACAAAAAAAATCAGGAAAATACATAAAAAAATATGGGAGGAAAGGAAGCGATTAACCCTCTAATGCATACTGTTACCGTTTGGTAACAAGTAACATAATCCACTTTATTCTATTAAATTAGAGCTCCTCCAAGACAAATCTGTGTTTTTTTCATCTATTACATTTCGTTTTAAAGCTTTAGTTACTAATAATCCTCATAGATGACAGTAGTAAAAATGTATTCAAAATTAAAGAGTGAGGTTATTAACTTTTGTGAAATTACGTTTTTGGTAGTATTCAAAGAATAATAATATTAGTACTAAATACTAATAAATTGTTTTGAAAAATTAATCATGGTTAAAAAGGGTTATTTTGAAATAATTTTAGTAGTTTTCTAGTCATTATTATCAAAATTGGAATTTTGCAGTTGGTTTTTGTCTTATGGAAATTTTTTTAAAAATTTAAATTATTTAAATTCTAATGCAGTTAAATTTTTTTAGTATTTTCCCCATAATGTGTGAGTATTAAAGATACATAGATATTTTTTTGGGTTTAAATTAAAAATTTATGCATTAGAGGGTTAAGAAATAAACTTTACCTTCCAGTCTGTCGACTTCCTTCTGCAATTTCTGCACAGACCTCTCAGCGAACTCAGCCCGAGCTTCAGCCTATAATTCAACTCTCAAGTTAATATGTATATCAGCAAACACATTTTCAATGTATGGGCACAATCTTTGTAGCGTAGCTTTTTAAAATACAGAAACTTTTTTAAGTTAAGGATTAGCATATTATTTTTTAAAAAATTAATATTAGTTTTCATCTTTTTCATTAATTTATCTTAATTTCATGATTTAACTGAACAACCGACTAAAGAAACACTTTTATGTATGATTTTTACCACTAAGAAATTTTTAGAAAAATAACTAAAGTCTCTTTTTTGAAAAGTGAATAGATTAAAGATTAAAGCTATTCACTTAAAGTTATTTAAAACAAATTAAGGAAATTTCATTTGTATTAATTCGCTATTTTTACATAGTTATTCTTAGAAAAATTTTCATTATATCAACAGTTAAAAACCATAATAACTAAATATGCGATTTGCGAATTCCTGTACACACAATACAAACTAAAATAGTTTGGTAATGAAATATTTTCTCGAGAAAATAATGAATTACATAGCTTTGCTCGAAAATTATTAATTAACTGTTAATAACCGCAAAACTACATTCTTAGTTTTTCGAATTCGTGTCCAAAAAAGACAAACTGAAATCGTTTGGAACATTTTCCCGGGACAGTATTCAATTACATAGCTCTATCTAAAAATGATAATAATTAACTGTTAAAAACCATAAAAAAAAACCTAAATCTAATATTTTCGAATTCGTGTCCATGCAATAGAAACTGAAATCGTTCGGACCTGGAACATTTTCCCGATAAAATAACCAATTACATAGCTCTACCAAAAATGATTTCTTTAAAACCAGAAAAATTACTAAATCTAATAGATAAAATTTCTTTTTATACAATACGAGATGAAATCGTTTGGTCCTTGAACATTTTCCCGAGAAAATAATCAATTACATAGCTCGAATTAGAAATTATTATAATTAACTGTTAAAAAAAACCCTAAAATCTTAAAATTAAAAAAAAAAGTTAAATATGAGATTTTCGAATTCTTGACCATATAATACAAACTGAAATCGTTCGGTTCTGGAACATTTTCCGGAGAAAATAATGAATTGCATGGCTCGAATTTAAAACGATTATAATTAACTGTTTAAAAAAACTAAAATCTGAAATTTAAAAAAAAGTTTAATCTGGAATATTCGAATTCCTTTTCATGCAATACAAACTGAAATCGTTTGATCCTGGCACATTTTCCCGCCAAAATAATCAGAGTTCCCAAGCCTACCTCTTGGAGCCTCTGGGTCATCTGCCTAATGGTCATTTCGTAGGTCTCCTCCTTCTGCAAGGCCTGTGGACGGGACAGAGACAAAAAACAGAAAACACATTAATTTGCGACTCGGTCCTTACCTGTTGCAAGCGTTCGTTCATATGGCGTTCTTGAGCTTCATAAGCCTCATGCTTTTGTTGATTCTGCGTTGGAAATAATGAAGGCATTGTGATATTAGTCATATGGGAACTACTAGCTACTGTGGGGGAGTTTTGGGGGATTGACTAAGGGGTTTTAATTTTAAAGGGGTTATTTAGATAGGCAACCGACTAGGTGAAAAACGACGACTAAATCTTTATTTTAATAAACTTCTGTCATTTTTTGTATAAACTTCTATGATACGGTAATGTCTCTATTAAAAAATCACCTGTTTTGTATATAGCTCTCGCGTTATATGGCTCTCTCTTTAAGGGATCAGAGGAGTCTTAAAAATGTGTAAAGAAGGTACTACAAAGCATATAGTTTGATCTTTCATGTAATTTTTGAACTACTCAATATATAAGTATAATTTTTTTATACGTAATTCTATAAGATATATTTATTATAAAACAAATTTTAAAATATATGAAACTTTAGCCAAAACAAAAATAAATTATAACAAACATAAAACTATTTGAACACATTGTGATTAGGCTTGTGCGCCAAATTTTGAGGTCAAAAGTGAAGAAATGACAAAGAAAATGACTTTATATTGTACAAATATGTACAGACAAAGACTTATACCTAAATTCTCAGCTCAATTTTAATTAGAAATCATTTTAAGAACTTTTTTCTAAAAAAAATTAATAAAAAATTTAAAATTTTGATTTGAAATTTAAAAAAAAAATAAGCAAAATATATTTTAAAAAATTTCGTTTAGTTAAAGCTCACTCTAGTATCTAGTCAGATCAAGAAAGCGTGATTTTTTTACTTTTCAAATGAAGTAACTGTAGCAATATAGAGACATGTAAATGAACCCTTAATATGTAAAGCATGACCTTAAAAAGACTAAAAATAATTTTCTAATGGTTTTTAGTCAAAACAAAAACACGTGCGTACTTTAATTGAATTAGAAGTTCTGAAGTTTCTAAATATGAACTTTTTCTTGATATATCTCTCAGGAAAAAAATAATTTTTGAAAAGTTTAATATTTGCTTATCAAAAATATTCAACATTTTTTTTTAATTTCTGCGAAAATGCCTAGTGAACCTAGTCGGATACCTTAACAAAAAGAATAATTAACAATAAAACTACAGGTTTTTTATATACAAAAAGAGTAAAATCTACGAACTACAAGGAATAGTGCAAATATTATAAATTCAAAATTTAAAAACAATCTAACAAAAATATGAAACATATATTTTGTACCATTTTTATACTTTTTATTCCAAATAGATGCTTGAAATTAATACACTTTTGCTTCTATTTTAAGATTGCAAAATATTGGTTTTTAATTTTCAGTTCAGTTAAAAATCAATCGTTCAATTTCGAAATATCAGTGGCAAAAAATAATGTCGCAAAGCAAACGCAAAATTTAAAATAATCATTTCAATAAAAAACATCAACATACGGGACATTTTATTTTTACAAAATTTGAATTCTTATCGCTGTTGATATAATTTATTCATTTAAAAATAAGCTTAAGAAATAAAAGAAATTTAGCTTGTAATAATTTTATTGC
This sequence comes from Hylyphantes graminicola, assembly GCA_023701765.1. Classification (NCBI taxonomy): domain Eukaryota; kingdom Metazoa; phylum Arthropoda; class Arachnida; order Araneae; family Linyphiidae; genus Hylyphantes; species Hylyphantes graminicola. The sequence continues at coordinate 56,255,162 of CM043120.1, read as the reverse complement.
AATGTAGGATTGAATAAAATATACGAAAATTTTTGTTCTTAATTTTGTTCTTAGACTGCAACTTAAATTAATGTAAACATCAGAATATAAAGTATAACCATAGTACCACAAAAAATCCAAAAACTCTACAAAACCTCAACTATCTAAAAGTACTTTTTCACAAAATAATTAACAACAAAAACATCAAAAAATCAACAAAAATTTAATATTAACAAATGAACAAAAATCAACAAAATGGAATAACTCTAATAGAACTTTATGGGTAAAGATATAAACAGCATCTTTCACTCAAAGCTATTCAAAATGGATGCAAAAATGTATTCAAGTGGCTAAAGCAATGCACTAAACAAAGGGAGAACTAAGTATAACGACGGAAAACAAGAAATATTAGTGAGGAGGACTTACTAAAAAAATTCTAATGCACATAGGGAATAGTTTTGCCCGTAATGATGCATTACAGCAGAATCGCGAAAGTTGCAGTAAACGTTGAATTGTTCAGGGCTCGCACAAAATGAAAATTTTAGATAAAAATAACATCAAATTCATTCATTAAATTATTATTAAACTTCAGAATAGAATGAAGACTCTTCCTTTTTATTTTTATTCCAAACCTATTTTCATTTCTGAAGTGTCCTAAAAAGTTTCAACTTTTTTTCATATCTTAACAAAATATAATTAGTAGTTAGTATTTCTTCATAAAATTATCTAATACATTTAAGTTTTACTAAACAATTTATGCAACCAATTCTTAAAAGTGATTCATAATTCAAGTAAAAATAATGTAAAAAGTTAAGGATTCCACATTTCACGTTGGCAACATGATAACTTGAATATAATGCTCGAACCCTGACAATTCCTCAGAACCGCTTCAATTTAAATGTTTAATGATTTGACACATTAAACTTTCGTGAAATTTTATATTGAAGCGAAAAGGCTTATGAGAAGTTCAGTCACACATATGCATTATTAAATTCAAATCACACAATGAAAAAGCATTTTATTCATCTGAGTAAAAATATATAAGATTATTTTAATAATTTAAAAAGAATGAGTAAAAAAGTAATATTTAAAATAAATAGAAGTTAATACCTTAAATGTAATTTATCAAGTCTGTGAAAATAGACTAAAAATTGTTCTCTATTTTATTCGAAGTTATTCCTTTTGACTTTTGTAATATTTTCAATAAACTTAACAAAACAAATTAGTAATTATTATAATACTATAGTATCGTGAAAAGTCATATTTTAAATACACTTATTGAATTAAATTGAAAATTGTTTATTAAAAATTACTGTTTAAAAGTTGCAAAATTAATTTTCATTATTAATTGATCATAAAATAAGAAAAGTTATACAATTTTAGTTAAAATTATTAGAAAAGTACCAACATTTATTTTTTGGGTATTTAAAAAACAGTATCCAAGTTTAAGAAAACCGAGAAAACCATTTGTGAATAAATGCAATGAGGCTTAAAATATGTTGTCATCATAATTTTTTTAAAAAAATTATTTGTTTATTTATTATTTAGGAAAATTATTAAAACCATATAATTGATTTGCAGGTTGTTTAAATATTATCTTTAAAAATTAACATTTACACATTTAAAAAATAACGTATTTAAGAAAAATTTTTATAGAACAATAGGCTCATTTAATACTAAAACACTGTAAAGAAAATAAATAGCTGAAATTCTCATGATGCTAAAGATAAACGAGATTTATTTATATCTTAAACTTTTTGGACATTTATTTATTGAGATTTTGATAACTAATTTAAACTTAATATTTAGTAATAAAAATTGCAAAAAGTCAATTTTTGTTAACAAAACACAATTTGCACTTATTAAATAGCAAAAAAAAGCGCCAAGTTTTTCTCAAAATACCTTTCGTTATAATAGTTTTTTATTGAGCTAATTTACTTAAAACTGTGTTAAATATGAAACGTTGATTTAAAAAAAAATTTAAAATGTAAAATATTAACACGAAAAGGTGTTTAAAAAATTTAAAATTCATTAGATGCTCCTTCATGATTTGCATCAAATAGAATTTATTTTAAAAAAATATCACGAAAAAGTTTGTAAAAAATAGGCAGATGAAAAAGCAGTACAGCCAAAAAGCTTGTAAAAAAACAATGCAAATAAAACATATTAAATTAGTAAAGCAAAAATAAAATATATTTGGTAAAAAATATAAAAAACGCACATTGCTTAAAAGTACAACATGCCTGTAAAAATTAAAGAAAAAATAGGCCACTCAAAAATAGGAAGGAATGGTCATAAAATTATTCCTTTCAAAAATACAACTCCATGCTTTCCAAATCTGTACCTCAGAATCAGTGTGACATCTTTTCTTTGGAACGCAATTTTAGTCAGAGATACGTCGGTAATTTTTATGTTATCCAATTTAAGAAAAAAAATCAAGTTCAGATGGTTCTTATGTAATCAAATTTTTAAAAAAATTAGTATCAGTTAGACGCCATAGATATTTTTAGTATAAATCGATTTTATAAAAAAAAAAGGTATTAAGTTTTGAATTTTAATCTTTATATTGGATATTAAAGAACTATCGATGGGATTTTCTTCTTTTTCCTTATAAGTATTACTAAGGGTCTTTTTATTCGATTAAATAAGTCTAAAATTTCAAATGATTCATTTAATTCATTACAAATTTTTAATTTATTTTTAAAAACTGCTTTCATTGTCATTTTTATTCAATGCAAAGCTAGGTGAAAAAGCATCTTTGTCACAAATATAAGAAAAACACAGTTTGTATTTTCTTTTATCTTTTAATGTCATATGAAGGTGGTGAAAGAATTTGTTCAGAAATTTAGAAATATCGCACTCATTCCATGCTTTTTAAAAAAAATGTATACATTGGTATTGAGGCAATGAGATTTTTTTTATTTAAATGTTAACTTTATTACAAACAACTGAGTTCCATAGTTGAAAAAATTACATGTAATTTAACCAAATTTGTCCAAATTTTATAGGGAAAATCACGTATCTCTGACGTAATTACAAAAATTTACCAGAAAAGCAATCTAATTTTACCAACTTTACGAAGGAAATACAAATTACAGAAGATACTTTTGATTTTCCTATTCTTTATATTCTATTAATTTAAATATTTGGTAACATTTGCCGATCCGCCGGCTCAGTGGTTAGTGCTCTAGCCTCTGGAGCTGCGGGGCTCGGGTTCGAATCTCGGTAAAGGCATGTATGTTTGTGCTTGTCAATAACTGTTGTTATTTGTCTATGTGTTTGTGCCGTCCTTCTTTGTGTGTCTCTTGTGACTGTCTCTTCTGGCGAGCGGGGTAATGGGCTATAAAGCCTACACTCTCCCTTCTAGAGGGCGCAATCACTGTCATTTGTCATTTGGTAACATTTAATTTTAAACATTAAAAAAAAACAATTTTTGAGGTCAGACGCAAAGGAGAGTTTTAAAAAAAATCGTTACACTGATTCTGAGATACAGAAGTGTCCACTGCTGGTAAATTGTAGGATAGAGAGAAAAAAAAAAGTAAAATGACAAAAATATAGTGCTGCTGTTGCGGTTCCATATTTTACCTTCTCCTCGCTGACTTCTAGAGATTTCAAGTTGTTACCAACAACTCTCAACTCCTCCTCAAGCTCCACGATTTTGCTGAAAGAATCAATTTTTATCTTTATTATTTTTAATTGTGACTTACAATAATTATTTTAAGTGGGTATAGGACACAAAATCTTCAAAAAAATAAAAAATAAATTATTATCATAAAAAATAACACAAATATTTTAGAATAATTTAAAACAAAAATTTTATTTATATCTGCAGTAGAACGTGAGATGTGTAGTTTTTTGTGTCATGACATCTGTGTTGGCAAACCACGTTTATAATCTTTGCTTCCTCGTAATATTAGACAGGAATAACGTTATCGAATCCTTAGTTGTTCGGTCGGTTTGGAGCGCTTCAGTAAGGAAAGGGATAAACTTCAAAGCTGTTTTTCTCCTTGATCGTGTTTTCGATGATTTTTTTGACTTTAAATTGATATAACTCAAAATCTACTGCCCATAGAGTGTAAAAATTCTCCACTCATATTTTTCAAACATATATATTTAATTTGTCTTAAGGGATTAGTTGTAAATCGTTTATTTTTTTATTTATTATTTTTTATAAAAAAAAGTGAACCTGTGAAATTATTAAAAAAAAACTTCAATAATTTTTTTAAAAAAGCTATGGCAAATAAGAAAAATGGTAAAGACAGTTTGTTAAATACATTTTTCTCTTTATAAAAATGCTAAATTTTTGTTTGTCAATAAATAAGATTTTGACTTAGAACAAAAATATGAAACATCACTTTTTGACACATTTTATTTAAAAAAAAAATGATAATTTAAAACCTTTGACTATCTAAAATTGTAAGTATATTTAGTAAACATTTATAGAAAAAAAAATATATTGATATCTGCAATATTAAAAAAAAGTTAAAAGTGTCCCATACCCCCTTAAGGATTGACTTACAATAATTTTATAACAAATATCACGGAGTCGTACTTACAAAATTGATCAAAATATAAATATTTAAATTCTTATCCATGTCTGTAAATTTATAAAATAGTAAAGGTAGCTCCTGAAAAATGCTTTAGTGCAAAAAAAATTATAGTTTTTAATTCATGGTATCGGATGTAAAAGAACTTATAACTCTTTATGTCTGATATCATGAGTGAATTATTTTAAGTTAGAACATTTTTCAGATATTTGTTATGCTTCATAAATATGCGAACTTGTCAGTATTAACAATGGGATTAACCATTTAACTTCTAGAACGGCCCCCGGACGCCCCATACTAGTAAGGATTCAATAATGTTATTCCTATAACAAGATAGAAGATATACAAAGTGTTTCCGTAGGAAAAGTGTTAAGGCTAGTTTTAATTTTTGTTTATACATTTTACTCTCACAAATTTATTTTTTAATGCACACTTTGTAAAAAATTTAAACGTCCGACGCAGTGGAATTGCCTGTTTTATAATTAATTAATTTTTTGATAGTAATCGAGATACCTACACATCTCTAAAAAGAAGCCATATTAAGAATAAGATTTGTGCCGCGGTAACGTTATGAAATAAAAGTATTTTCTTAATTTTGCTCTTTTCATTCAGAGTCAAATTACACATTTTAAATTGTAGGATTATATGCTTGAGCCAAGTTATTTACCGTCGTTAACGGTTCATTTAAAATGTTGATAAATTGTTTTTATGTTTTATTATTTAATCGTTAGTCTTTTTTATATATATTATGAAAAAAGTATTAAAACGTTTAAGAGAAACTTAATGTCGCTTCCAGTTTCTATGAAATTGGCAAGTAAAATTTTTGAAAAGACAAGCGAGGTTGATTGAACAATAGTTTCATTGTAAGTAGAAGCGAATATAATTCGATGTCTTAAAAAATCTTCTCTCTCTTTCGATGTCTATAAATTAAATAATAATAGCAATCTGATTCAAACTATAAATTAAACATATTTCACCTACCCTGTACAAATATTTCCAATCCGGAAGATTATGTGTAAGCATAGAATACAACGAAATATAACAATTAAGAAAACAAATTATTACATGATGACGAAACAATTAAATAAACATACTTAACCGTACGAAAAAAATTTATATAAGTTTATTTAATTAATATATTTACTACTACTCAATAATATATAATCTAAACAAAAATATACACTCTTGAAACAAACACTCCTAATTTAACTCAGTCTGAGTGAATTTCACTCCTCCAGACTGGAAAATGCACTTCTCCTTTTGGAGTGGACACTTGGTGTGTTAAACCTCCGACAGGATCACTCCAAACGAGTGATTTTAACTCAGTCTGAGCTAATATGCGTGCCTTTACGGTGTCGAAAATGCACTTCTCCAACTGGAGTGGATTTCACTCTTCTGTTTTAAGAGTGTAAAGTATAAAAAAAGCAATGTTTACTTTTCACCAGTCTCAGCACGTTCTTCAGCGCGTTCCAAATCAGCTTCAACCATGGCCATCTTTCGAGCAACCTGGGAAATGCGTCACAAGTCAGTACATCGAAAACGAACTCATCATTTACTTAAAATTTAATTAAGAAGTTATGGGAGAATGAGACGCCTCTCAAAGTCATCAAACTATGTTATACAATGGGAGGAAATAATTTTCTAAGCTGAATTACTCTTGTTGGAATTGAATATTTTTACGTTTTTTTACTTGATATATAATGTTTTTTTATATGATAAATATAGTTGGCTTACATGTCTTTAAAATTTTAATTTTTTAACAATTGGTTCGAATATTTCTTTGATTTTCAATATAACATTCGTGCAATAGAATCTTTAGAAGATAGAATCAATTTAAAATTAAAATGAAAAACAACACATCCATTTTTTTTAAAATAATAGAACAAATTTTAAAAAAAGAAATTAGAATTATCTTAGAACCAAATTTTTTAAAAAAATATTCTTAGCGAGACATTTAAATAAGCTACAGTTATCAAATAAGAAAAACCTTTTTTAAAGATAATGTTTGTAATACACCTGTAGTAATCTAGCTTAGAAGATTATTTACTCCATATTGGACTAACACAGAGAGAAGACTTCCATTTGGAGACCGATTTTTGGTCTCATCCTTTCTTAGCCATTAGTTATACAGCAATTTCATATAACTGTTTTGTCATAATCTCTAGATCACAAATTGAAGTTAGTATTATTTTTTATTATGTAATTTAAGGTAGGCGAATACCAAAAATTTTACTATTACTTTAATCTTTTCCAAATAAGGCATAGTGATTTCAAATATAATGAACAATGCTTTTCATGCAATTTTTTTTATTTAAATAAAATTGATTTATTTAAACGGTGTTTTCACGTAAAAAAGAGGTTTACGCCAACAGTTCTAGTATAAAAAGTTTTACATTAATTTACCTGATAATTTTTACAGATGCTATTTCAATATATATCTGTGCCATGAACCTCTAACATCTGGTGTAAATACATAAGTTTTTTTTAAACAAATGTCCAAGTGTAAGTTAAGCGAAAAAAATCCTTTTTTTGTGTGTGGTTAATTTATGACGTTTTTCTTAATAACTTCTTTTCTTGTAATTTGTATGTAACTTTAGAGGGTCATTGCATGCATCAGTTCAAAACGAAGAATTTAACACATAATTAATGTTTATAGGATGAAAATTCAATGTGGTAGACTTGTTAGCGCAAACCCCTTTTTTTAGTAGAAAAGCACCGTTTAAAATAAATAAATTATATTTAAATTAAAAATAATGCCTAAATAGTATTATTCATTATATTTGAAATCACTATACCAAATTTGGAAAAGATGAAACTAATAGTAAAAATTTTAGAATTTGGGGGAATTTTGGGTATTCGCCTACCTTAAGATTGGTGTGTAAAAATACAGGAAACTGATGTCTGTAGGGAAGGGGTGCACTAAGACTCATTCAATTTCATTGTTTCATTAAGGGTCGTTTTCATGCAAATATAACGAATACACATTAAAATAAAGTGGAAACATGCTCTATTGACCATTCTGAGGTTTATGAACGAAAACTATACTGCTTGTTTCTAGCTGTGTGTTAAAAAAATATACATTGAAATTGAAACTATTAATATATTATACTGGAGACTGGCAAATATTAAGTAAATTGAACCAAACTTAATGGGCCATTGGTTTAGCTTGTTGTGGGTCAATAGTTTGTGTATTTATTTGTATATAAAATTAAGTGCATGGAAATAGATAGTTGAAGGCATAGATAGTTGAAGGGTATATTTTAATCGACAGTGAACTAAATTAAACTCGCAGAGAATATTTTTGATTACTAAAATTTATTCTTATCTCAATTTTAAATTAAATTATGTCATTAGTGTTTCTTGAATAGGAATGATTAAATGTTTGAGTTTAGTAATGTAGGTTTTTGTTTAAAAAAGCGAGGTTTAATTCAAAGTAAGTGCATTTGTTTTTGATAATACTAATAACTAATAAGAATTGGTAGAATGATAAAACCTGAAATATCTTCATCACATAAAAAAAATTAAGCAATTGTAGCAATGAAAACAGTTAACTTTTGATATCAACATTTTGACTAAGCACTCTTTATTTAACTGTATTTTTTTTTCTTTCAAAAAAAAAGCTGGACCCTTATTCCCCTAAGACAATTAAATATGACCAAATACGTCAAACTACATATTGCCCAATCCTTTTAGAAAAGGAAAATGTGCTAGGATATCTTATAAGGCATGAAAGAACTTAACAAAAAAAATTTAGATTAATTTTCCCCTTTTTTTAATAGCGTTTCATAATAGTAGTTATTTTCTTTCACTTATTAAAAATGCTTTTCATAGCTTGTGCTCTAAACTAAAATACTGTTTAGTGTAAATATTTTGAAAAACATGCCTTTATCACTTGATAACTGAATTTACTTCTAACTATGTATGTTGTGAAATGCATGCTATAGCTGGGAGGTATTCTTAAGAGCTTTATACTTTAAACTATATCATTGTATGTGTGTTTAAGAAATAAATTTAATAAGGTAAATGATTTAAAGCCATGTTATCAGATACATGAAAAATATTTCTTGTTATACTGGAATCTTAGCTTAAAAGGATGTAAACTTTCTTTAAATGAATAAATTGTTGAAGATTTCTTTAAAAAAAATTGTCTTATATTTGAATTATTATGTGCAGTATTATCTAAAAAATACTTTCTAAAGAATTTAAGTTTGTAATACAATTTAACAGACAATTTTCAGGAAACATATATAAATATGTAACATATTTTATTTATATTTAAATTATTTGTTCTCCACAAAATTCATATAAATTTGTTCGAACACAGCAATACAAACATTTAAAGGCACTATGGCGATGGGAAATTTGAGATTTTAAAACAATGACAAAATAAAGCATTTGCACACATTTAAAATAAATATTTCTAAAAAGTAATAACATTGTCTAACAAGCAATAATCTATAATATTGTATCATGCAGATTTCATGCAAATATATGAACATAAATTTACTGGGTAAATATTACAGATTTAATTTACTATAAGTTAAAGCTCTTTTAAGCAACACATATAATTTGCAAGGTTACAGTCTTGACTAATATTCTGACTATTCTTATAAAGTATTGAGGTAAGGCACATTTTGGCTGCAGTATGCAGAATCTTGTTATTTAAGTGTTTCAAAATCCTCAGAAAGCTTTTTGATTAAAACTCTTCTGCTCCAAATGTCCTCGTTATTTAAACGATTTTTCTCAAATATTTTGATTATCAAGATAAATATAGAATTGCACTTTCAAGCTTGCCAAAATGCTGATCAAAATTTCGTACTGATAATCAAAATCTATTTTTCGTCGGTAGTAAAATATTCAAAATAGTTGCTCATTGTAAAAAAGTCTCATACAATAAAACTTTCTTGTATAAAAGGGACACAAAATTGCTATAAATAACACATGCAAAAGAAAGAGTTTAAGAAGCAGTCTCAGCGATTATAACAACAATGCAGGCAAACACAACAACACACTCAATAGAGCTGCACTAAGGTCCAATGTCCAAACCATCTTCATCTCTGTAAAAAGTCTCGATCTAAGTCTCTTTCAACATCGTTTTCTTCAACACTTGGTGTGTCCTTGGGGGTAGTTCCAGTGCGATCGAACCCCAACCATGCAAAAAGCGACAGGTTTCATTCCTGTATGTGTGGTGTAGTGTATTAGTGTAGTGTGCACGGTCATGCTCAATAGGAATTCTCAGTCACCTCATCGTATTTGCGGTCGGCTTCTTCTGCCATCAGCCTGGCCTCCTTAAGCTGGTCTTCCAGGGAGTCCATACGCTCTTCATCTGAGATGCTCCTGTGCTCAAGCATTTTGCGCATACTGGAAGAGAAAACAAAGATATTTAATATAGAAGAATAGGATTCCATATTCAGAAAGTATCTTCAACTCCGCGCATGAAACATGGAGGATTCACGAAGGAAACAACATAGATTATAGGTGCAAAAAGTTTATTTTTTACATTATCGGCGAGCGACTTTTGGGACTCGGCCAAACACATAAAATTTGTACAACAAATAAACTATTTGCGACAATAATATACATTGTTTCCTTTGTGAATCCTATTGATAAGATTCCAACTAAAACTTTTAGATATTCTTAACCTCTACCTCCAAACTTCATTTCTTGAGCAATACCCTTCAGACCAGGCTATACCTTGTGTTTCTAGAATGCGAGCCTCAAAAGCATTTTCCTCCCCCAACCCGCATGGGGTTTTCTTCGAAACAGCGCAAGCGTGTTTTTCCCCCACCCTACTTGGGTTTGAACTGTTCGGATTGTTAACCTCACAACAGAACCTCAAACGCGTTAGGTTTAGAAAAGCGATGCTCCCCCCTCGTTTCCTAGAAAACCAAGCGAAGAGATGGGGAAGAAAGTATTTTCGAGGCTCGTATAGTAAATAGACAAGGTATAGCAAAACTGTCGCTGCACCTGTTTACTGTGGAGTGGAAGACATACACAGTGTATGGCTAGTCGGTGATAATCGAATTGAGTGATAGTACCCTGTGTATGACCTGGTAGTGAAGGGTTTAATGGTGTGTCCACATTAGGACATGCTCAGCATTAAAAATACTATCCTGACGCGAGGCAAGTCAAAAGACATGCTATGTCTTCATTGACCCATGTGAATACAAGATGCAGCATGTGTTGTAACGATAGTATTTTTAATGCAGAACCTGTCCTAATGTTTGCAAAGGAGAGTTGTAATTCTCTATAGGTCAGTGCAAGTTAAAATATTGTGAACTTTAGGCTTGTAAAGAGTACTATGGTCAATTTCTCACCATGTGATGGCTAATTAGATTGTAACCAACGGTCTACAGATGATTCTGAACCTTTACACTACCATGTTTATTTCCTCCGAAATAAAAAGCCTTTGTACAGAAGGCCAGCCCTGGGGGTAGTAAAACTGCCACCAGCAACTATTGGCCTCCTTATTTTCATATAAGCTACCTTTAAATTAGCTCCCTCCCGAAACATAAGGGCGTTGAAAATTTTTGTGGACTCGTCTACATGTAAGAATGTGCCCTGTGTACCTTAAAAACTTCAAGTATGCATCAGCTTATGACCAGATAATCACAGGAAGGTACAGCTCTGATATAATGGATGGCTGGTTCATCAGCAAGTTTTGATGAGTTTGGAAATTTAACATAGCAGTTGTATGAAACAGAAATTAGAATCTTTTCCAGCATTTAGGCATTTCGCTGCTGGGCAACTTAAGGCAAATTGAGACCTGCAACCTGCCATTATATCACAGCTCTTCCGGCAATGAAAACTGGTTCTTTCAGCATGCATCCCTCTTATACTTTGCCTATCTAGAATGCAAGCTTCAAAGACTTTAACCTCAACCATCCCTTCGCTTGGTTTTCTAGGAAACAGGGTTTTCTAAACCTAACGTGTTTGAGGTTCTGTTCTGGGGTTAACAATCTGTTCAGTTCAAACGCAAGTAGGGTGGGGGGAAGCACGCTCACACCGTTTCGAAGAAAACCACAGGCGGGGATGGGGGAAGAAAGTCTTTTCGAAGCTCACATTCTGGCTAGACAAGGTATAAATGAAGTTTTTCAATGAGTTCAACCCACCGTTCACTCTCATCAGCCATCTGGGAGGCTTCCTCCAACTTGGCGGAGGCGATCTTAAGACGCTCTTCAGATCGTTCCATGTCATCTTCAATCAGCTGGATACGCCTGTTGAGGGCAGCGACTTCACCTTCAGCCTGTTTTGGAGAGAGAGAAACAAATTGGATTAAGAATATGTAAAATTTTAAAAATAATTGACTTTTAATGTTTACAGTCATGTTTTGATAAGAACTTAAAAAGGTCCATTTTCACTAACAGTCCAGCCACGGGAATAACTATGACATAATGGCCAGTCTCAATATGGCGATTTGCTTCAGATTGCTAAGCAACAGAAAATTAAAAAATGCGGTAGACGTTTCACTTGATATTTCATTCCCCAATGTATAGACCGGCAATTATATAATAGCTGTACCCAATGACGTTTTACTTCTTTATTGAAAATAGATAAAGTATTGTAATGATTTTAAAAAGCGACAGGAAACATTTTTGTACAAAATGCATTTTTGATCAATTCTACGACTCAGTTGTCAAAGTTACTGTGCCAATCGCACACTTTCTGTAAATGCATTACAATTGAATATGGGTGCAAATTTTTTTTAATTAGAAATATATTCACAAGATTGCACAACAAGGAAAGGGTTGCCTTGAACCTCTGGATAATAAGGGCATAAACAGTTTTGAGGCGTTACTTTTGTGGATTTTTTGTAGCGTCGGTAACTTACTATACATTCGATTACTATTTACCCTAGCATGAATTAATTTATCATTACATAATTTATTTACCCTTTTAAGCTGAACGTTCATGATGTTGTGAAGTTCATTTTTGATTATGCTGAACTTCATCAGAGTGCCAGACGAAAAGATGGACGAGCCGAAGGCCAGGCCGGGATAGCCGGCACTCCGCTGCCGATTTCGCCTGTTCCTTTCGGAAATTACTTCCGTTTGGACGCTGGAACATCTTAATTGAGCCCATTCTTCGGAATCGCTGTCGTTTTCGGTGAGTGACTGGGTGTTGTCTTCGGCGCCGTCGCCGTTTCGATCGGCAAAGACTTCTTGGTCGATGCTTGAAGTTGATTCTGTAGATTGAGAGCTTTCTTGTGACAGATTGTCTGATGGGTTTACAGGCGAATGTCTACTGCTTGGTTGGGGCGAGTTCGCAGTGGGTTGAAGTGAATTTCTGTTTGATCGAGGCGAATTTCTATTTGCTTGAGGTGAATTTCCGTTTGATTGAGGTGAATTTCTGTTGGATCTATTTCGGTTACGGGGACGTCGGCGATCGGAATCTTGCATCGTAGAGTCTTGAGGAAGAGTTGTCGATTAACAATCGGTGTGTCATCCAATGTTTACATTTTACATTGAAGTCCACATCATCTTGAACAATGCATCATGCTGCGATTACAGTTTCTTCCGGTAGCTTTTGAAGTCCAGAAAGTTATCGTAAAACATCTTAACGACCGGAGCAACCTTTCGCATATTAATTTAGTTGACCGATAACTCGTAAAACGAAAACCTCCGATGTCGTAATCAAAACATCATAGATACAAATAGTAAAGTGGGTAGAGACTGCATAGAGACAACGTCTACCTCCTTTGAGGAGACGCTGAAAATCTGCTAAGTTCAGAAAAGTGAACCTAGGTGGCGCAAGTAAACAGACAACTTAAGCCGTCTCCAAATATGGTGGTAGCTATTCTTGTACTTGAGATTGGGGAATTTCTCTTTTTTATCTTCTCCTCCTACAGCCGTTCATGGCAAGTAAAATAGGAAACTTAAATTTTTGTATTTAAAGGTCTTCCTAAAGCTTAAGTTTGCTTTGTCTGTGCTAAATTACAGTTAAAACCACAATTTACGGAATGAGCGAACATGAATAACACTATTGCAATGCACATTAGGTTATAATGCAAAAGTTTCTATTAATTCATTTTTCTTTCTACGTATGCCTATATTTTCTTTACTTGACCATTTATCAATAAATTCGAGTGATTTCCTTGTCAGATATATAGCAGTAGAATTCGAAATGTAAAAAAAAAAAAAAATCGTATAAATTTAAACAACATCCCCCGCACTCTGCGAGGGGACGTTTTCCTAAAGAACTATTATCTCAATATTTTGTTTACTTTTAGTTAATGGAACATCAAAAATCATTTTTTTAGGGAATATCAAAAAGAAATTAACATGTTAAGTTTTAAATTGAAAAAAAAATCATCTAAAAATTATTATTTAAAAGAAACTTAAGAATTGTTCTTTTGAACTAGAGAGGAAAATTGCCTAAATGCATTTTTAGAAAAATATTTTTAAATTAAATTTTGCTTTGAAAAATATTTAGTTTTACATTATTATTCACCAACAACAAAAAAAATCAGCGAATTTAAAACTATTAAAAAATTAGACCCTTCAAGGTAAAGAGCCACCTTAAGTCGGCGAATACCCAAAATTCTAAAATTTTTACTATTACTTTAATCTTTTCCAAATTTGGCATCGTGATTTCAAATATAACGAACAATGTTTTTTGGGCAATTTTTTTTATTCAAATATAATTAATTTATTTTAAACGGTGTTTTTCAACTAAAAAAAGGGGTTTACGCCAACACTTCTAGCATAAAAAGTTTTTCATTAATTTATCTGAAATTTTTCACAGATGCTATTTCAATATATATCTGTGCCATGAACCTTTAACATCTGGTGTAAGTATACAAATTAAAAAAAAAAAATGTCAAAGTGTAAGTTAATCGAAAATAATCCTTTTTTTTGTGTGGTTAATTTATAACATTTTTCTTAATAACTTTTTTTCTTGTAATTTGTATGTAACTCTAGAGGGTCATTGCATGTATCAGTTCAAAATGAAGAATTTAACACATAATAAATGTTCATAGGATGACAATTCAATGTGGTAGACTTGTTGGCGTAAACCTTTTTTTTAGTAGAAAAACACCGTTTAAAATAAATAAATTATATTTAAATAAAAACAAAAGCCTAAATAGTATTATTCATTATATTTGAAATAACTATGCCAAATTTGGAAAAGATTGAAGCAATAGTAAAAATTTTAGAATTTTGGGAAATTTGGGTATTCGCCTACCTTAAGTTTTAAATTGAAAAAAAAATCATCTAAAAATTATTATTTAAAGGAAATTTTAGAATTGTTCTTTTGAACTAGAGAGGCAAATTACCCGAATAATTGAATTTTTAAAAAAAAAATTAAATTTTTATTTCGTTTTGTAAAATATTTAGTTTTACATTATTATTCAACTATCAATTTAAAACTATTTAAAAAAAATTAGTCCCTTCAAGGTAAAGAGTCACCTTAAAAATTATTAATATACATCTCTTAGAAATTATACTCCGATGTAATTGGTTACAATAAGGATATTTTTAATGACGTCAATAGTTTTATATAACAATGAATGGGATACTCACGACAGCGAGGGCTTTGTCCTTCTCTTCCAATTTTGTGTTGGCTTGGGACAGTTGTTCTTGGACCTGGTCGAGATCATTCTCAATCTGTTGGATCTTCTTTTGCAGGCCTCGTACTTCCTCTTCGGCCTTTAGGAAAGAAAGAACAAAACAATTAGTTTCACCAAACTTCCAGGCCTCTGGGCGGTCTAATAATTACTTTTTTTCAGTAATCTTATAGGTTATTCGTTACATTTGTGAGAACCCAGTAATTTTACAGGTAATTCGTTACATAATTTTCGAAAAAGTAATCTTTGTTACAGTAACGAGTTACTTTCATTAATTTATCATTAACAATCTAAATAAATGTCCAAAAAAAAGTTCTTTAAAGCAAACCGAAAAAAAAAACTTTCAGATACTCTTTGCTTAGAGGAGAAATATTGTTCAAACAAAAATAAAACGTTCGCTACTGATTGCAGTGTTTATGAACATTTATTTATTCATTTATTTATTTATTTTTTTGAGAATGTATAAAAACTAGACACTTTCTTACCGAAGCTGATTTAGAGTTGTCTACATTTTTCCAAAGTAATGACCATATGACTATATTATGTTAGTCATTTATACTTTATTTTTCGAGACATTTGTAAATAAGAAATTTTGTCGTAAAAAGTCATCTTAAAAGTAATTATAATTGCAATTTGTTACTTTTCGAAATTAGTAATTTTACAGGTAATTAGTTACTTTTTATGAAAAGTAATTGTAA
This sequence comes from Hylyphantes graminicola, assembly GCA_023701765.1. Classification (NCBI taxonomy): domain Eukaryota; kingdom Metazoa; phylum Arthropoda; class Arachnida; order Araneae; family Linyphiidae; genus Hylyphantes; species Hylyphantes graminicola. The sequence continues at coordinate 56,239,371 of CM043120.1, read as the reverse complement.
CGAGTTACATTTGAACAAGTAACGGCCCAGCCCTAAACTTCTTAGTTCAACTATGGGTCTTTGAGAACACATCAGTGTAATTTGGAGTTAAAGCTCTTGGGAGGCTACAAATAGACAGCCGAAAAAGTTTCAACCTAACGATCACGTATATCTATTTTTCATAGCATAAATCATTGAATTTATAATTTGCATGTATTTTTTTGTAAGTATTTTGACCCATTAATGACGACTTAGTGAACACCATTATCACATTCTTTTCCAAATAAAACGGTTAATTTTTAATATTTTTTAATTTTTCTTTTAATTTAATTTGTCCTACATAAATTATTCAGAACTAAGGTCTCCATTTGTGTTATGTTTTGTCAAATATACTTATTCATAAAGCTCATTTACGCTTGACAAAAAGAGTCTAGCAATGAAAGTTATCATCAAAAAATTGCTAAAACGAATAATTTCTTTTAAAAAATAATTAAATGTTTTAATATTTTAAGCATACGTCAGCCACGATAATCGGCAGACAAAATTTGCTTAAAAATTTAATCGGGGAATCATAGAGATGTAACATGTAAATTGCATTAAGTTAATTATTTCTGAACTATTATGACAGCCTAACTCTGGTTATGATTGATTAATTTATATCTCTGAATAAGTAATATTTTTTAACTGTAAAAAAATGGATTTTTTACAGTTACTTTTTTGTTAATAATGAAAAAACCATTTTCATGTGCTGAAACTAATTGTAAATTATAAAGAAAAATTAAAAAAATAACTCATCGAGAACAGTACCTCGAAATATCCTTAGCCATCAAATTTTTTTTAAAAAATGAGGGTGCATTTTAATAATTTTTTAAAAAGTTGTTATTTTATTCATGGTGTTGACATAATTTAATGCAAATTTAATTACAGATATATTTTTTTGGATCAATACAATATTTTTATTAATTTTGTTCTGAATGTTGTGACACATGATAGTTGATTTTTCTTTTACTAAGTTCTATTCATGCTAAAGGTATTTTAACCATCCTTTGGAACTTTAACTACACAACCCTTCATTTAAACTTTTTAAATATACATTAACTTAGTACACTGTAAAAAATTTGGCTTGAATTTACTAACGATTACTTAGTAACTTTACAGGAAAGCACCATTTACTAGAAAATCATCTGTAACCTAAAGAAACTACTGTGAAATACTAAGTAAATTGATGTAACGCTTACAGCGCCACCTGGCTATCTTTTTGAGATATGCGTTTTCCCTTGTTGCATTGTTTTGTTTCTCGAAATTTGTTCGATCGGCCATCGGATTTAGCAAAAACTAACCGGTGATCGCATCCGTAAATTGAAAATGTACGAGACTAAGAGATAAAAGTCTGATTCGATATCGGTCAAAGGTGAAAATTCAATCAATGTACGTTTCATCGAAAAATTATGACTAATCGATATCACAACGATGAGAAACCGAAAAACGTGGGGTTTTTTTTATCTTAGCACATACATACAAATTGCGTTAAATTATTTCTAAAACTTCATATCCGAAAGCTTTATATCGATCAAGATTTTAACTTCATTATTTACAAGCAAATAATCTACATGTCCCGATGACCGCGTGGACAAGCGTGCTACTTCTCGTTGCAAGACGACCGAATGGATCTTGAGGTTGCGAGATCTGTCCTCCGACCTGCTCCAGAAAAGTCGAAATAATACCTGACTAACAGAAAATTAGTGGCGCCCTCTTGATTAACATTTTTGAAACTGCTAGTTACTAAGGTTTTCCTAGTAAAGATACTACATAAGTGGATGTATTGATTACTAGAATATATCTTGTAACGTTTACTGAAGTTTTTATAGTATGCTTGCAATAAATGGTTGTATTGGATACTAAGCTTTAATTAGTAATATATACACATATTTCTTATGTAACATTACTAAAAATACTTATGGAAGCTGAGTTTCCTAGAGAATTCTTAGTAACCTTACAGATTTTTTTTTAGAGTGTACTTTTTTTCTAAAACTTTGAATATTTATGCCACTTTTTGTTATACTTTTTTAAAATAGTAACTTCTTTTTGACATGCTGTATGCATTGTATGTTAATTACTTATTATTAGACACATTTGCTAAACATATTTTTAAAAGTGCGCAAGTTTTATTTACGGATATATTTTAATATTTATCATGGCTTTTTTTTATATAACCGATAACTTATTAAAAAAGAAATTGTCGTATGAACCCAGTCTTAAACTTTCGAAACGGTCAACCATATTGTGTTAAAATAATTGAGAATATAAAATATAGTTGATTTTCACTTTTCAAATAATATCTAACTATCATAAACAATTAAAATTATAGGTAATTACTTACTAACAAAAAATAATTTGTCAAGTTAGGTTCGGCACTGAAGTTAGGTATTTAAGCTAGGTTACCTCTGCAAAAAATCTAGTGAATAATGGTAACTTTTTATCTTATTATTATTTTTTTTGTCTGTCTCTTAACCTCGTCGGATATGAAAAACATGTTACATATTAATTTTCAACTGTCATTCATGTATTGCTTAATTTACGTTTTTGCTATTTTTATAAAGATTTGTATTGCATTGTAAAAACTCCGTGTTAAATTTATTGAATTTAAATTCTGAATTATTTCAAACCATAATCTGCCTAATACCGTATTTAAGAATTCTAAAGTTTTATATTAAATCAAGTATAAGTTAACACTTTTTTAATATCATATTAATTAATTTTACAAAAATGTGCAAATATACTGTATTAGGTTCTACATTAAAGTTTATAGCATTGTAGTTTTTTATTGATATTCTTTTGTAAATTTTAATAATATGAAAAGTATTATGTAATGTGGAAAGTATTCCGAAAGATTTAAGTAATATGGAAATGGGCAAAAATGTATGATAGTTTCCGCTGCATAAATTTTGAAATTATTTGTACTTTTTATAACATATTTATTTTTTTAAAAAATCCGAATTTGGTTTATTTTTGTAAAGATTATATTAAATTCCTTTCAAAATAAAAGAAAGTAGAATATCAATAAGTAATACTTATTTTACAAATCGGTATATTGATGATTATTGCAAAAAAGACTAGTGCATAAGTTGCGGAAATATCAGGGGCTAGCGCTTAGAAGGTTCTTTGTAATTTGCATTATTATTTTCAAAAAAAGATATTGTTTTTGTATTTCTTTATTTCAGAGAGTATATACAAAATTTATTTTAAATAAGGATTTTCAAAAATCAAAAATAACATTTTAAACATAATTTAATAAACTAAAAATGCAATATTAAAAAAAATTGAATTATTAAACACTCAATTTCATGCATTATATTTACAAACTATGAATGAATCAACAGATATTTTCAGCATTTTATTGCGTTTTATTATTTCATTTTCTTAATTTTTTAATACTTCAAATTGTTAACTTTAACGTTTTTAATTAATCTGGTGAACACATAAATTGTTTTAGTACTACGATAATTTGTCTTATATTTTGTTTATTAAGATAAGCTTAGGCAGTAAGTTTATTTTTGCATACCACATTTTCTTGCCTACCGTCGTTTATGAATAAAGTAATCTATCGCATCAATCAAATGTTCTAAACACCAAAATAAATTTTGAATACAATATGTTATTTTAGTGCTAGAGCATTAAAAAATTGATTTTTTTGTTTTGTTTCTCAACCATGTATTAAATTATCAATTGATCATAAAAGCTCATATTGGACATATTCTGTAATTTGGATATGCAATGGCAAATTTTTGCAGCGACAGTAACAGTTATTTAGTTAAAAAATTTACACATTTCTTTCTTGCAAATTATATCCTTAAATATAATGTTTATTGATTAATATTGTTAAGGTCACATTCTTTTTAATTAACTTAAGAACAATTGTTAGCGCATTACCCCAATCACTGTCTACGAAGTCCTTTTGGTGAACAAAATATTTTTATCAAAATAATTTTTAATAGTTCAGTGAAAAATATAGGTTCCATAATGATAGAGTCTTTAAAACTATCGTAAAATACTTCAAATCTTACTTTTCGTACACTTCAATTAAGTAAAAGTATAATACTAATCGTTAGCAATCAAAATGTTTATTATTACTAATTTTATAAAGTAAAACCCTATTAGAATTGTTTTCCTATACTTTTTTCGGCTTTTTAGATTTTAATAAGGTAGTACTCGAGTAAAGTTAAAGATATGAATGGTTCGATAAAAAAAAAAGGATTTTAAAAATAATATTAAAAGAGTGCGTATTTATTACGCTAAGGACAAAATGTCTTTAATCTAGCAATTCTAACATAAATTTCATAGTTAAAATTACGAACATTGTTTAATAATTACATTTTTAGTAAAGTTGGCTTTAGATGAGATATAAAAAAATATTTAAATGCAACTAATCAGTAACTACATTTTAAATTTTATAAGTTTATATGAAACAAACTAAATATTTCAATTTTATTTTACTTCAATATAAGCTACAAAGTGAAAAGTACATTACAAAATTTAATTTTTAGTTATTACATATTATTGAAAACACTGTGCATATTTTTATAACGTAAAAATACTTAACTTTTTAATAGAAGTAAAATTTAATGAATAGTCTAGGGAATACTAGCTGATTGCTAATTTGTTTCAATAAATTATTATATTATATTATATTATATTATATTATATTATATTATATTATATGAAATAAAGTTTAAGTATCTATTTTGACAATTTTCATTATTGTATTTATGTTTAGTAGGAAAAAATAGATGAAAACATAGATACGATATCGTAAAATTTTAAAATGAAGCCGATAATGTTCTTACTTATAATTTTAACCAGTTGTTTGAATGCGATTTTAACATTTGTTTCAATTATGAAATGTAACACTGTTGATATTTTAATGACTTTTTATGAAGTATTTACGAATATTAAAAAATTTTGTATTTTTTTTGTGTTTTTAATATAATAATGGAGTATTAGTTAGATTCATTCATTAAATTTTTAAAATTGAATTGTATCAAATGAAAACAAATACTAGCTTACAAGTGCAGACATTTCAGTAAAAAATATAATAAATAATAGAAAGTAACTATATGTTTGCGTTAACAAGTAACTGGCTTCTAAATATCAATGATCTTTATTCATAATCATAAATTGCGTAATTTATAAAATTAGACATTTCAAAATTGAAATGTTTAATTTTTTATAGTATGAATTCCTTTTTAGTTTCCACATTCAATTTTTAAAAAACGTTTTTTAAGCCTATTGAAAGCACTATTTATAAACTATTTTAATAATAATTTTCGTCGTAATACATATATTGCTATATAATATTCAATATCGTTATTATTAGTTAGTTGACATAATAATAGATTAATTATAATAAATTGACTTAATAACAAATGTCATGGTTGCAAATAAAAATCAACACAGATTTACAAAACTGTAAACACTACTAAATCTAATAAATGAAGAAATATAATTTTTTTGTTTCTTTGTTTCAAAAATTTTGTTAACTAACTATGTTGTAAGATAATTAATGAATAAAAAATTTTAGTTTTCAAGAATAAAAGCATTCTTTATAAAAAAGAATGAAACTATGAAAAGATTTTTAAAAAAATGTAATATAATTTTGCTCTCCAATATTTCAACTTATTTTTTAAAATTATCGTTTGATTCTCCTAGCACAGGTCACAAGAGAAACGCCCAAACGATTTTTTTCTTTATTTCGTCATATCAGGAACTTTTTTCTTCGAGTCTGTGACGTTAGAAAAGAGTGAAACATATTCAACTGGAATAGATACGCTATTTATAGAACGTGGAACTCTAGTAGAGAGACTGACAATCGACGGGACGGCGCCAAACTCAAGAGGAATGCTTCGAGGAGAAAAAGTTTCACAGGTGGAAAAAAACTTTACAATAATAAAAAGAGGGTAAGCTCTATTTAAAGTAAAGGAATGTTAATAATTTGATTTGATGTTAAAGTAAATTCGAAACTGGAGCATTTTAATTTATGAAGCATTCGAAATTAAAATACACCAATACATTAGAGTTTCCTTTGAACATTTTTGGTTTACTGTTAATTATCTATCTATCATAAATTCATTACAAGTTTTTAAGAACACTTAATTAAGCTCTATTTAAGGTAAAGGAATGTTAAGAATTTGATTTGATGCTTATACCATTAAGTAAATTCGAAACTGGAAAATTTTAATTTTTGAAGCATTCGAAATTAAAATACATCAAGATATTAACGCTTCCTTTGAACATTTTTGGTTTACTGTTAATTATCTATCTATCACAAATTCATTACAAGTTTTTAAGAACACTTAATTAAGCTCTATTTAAGGTAAAAGAATGTTAAGAATTTGATTTGATGCTTATACCATTAAGTAAATTCGAGACTGGAACATTTTAATTTCTGAAGCATTCGAAATAAAAATACACCAAGACATTAACGCTTCCTTTGAACATTTTTGGTTTACGTTTAATTATCTAACTCTAAACTTGAATTGAACTAAATATATTCATTTCAACTTAAGACATTCTGAACTAATGTAAAGTTTCATTCTGAATATCTTGTATTAGAACAAATCAAACTTTTCATTGTCATACGCTTTTAAATCTCTTAAATGCATTAAATGTTGAATTCAAAATTTATAATAAATAATAATGAATAAAGTTTCAATTGATTCATAGATTCTTATCTAACATGGAAAGCTCATATCAATAACTTGGCGAAAAAACTGTTTTATTTTAATTAGATTTAACCACGTAAAACATAAATTCATTACAAGTTTTTAAGAATACTTCCATATGGGGTTTATTCTATTTTTAAATTCAATAAGCTGTTATTAGTGGGGGAAGCAAATATAGATCCCATTTTCAGTCTTTAGTTTCCATTTAAAATAGACGCTTTAAAAATTAAATTTTTAAATTACTTAATTTTCCGAATTTTAAATTATTGCGGATTCGACTGATGCCGAATTTGTCTTTAACATCAATTCAAGAAAAATCCCATTACAGGATCTAATATATGAAGTATTTTAAATTCCAATTTTGAAGCATAAATAATTCTACTTTTTTTTAAAAACATAGATAATTCCGAATTTTTCTTTAAGAGAGAGAGAGAGAGAGAGTGTGTGTGTGTCAGGTAAATAAAATTAACCGAAAATTTTTTCTTACTATTAATAATTAATTGTTTTTATTAAGAAAAAAAACAGTTTTTCTGTCACAAAATTCCTTAGTTAAGAATACAAGTTTGAACTACCAAATAGTAGAATGATTTCTAGTCAATTATATGAACAACATAGTCAAAGAGCTTTAGCTAGTTTTAATAAATTATTTACAATTTACTTATAACTTTTAATGAAATAGTTGAAAGAAATTACGTTGACACAATGACTTTTGGTTATGTTAAAGTTTTAGGAATGAAAATTAAAAACAATATATGTAAGTTTATCGTTTCTAAATTAAGAATAATTGGGAATGTTTAAATGCATTTTCTTAATTAAAAAAAAAATTAAGTACAGGCAAAGTGCTTATTTTTTAAAATCAAACTTATTTTAAAACATGTAGAGTTTTCAAAATTATTGTGTTTAAACTTTTGATATAAAGTTAATAGTATTAAAGTAAATTTATTATATAACATTTGTCAGCAGTGAATATCACACTATTTATCCAAAGCAGGAATTTACAAAGTTTTAAAATTAAAATAATGTGATTAATTTTTTTTAATTTTGTTTTTATGACAAATTAAATAATTGAAATTAGCACTTTAGTTTGAATACACTATTTTAAATTTGTTTTTAGCTCTATAATTTAATGGTAGTTACTTCAACAAACAAAGATGCCATAGCTCTGACGTTTTAGAGACACTTAATACCGACCTTCTAATAATAGATGCGTGCCATTTGGAAAGAATTGGGCTATTTAGAAGAATTATAGTTATTGTTGGTGTTTGGTAAATTAACCATTTATAATTTAGAAACGTTCTATTGATTAATTACTTTTAATGTTTTAGACGTTTATTACGTGTGTAACGTAAATGTAATGTGTACGTGTTTAAAACGTTATGTTTTTAAATAAGCAAACTACTTAAAAAAAAGCTAAAAAGTTTAAACGCAATATTCATATCCGATCTTAACAAAACCCTAATCTATATTCTTAAGTTTATAATGCTAACTTTATTCAAAATTGACACTGATAAAAAAATATTTATTCGACATTGTTCCATAATTGACTTGAAGGAAAGTATCATTTGAAAATAGTGTACCTATAAATAAACTACTTAAAATACTTTTCGCTAAAAAAAACTAATAAGATACTAAATATATATTTAATATAAAAAGTAAATAAACAAAAAATATTTTAGTAATTAAAAATAAATATCTAGTTAACATAAAACAGCAAATAAAAAAGTACACACAGAAACAAGCAATTATGCTGAAAAAAATTATCTAGAGGGATAATATTTTAATTATTTAAGTTTAGTTTTTCTTGTTATGTAATTTACATTCTTTATACTATTAGTTTTACGGATTTTATATAATTATGTATCATCAACCAATCATACATTTTTAATTTTCTGTTTTTTAAACTATGCGACACCCAGTCTTTAAAAAAATAAAGAAAATATATTTTTTTTAATTGTACAAATATCCATTTTTGGCAATAATATAATTTTGTAAAAAATCTTCAGTATTGCTACTTCAAATTTTTAATCGGATTCTTAACTCTCTATCAATTTGTGAAAAAGTATAGAAATAAATATTTGATGCTAGGAGAACGTTTAAAATAATTTTTTGAAATTTGGTCATTAAAAACTTAAAACCAAATGTATAATTTTATTTGAAACTGATATATATTATAGCTCTATTTTCTCTTGGAGAAATATGATACATCAGAAACTCTAGGTGTGAAACATATACATATGTATGCATGTCTATTTCAGTTTGTTAAATAGTTTTACATCCTTAATATTTTTACTTGATTTGAATACATATTCTAACTTATTTAATTGCATTTTACAATGAGTAGTTAAATGAAAAGGCTGTTTCTGTAATTTGGGTCATTGCGAGTTTAAAAAATATATATAAAATCAGTTTTTATGATAAATAAAAAAAATATAATTGTGTTTAGTATAAAAACTGTGGTAAAAAAGAAAACAGAAATTCTTGTGTTTACGCATTGAAGTTAAACTATTTTCCTCGTTGTGACAAGTGTTACAGTTTTTTTCCCCACCAAATCCCCTATAAACATATTAGGAAAAAAATACTATTTTGCGAATTTTTCGGCTGCCAATTTCCAACCTCGTTACGAGCTTTAACACAGCCTAACAACAAATAAACCATCCCTTACCTTGTCGGCACGGAGGTTGGCATCCCGAGCCTGGTTCTCGGCTGTCTCTGCCCTGTCGACGGCATTATCCTTCTCCAGCTTCATTCCCTGCATCTTCTTCTTGATGGCCTCCATTTTTGGTTATTCGGATTCGAAACTTCGAAAAATAAAGATTACTTCAAGGAAAAACTTCCCCGCGAAGAAGTGGAAGGAAGAAGAAGCCTCAGCACAGCCAAAGGATCACGGAGAGAATAAGCTTCCTCGAGAGCTTCAACACGAAGAGATTTACTCCGAGGAACGGCAGATAGGGTTTCCATGGCTGTTTCTGGAGGAACGGCCCCTGCTGGATTCTCATTGGTCGGTGCCACCAAGGACGCGGCAGAGAGTTCGGATTTCTTTAGGGTGTGTGGAAGAAGTGGGGCAGGTTGGGAGGATGGAGATGGAATTGTGGAATCTCGGAATTTGAAATTATGCTTTGTTTTGTTGGGGATAATTGGACAATTGAAAATTAGTTTGGGGTTAGACTAAAGAACTTAACCCTCAGGGATAACTAAAATACTCTGGATACTGATTTTCAGATGATATATACTAGAGTTCGGATTTCTTAGGGTGTGTAGAGAAGTGGGGCAGGTTGGGAGGATGGAGATGGAAATGTGGAATCTCGGAATTTGAAGTTATGCTTTGTTTTGTTAGGGATAATTGGACAATTGAAAATTAGTTTGGGGTTAGACAAAAGAACTTAACCCTTAGGGATAACTAAAATACTTTCTTTACTGATTTTCATGTGGGACATTTATAGTTGTCTTCACATTTTCTGGATGTTTTTTGATACAAAGATAAATAAATAACAAAGATATGGCTTGATGTTGAATAAATACTTTTATCTAGCGAAGTCAAGTTTTGACCGACGCTAATTCTCATGGACGTATCATAAATTGCCAATATATATAAAATATATATCGACAATTTCGATGGTCCATTACAATTTGAATTCGTAATTGTTTTATGATTTTTTTATTATACAGAAAATCTTAAGATAATTGTCATTAATGATCCATTCATTGGTCGAGGAGGGATGGTACCAAGGACACGGCAGAGAGTTCGGATTTCTTTAGGGTGTGTGGAAGAAGTGGGGCAGGTTGGGAGGATGGAGATGGAAATGTGGAATCTCGGAATTTGAAGTTATGCTTTGTTTTGTTGGGGATAATTGAATAATTGAAAATTAGTTTGGGGTTAGACTAAGGAACGTAGCCATCAGGGATAACCAAAAGACATTGTTTACTGATTTTCAGATGATATATGTCGGACATTTAGTAGTCTTCACTTTTTCTGGGTATTTTTGATACAAAGATAAATTAATCTTGTAACATTACAACAATGATATGGCTTGATGTTGAACAAATACTTTTATCTAGCGAAGTCATGTTTTGACCGACGCTAACTCTAATGAACAAATCATAAATTGCCGATTTATATAAAATATATCGAAAATTTTGATAATCCATTAAAATTCGCAATTGTTTCATGAATTGCTTTTATTATACTGAAAATTTTGAGGTAATTGTCATTAATGATTCATTGGTCGAGGAGGGATGGTACCAAGGACGCGGCAGAGAGTTCGGATTTCTTTAGGGTGTGTGGAAGAAGTGGGGCAGGTTGGGAGGATGGAGATGGAATTGTGGAATCTCGGAATTTGAAATTATGCTTTGTTTTGTTGAGGACAAATGATGAATCGAAAATTAGTTTGGGGTTAGACTAAGGAACGTAGCCATCAGGGATAACCAAAAGACATTGTTTACTGATTTTAAGATAATATATACTAGAGTTCGGATTTCTTTAGGGTGTGTAGAAGAAGTGGGGCAGGTTGGGAGGATGGAGATGGAATAGTGGAATCTCGGAATTTGAAATTATGCTTTGTTTTGTTGAGGACAAATGATGAATCGAAAATTAGTTTGGGGTTAGACTAAGGAACGTAGCCATCAGGGATAACCAAAAGACATTGTTTACTGATTTTAAGATAATATATACTAGAGTTCGGATTTCTTTAGGGTGTGTAGAAGAAGTGGGGCAGGTTGGGAGGATGGAGATGGAATTGTGGAATCTCGGAATTTGAAGTTATGCTTTGTTTTGTTGGGGATAATTGGACAATTGAAAATCAGTTTGTAATTAGACTAAAGTACTTAACCCACAGGGGTAACTAAAATAATTTTGTTTACTGATTTTCAGCTGATATATATCAGACAATTAGTTACCCAACATCTCCTAGCGATGTTTAGGAGTGGGACAGGGTTTGGTTAGGTTGGTTTGAATTATCGTAACTCTAGAGCTACACTAGGGCTATTGGCGACATGGGCGTCGTAATTTAGAACCACAGTCAATTAACGAGCATACACCTGAGTAGGCACCCAACGCATATAATAAGGGCGGCGATGCTGGAGTCAGGACTTTAGAGCATACTTTACGTGCACTCCATCGACATACGGAATTATTTGTCGGGCACTTTTTTGTCTGCACGTTTATTGGTCGGGGCAGAAGGGGCGGATTTAAAGATTTGCCGCCTGTAGGCTACATTCGATTTGCCGCCCCTGTCACAGTATTCTCCCCGCTCACGGAAATACATTGTGGTTAAAATAACGCTCGCCATTCGGAGTGGTCTGTAGCTCGAATGAATAATCCAAATGCATCAAAAATTTAGACACTTACTAATCAAGAAGGGGGAAAAGAATGGAATCATAAAAAAGAAAGAATCCTAAAAAATAATCATAAAAAAAAACTCGTCTCTTGACCAGAATCTAAATTAAGAGGCATCGTCAATTATGGCCAAATACGACCAACACATCCAATTACGCCTCATAATTTAGAACCTGGTCAAGAGACGGGTTTGTTTTTTATGATTCCATCCCCCCTTCTTGATTGGTTAGTGTCTCAAAGTTTTTTGTATTTGGATTATTCATTAAAGCACATCATTCATTATCGCACCAAATAATGTGATTTTACAACCTTTGTGGCTTGCTTTATCTTGCTATTAACCATTTGTAGCACTTTAACAACTGACTTAAACAATAATGAGATTTAATTATAAGAAAATGATGAAAGTTCTCGATGTTTTAACCTCTTAACACTCGAGCAAAATCCTACACGTATATTCTTAATATAAACATACTTTTCAGACAAATATTTGCTAATTATTATGTTTTACAGAGAAATTTAAAAAAAATTATGTTTAATAGCTACTTAGGGACACGCTTTAAACTCTAAAAAATACAAATTTTTGTGCTCTAAATGCAATAAAAAAGGCAGTATCATTTATTTGCAGTTAACAGATTATTTTAAATGTCAAATTTGTCAAAAATATCCAGAAAATGCCAGGCGCTTACATACAAAATGAAATAACTCATTAATATAGGTAGGTTTGGGTCCGAGCATCGCTAAAATAACTCGCGCCGGATTTCTAAATAGGCTATGTAGGCTGTAGCCGAGAGCGGCAATTTGTTTTGGGGTTGCAAATTTTACAACCAATTAAAGCTGCATTCGGCACAAAAAAATTATTATAAAGAAACTAATACTAAGAAATCTATCTATCTATCTATCTATCTATCGATCTATCGATCGATCTATCGGTCGATAGATAGATCGATAGATAGATCGATAGATAGACAGATCGACAGATAGACAGATAGATTTGCAACCTGGCGTCCCCATTTGGGGGCATTTTTCAAAACCTCTCCCCGAACAATTAACACGTTATTTAGTTCCGAAATTGACCTGGTCCGATAGAATAAGATCCAAATATCATTTTTATCCTTTGATTACAGGTATTAGGCATTTATTTTTATAGAAAAAATGAGGTTGGACGAGGGTAAATACGATTTTAGAGTTTAAAAAAAAAACAATTAAAATTTTTTGTGAAACTTTTCAAAAAGTTCTTTTAATAGTTAATTTTAAAGGCATTTTGCATTTTAAAAAATGTTAAAACAAACTGTTAAATACAAATTAGTCATGCGTCCTTTTTTGTTGCATTTATATATAGCAAAAAATATGTGTATCTTTAGAGTTTATGGCGTGTCTCTAAGTAACTATTAAACATAAATTCTTTAAATTACTTTGCAAAACATACTTTTTAGCAAATATTTTTATGAAAAGTATGTTTAGGTTAAGAATATACGTGTAGGATATTGCTCGTGTCTTAAGATGTTAAGGTTTTAAAATTCATTTTTCGTACCACTTAATTTGTCCTGCCAAAATTGTTCAGAACAATAGTCTTGATGTGTAGTATACTATTTTGTTTATTTAGATAATCCTTAGCAAAAAGACCCGTTTCGTATGGAAAATTTTCTTGCCAATCGTATTTAATAGGTTAATTCGGTTATCACTGCGTTAAACTATGGGTTAAGTCCTTGTAAATACAAACCTCAGGTGAATTTTTAAAAAAAATACTTTTTATTTCGGTTGAAACATTTATATGTGATTAAGAAACGTTTAATTGTAAACATTTTACATCAGAAACTATGTTGTTTTATCTGTGGCAATACTTCAGCCTCAAAGTTGCTGCTTTTTTGGAAAGCATGGGTTATGGTTTTTCATAATTTTGAATTCTCCAATTATAAGTTAAGTATTATATTTTATCAGATTTTTTGGTAAACTTATTAAAATACATTATAATAACTATCTTAAAAACACATTACTAATCAGCATTTATAACTTAAAGATACTTAATTAAAAAATATTAAATCCACTTTTGGGCTGTAGTGTAAGTCATGAAAAGATATAAAAGCCTCTATAACTTTTTAAAATAAAGCTTTGCTTCAATTAGCTTTCTTTTTTCAATTGTTTTTTTTTTTGTCTTTCTATAATAAACTATGTGTAATTCCACACATTTAAATTTTACAATAAAAAGCATTTTCTCTATTTATAAAACATTTTAGCTTTGTAGTGTAAGTCACAACGCAGTGTCAGTCACAGCTTCTGCTTGATTTATCTGTTGTAGATTAGCTATAATATTTTTAGATTTCTTATATTTTAATGATTTTGATTTAAGATGGCAAAATCAGCAGATAAAAGAAAAAAGATAGCAAAGGGAAAGACTTTAAGCATGTGGTACATTTCAAACCTTTAAGGAAAATGAAAGTTAAAACCACTTTACGGACAACACTTTAACAAAAAATACACCATCTTTATTGCAATGTTCTAACCGTTATACAACATTGAATGGCATTTCTCTGCCACCAACGTTGGTTATCTTTGCCTTCAGTCATGAGAAAGGACCAATTGATGGACTTGGGAATACAGTGAGGAGGAAATCGAAGAAGCCACTCTTTCCAGGAAAATTGACCCACATTCTGCTAAAGATGTTTTCACTTTGTATAAGAAATCTGCCCAAACATATCCCTATTATACATTTCTGACAACATGTAAAGGGCAATATAAGTAGATTAAATGATATTTGCGCATCGAAAGAAAAATAAATATTTCCTATTCCTGACACTAAAAAATTGCTCTGCTTTTTAAAATTTAACTAATACCTACTTAAAATTGCCAATGTTTCATTTATCTCCAAAAATACTATACAGGAGCATTCCAAGGAAAGTGGTCCTGAAGTGCCAAAAAATTAAAGTGCAAATAAAATTCTGAAAAAATTGTCACATGTAGTTAAAGGTTTATATTTCAAATAAATCATACTGATTTTCGAATCTGAATTCAATTTTAGTGTGAAAAAATGCAATAAACTAGACCGATTTAGAAATGGATCTTTCAAGTGAAATAATTGCCAGATGTATGATAAACGTTTAAGGGCTAAAAACATGCATCTTTTCTGAGTATCTTAGGCAGATATTTTGTGCATCGCTTTTTTAAAAAAAAATTACTCGGTAAAATATGAATTACTTGAAGCTCAATGTAACACACGGAACGAAAACCTATAACTTTTTATATAAAAACTGTAAAAAAAACTTAACAAAGCTTATTTTATTAATTATAAGCTAGTTACACATGGGGAACATATAAAAAAAAATTTCAAAACGTTTTTTTTTTAAATTAAGCAAGAATTTGGCAATTTATTTCTTGAAACGCACGGAACGATTTTGGCAAAAATGAAGGAAACGGGAGTGGGAGCTAGTTGACGTGTAGTATAAAAAACGAGATTTATCCTGAGAAATTCATTTATTGAAATACCTGCTTATGCAAACATGCATGTAGGGGAGACCGGGGCACAATGGACCTAGGGGCACAATGGACCACCCCCTATTATTTATTTTGTATATTTTCCAAATTAGTTCTTATTATAATTCATAGATGGTTATAATAGTCTTGATCTAGTTATTATGAAAAACCATATTTTTAACTCGCACATTTGCTATTTTTTATTCTTGATGTGTAATAACCAGGTGAAAGTAAAAAAGCTCGATCCTAGAAATTATATTCTCATCATTAAAGTAACATTAGTTGGACAAAGTGGCTTAGCATAGTTGAAAGATAAGATATTTGTCTTTCTTTATAATCTATGAATTAATTTCTGAAATCAAAATACATTATATTTTAATTTTGTTTTTTGTTCAACCACAATATGGGGCACTATGGACCACAAAATCTGGGGTACAGTGGACCATGGTCCATTGTACCCCATGCAACTTTAGAAATACTTTTAGTTTAAAAATAAATAAAAAAATATTGATGCACGTCCTTCCTAATTATTAAAAGTTAAATTTGCTATAGTAGTAAAATATTTTAATATATATTCTAATATTCACTTCTGAATGAAAAAGATTTTTTCCCCATCTACTAATAGGGCTTGTTTTTTTTTTTTAACCAGAAGTAACAAATTATTAGTGAACTGATGTTTTAATTTACATATGATTGCAAACAATAAGTGTTTTACATGAGAAAAGTATTTTTAAAATTGAATGTGATGTTAGAGTGTTAAATTATTTAAAACAAGAAGTTTAGAAATTTAAGTTGGTACAAAAAAAAAATACACATTTACATAACAGAAGTACAAGTACAGTATCATAAAATTTTTAATTAATATTTGATTACGATAATATTATTAATATTTGATTTTTTTACTAACAAAAATGTGAGTTATTTGTTGTAGTTATAAATAATTAAGTAAATAACAAACAATTTTTTTCAGAATTGGTAAAATGCACAAAATTGAAATTTTGTTAGTAAAATGTTTAACCACATTGATTAATTGAAGGTTTTAAAAAGGTTTAAAAAAAATCTCACATAAAAACGAAGATTCTTTGATCCACAGTTTGGCCCTACACTTTTGGTGTTGTTTTAGCAATAAATAAGTGTTTAAACTTTAAAATGATCTTATAAGTTTGAAGATAAAATTAAATGCTTTAACTAATTTTTTAATCGGAAATGCCACGCAACAGAATTAGAAAGACTAGTGAAGGAACAGAGACAAATGAAAAGATGGAACAGGCTTCTCTCTAAAAGAAATTTTAATGCAATTGGATACTTAAAAGTCAAAAGAAAATCATTATTTTATATGTATGTTAATCTTTAAAAAGTGCAGATAATTTTTTTTCAGCAAAAAATACCATGGTCCATTGTACCCCATGATGTGGTCCATTGTACCCCGAACCTGGGGTACAATGGACCACTTTCTCACTTGAAATAAAAAAGTGAATTCAGAAAAAAAATATTTGAAATTATATATTTTAGGTAATGTATGTTTAAACCAGGATATATATGTAATATATACACCGTTTTTTGAACAAGTGGGATGAATATTTTTGAACTTATAGTGCAAAAAATGAAAAAGTGGTCCATTGTGCCCCGGTCTCCCCTATATATGTAAAAAACACCATAAAACAAAAAAATCCTTTACAAAAAAATTAAAAACAATTGCAAAACTAAAAACGTTATCATTTACGCTATGGAAGTTTCAGCCACCTGCTCTGGCAGATGTACACATTTGAGGATGCATTGGATGTTTACATTTTAGATCATTAGTAGTTGAAATGTAGAGTGCTTCAGACGTTATTTTGTTTTTCCTTGTGACCATTTGTCTTTAGAAAAGTTATGTGTTGCAAAATCATTATTTCAAATTAAGCATTTTATTGATATTAACAGTTATGTTTTAACAAAATTAATTTTAACGAAAGGGAATTGTTTTACTTTAACAACTTTCATTTAAAATTTTAAAAAAGAAAAAAAAACATTTGAATGGAAGTATTTCGCAACGTCTCCCAGGAAAGACATTGTCGACGGAGTTGGTGGCAATGCCAAATCTCTCGTGCGGTACCAGGAATACGAAAAATTCACCATGTTAAATGTGACTCGGGCAGTCACATTGAACTGTTCAATACAGTTATATAAAAATTGTGCTTGCTATTGTTGTGTAATTTGCAATATGGTAAGAATCATTTTTCACTACAATAAAACCCACATTAAGTTTGCAGTATACAAATGTTCTGCGAGAAAAAGGGTAAATAGTTCTCATTTTCGAGTGCGAGAATCGAATAAAAAAAGGTGTTTCACATTCAATAAACAATTTTATTTGTTATTTCAAGACATAAATTTATCATTTTTATTAGTTTAGCTTCAGTTAGAGGGTATTTTAATTATTTTTTCCATCGATTTTGACGTAACCGGGCGCACGAATATCAGGGTCAAAGGAGGAGCCAATCAGAATAGGTGAAATTTCGGCGCCAGCTGCGTTGTTTACCCAGTTTCCTTCGCGCAGTACATTTCTCTGCTGCAAACTTAAGGTCGGTTTTAGTGTAGTCAAAAATTTAAGAGTAATATTTAAAATTAGCAATTGAACTTTTATATTTTCATAAAAAAATTAAATATCAAAAAATGTGCTTTACCAAAGTTAAATAATAAATAACTGTGTATTTAAATATGTAACCAAATTCCTATATTTATTTATTTATTTGCTAACCAAAGTGTTTATTATTAAAAATATTAGTATTTTAAAAACTGAACTATAAGTCAATTCGCACGCTGTAACACACGGAACGTTGAGTGTAACACACGGTACGGCGTTATTTATTTTATTTTAGGCTGACTATTTATAATTCAGATTTCTAACACCACTTATTTTAAAGCTTATTTACTTAGCTTTCGTTTGATATTTTTTATTTTCATGAGCATTTGCATAATTCGCAGAATTATTCAAATTATAGAAGAAGAAAAGAAAAAGACCCTGTTAAATGGAAACACACGGGACGCGAAATGAAAATGTTATATCTGCGTAACTTTTTGGTTTAAAAAGATTCCGATTGGCTTAATAAGATCATTAAACATCTGAGAAAAGATATAAGTTGTCCTCTTATTTGTTTTATACTGATATCAAAACGAAAATATAACAAATATCCTGAAAATGTGGTCCGAATGTAACACACGGAACGCTGGAATGCTCCTACAGCTCAACAACGAAAAACTGAAAATGAATTTGATGCTGGAAAAGCTTTGGTTCCTTTTGTAGGAAAAATTATCGTTAAATATCTTGTGGGACAAATGTTAAGTGAAGATGCTTATTCAATAAAACTGAAACATCTGCAACGGTATCATTTTTTTGCATAGCCTGAGAAGGAAGATGTTTTTTCAGACATTGCTATTGAAGAGAGAATTAAGAAATTACCAGAAACCAACTTTAAGGGATGTTGTGTAACTTTTTCTAACTATGATTTTACCATGTACGCAATTATTAACTTATCATGTTCAAAATTATTCACATATATGTTGTTATTGCCTAAATTTCTATATCTGTCTTAAAATTCGCATGATGTAGTGTAAGTCACAAATTGAATGTAGTGTAAGTCAGGCACAAAAATGTTAATAAATTATTCCCAATGATACTTCAAAAACTTTTTTGCAAATAAATGTGTTATCTTTAATCCTTATATTTAAAATTAGCACCGGTCACTGCACTATGGATAAGAAATTAAAGCATATGATGATAACCAAAAGATAACTTCCTTTCATGTAGTGTATATCACATCAGGACATTTTTATTATTTTTTCAGTAAAATATTAAATTAAAAAAAGATTTTACTGATTGCTAAAAATACTATTTGTTCATACTATATGTGGGTAAACTGACAGAAAATATTCTTTTTTAAACACATAGAAAATAATTTAGAACTATGCAAACGATATTTGTTAAATCTTCAAATGTAAAAATGTAGTGTAAGTCACGCTTTTCATTGCCCTATGGGCATATGCATAAGCTAAGTGTTTCCTTTGTAAACTCTGTCGTACTTTTTCATAACATGAACCTAAACTCTATTTTTCTAAATACCAAAGAACAAATTTCTGCGGAACGATCGCAGTTTTAAAAAAAGTTTCCATTGCCAAATGGGAATATTTTGGTCTTCTATGAATCTTCGGACGTGGAGGAGGGTGGAATAGAGTAAACAGAAAGGGTGCTTTTCCTTGAAAAATAGTCTTTTTCTAAATTATTCGAAGCTTGAACTCCGGTGGAGATGGGGAAAGGCGATGACGTCAATGCTAACCAGACATCCCGGAAAGAGGCTTGAGTCAAAAGACGAAATAAACGGTCGTCATCTTTGTGAATTTACTCCGTTGCGCTGTAAAATGGATTCCGCTCGTCTATCTCACTTAAATTTCCAAATAACTTGAATTTAGAGTTATTCTTAATTTAATGTACCTATAACACTCAGGTATTATTTGTAAAGAACGAAATAAACGGCCGCCATCTTTGTAAATTTACTCCGTTGCGCTTTAAAATGGATTCCTCTCGTCTATCTCACTTAAATTTCGAAATAACTTGAATTTTTGAGTTCTTTTTTATTTAATGTGCCTACAAACACATTCAGGTATTGTTTGTTAAAAACGAAATAAACGGTCGTATCTTCTTTGTAAATTTACTTCGTTGCGCTGTAAAATGGATTCCGCTCGTCTATATCACTTAAATTTCGAAATAACTTGAATTTAGTGTTATTCTTTATTTAATGTACCTAAAACATTCAGATATTGTTAGTAAATAACGAAATAAACAGCCACCATCTTTATAAATTTACTCCGTTGCCGTTGCGCAGTAAAATGTATTCATCTCGTCTATCTCACTAAAATTCCGAAATAACATGAATTTTTGAGTTATTTTTTATTTAATGTGCCTACAAACACATTTAGGTATTGTTTGTTAAGAACGAAATAAACGGCCGCCATTTTTGTAAATTTACTCCGTTGCGCTGTAAAATGGATTCCTCTCGTCTATCTCACTTAAATTTCGAAATAACTTGAATTTTTGAGTTCTTTTTTATTTAATGTGCCTACAAACACATTCAGGTATTGTTTGTTAAAAACGAAATAAACGGCCGCCATTTTTGTAAATTTACTCCGTTGCGCTTTAAAATGGATTCATCTCGTCTATCTCACTTAAATTTCGAAATAACTTGAATTTTTGAGTTCTTTTTTATTTAATGTGCCTACAAACACATTTAGGTATTGTTTGTTAAGAACGAAATAAACGGCCGCCATTTTTGTAAATTTACTCCGTTGCGCTTTAAAATGGATTCCTCTCGTCTATCTCACTTAAATTTCGAAATAACTTGAATTTTTGAGTTCTTTTTGATTTAATGTGCCTACAAACACATTCAGGTATTGTTTGTTAAAAACGAAATAAACGGTCGTATCTTCTTTGTAAATTTACTTCGTTGCGCTGTAAAATGGATTCCGCTCGTCTATATCACTTAAATTTCGAAATAACTTGAATTTAGTGTTATTCTTTATTTAATGTACCTAAAACATTCAGATATTGTTAGTAAATAACGAAATAAACAGCCACCATCTCTATAAATTTACTCCGTTGCCGTTGCGCAGTAAAATGGATTCCTCTCGTCTATCTCACTAAAATTCCGAAATAACTTGAATTTTTGAGTTATTTTTTATTTAATGTGCCTACAAACACATTTAGGTATTGTTTGTTAAGAACGAAATAAACGGCCGCCATTTTTGTAAATTTACTCCGTTGCGCTTTAAAATGGATTCCTCTCGTCTATCTCACTTAAATTTCGAAATAACTTGAATTTTTGAGTTCTTTTTTTTTTAATGTGCCTACAAACACATTTAGGTATTGTTTGTTAAGAACGAAATAAACGGCCGCCATTTTTGTAAATTTACTCCGTTGCGCTTTAAAATGGATTCCTCTCGTCTATATCACTTAAATTTCGAAATAACTTGAATTTAGTGTTATTCTTTATTTAATGTACCTAAAACATTCAGATATTGTTAGTAAATAACGAAATAAACAGCCACCATCTTTATAAATTTACTCCGTTGCCGTTGCGCAGTAAAATGGATTCCTCTCGTCTATCTCACTAAAATTCCGAAATAACTTGAATTTTTGAGTTATTTTTTATTTAATGTACCTTCAAACACATTTAGGTATTGTTTGTTAAGAACGAAATAAACGGCCGCCATTTTTGTAAATTTACTCCGTTGCGCTGTAAAATGGATTCCTCTCGTCTATCTCACTTAAATTTCGAAATAACTTGAATTTAGCGTTATTCTTTATTTAATGTACCTACAAAATTCAGTTATAGTTTATAAAGAACGAAATAAACGGCCTCCATTTTTTTCGAATTTACTAAGCTTATCCCATAAACAACGACATTGTGAATACCATTTACGTCTTCATTTCATAATAAAAAACAATAACTTCAAGAGTTTTTTTAAATCATTTTTATATATCTTATTTTTTCTGCATAAAATGTTTAGGACTACGGCCTTTCCTTTATTTACCTTATAATTTATTCATTTGAATTAACTTAAGCAGAAAGCTCATTTTCGCGTAACAAATTTCCTTGCGAATTGTTAATGGATTTCAACTCATTGGGGCTTTTTGTGCAACACTTAAGAGTAAAGATGAAACTTAAAAACTTGTCTTTTTTTTTCTTATGAGCATTAAACTACTAGAAGTTAAACTACTAGAAGATGTTATTTTAGTGCTCTGTACACTTTTGAATGAAGAAAGAATACTACTTAAAAAATAATTTGCAATGTTGAAATCATTCAATGTGAGTCAGGTGTTGAAGTCCAGGGCACGACAACAGGTGGCCCGCCACCATCCTTTCAGACGTGCAGAGCGAGCAAATGTCCATGTCGGTCCCACCAAGTTGGTGTGGGGCTGAGGAGCCCAGTCGGCTAGGCACTCGCCGAGCATGCGAAAGATCCCAGGTTCGAGTCCAGGCACAGCCAAAATAACTGCCGACCTATAAACGGCTCGTGCAGCCAAAAATGTCCGATGAATAATACCCCGTGTAAGGGAGTGCACGTTAATTATCCTTCAAATTCCTAACGCAGCGTACGATGTTGCCCTTAACGGTTGCGTTGGGTCTTTACTCAGGTTTCGGCTCGTCACTTGACTGTGGTTCCAAAATTCTAAGCCCGTCGCCAATAGCCTTCGTGTAGCTCTAGTGAGACGATAATTCAAAAAACCTAACCAATTTGTTGTGTTATTTTAGAATACGTGTGAAGTACGAATTTTCCCTATCAGTGCCTAAAAATTTCACACTGCTCTCTCTACAAGGCAGTTTTATTTTAGTTTTTTTATTACCTAATAAAAGTTCGAAACGTCCCTTATTAACAATAAAGGAACATCTTACTTTAATGGACATATTTTAAAATAACTTCGTCTAAATTATTATTTTTGGTCTGCATAACAGTTGTGTTCAATAAATTTGGGATAAAATTTTAAAAAATTATGTGCAGAATTATATTTAAAAATGAATTAATGGTTAGCTTAATTATTGAGATTTTGATGTTTTGAGTGGTAAAAATACGTATTTTTGTAGCTATGAAAAAAAAACAAGCAACCTCTGTCAGTTTTCTAAAATTAATAGTCTATTCTAACTTTTGTTTTAAAGCAAATGTCTCATAAATTTACGACTGAAAAAGCTGATTTCTGCAACCCCTCCGAATTCTGCTTGACTTCCTTGCCACATTATTTTTATACAATTAATGCATCAGCTGTTTCGGTATCGGTTAGAAAGCTGGAACTTTCTAATTTTATCCAAAAAGTTTTAAGAAAAATTGCAAAATGAATTCTACAAAGTTTAGCGTGGCGAAGAGGTTAAAAAAAGTTTAAAATTTAAGTCCAATATAAAAATAATTACATAAGTGTTATACAATTCGTTGGTTATTTTGGTATTGGCATTGATATTAATAAAACTATTACGCTCTGCTCTAGCTTACTAGGTCATCAATCCTCAGGTAACAATCATTACACATTTTCATGCCTAAATTGTGGTTTTATGACTTATGACTTTCTTGGTGGGGGAGCAAGTTCGCCGAACACGGCGACCTTAGGTCTATTGTATTCAACCCCAGAAATGACGCAATCACAAGAGACGACACAAACACTTGGACAAATAACAACATTTATTGACGGACACAAACATCCATGCCATGACCGGGACTCGAACCCGAACCCACCAGCTCAGACCAACACGTTAACCATTGCGCCAACGGGCCGGCAAATTGTGGCTTTAGAGTTCTGTTCCAACTTTTTCAGGGCTTTTACAGATTATGTTAGCTTTATCGTTCTTTTTAAATTTATAATATTTCCTTATCTGATGGCGATATTCAAAATTGACAAATTGTGAGAACTCCTTATATAATTTGATCTTAGTTTCCTACAACCACGAAATAGCCTTTTCCATTCCGGCTGTTTTGTATATATAATATATTTACCTTTTAATAAACTTTACTAGTTAAAATCCCTATTGAGTGATAGTAATGTAAATTGTGGAAGCATAAAGATTGAGTTAGCAAATGACCAGATTATCTAGTCATTTTATAATTATAACAACATAAAATGATGTTTCACTTTCACTTACCTAATATAAAATATAAGGTAATGAAAGTATTGCGATGGGGTCGATAATTCGAATCGTCTTCCAAACGTTTTAAAAGTGAAAAAAAATTGACATTTCTCACTGTCTGAACTGTCTGTCTCTCGTCTGTCTTACTGTCTGAAACCCCTCTACAGCTCGAACTAAAAGAACTACACCAAATTTGGTACACTCTTAAAACAAAAGAGTAAAATCCACTCCAGTTTGAGAAGTGCATTTTCGACACTGGAAAGGAATGAATATTAACTCAGACTGAGCTAAAATCACTCGTTTGGAGTGATCCTGACATAGGTTTAACACACAAAGGATCCACTCCAAAAGGAGAAGTGCATTTTCCAGACTGGAGGAGTGAAAATTAATCAGACTGAGTTAAAAATCGCTCGTTCGTTTTAAAAGTGTACATGAATTGTACTAAAATTTTCTAGAAATGTTTCCAAAATTTTCTAGACATTGTACTGTCAAATGACATAATACACTCTTAAAACAAAAGAGTGAAATCCACTCCTATAGGAGAAGTGCATTTTCGACACTGGAAAGGAGTAAAATTAACTTCTAAATCGCTCCTAATCGCCTTAAAATCGCTCGTTTGCTGTTAAGATTTTTGAAGGTTTAACAAAACAAAAGAGTGAAATCCACTTCTATAGGGGAAGTGCATTTTCGACACCGAAAGGAGTGAAAATTAACTCAGACTGAGTTAAAATCGCTCGTTTGTTTTAAGAGTGCTCATTTTCTAGAAAATAGCCAATGCGGAAAGATTAGCTGCCATATAACTTTTTTTATTTAAAAAATATTGCTGAAAAAC
Source organism: Hylyphantes graminicola (assembly GCA_023701765.1). NCBI lineage: Eukaryota > Metazoa > Arthropoda > Arachnida > Araneae > Linyphiidae > Hylyphantes > Hylyphantes graminicola. Next base: position 56,214,396 of record CM043120.1, on the reverse strand, counting down.
AAAAACAAAAAAAAAGATACAGACATTCTATTCGGTACACAGGTTTTCAGAACCTGTTGGACAACGTTTTTTGAGAAAATCGCGCATGCGAAAAGGAAAGCTGCCATACAACGTTTTGGTTTTCAAGTTATTGAAATTTCCGCCGGTCCACTGGCTGGTTAGTGTACTAGTATTTGGAGCTGCTTGGGCTCGGGTTCGAATCCCGGTAAAAGGCATGGATGTTTCTGTTTGTCAATAAATGTTGTTATTTGTCTATGTGTTTGTGGCGTCCTTCTTTGTGTGTCTCTTGTGACTGTCTCTTCTGGCGAGCGGGGTAATGGGCTATATAGCCTACGCCCTTCCCTTCTAGAGGGCGCAATCACTGTCATTTGTCATATTGAAATTTTCTTATAGGGTATGTAATTTCCTTTAAATGTATTGATTAGTTGAGTACAGTAATTGAAGGTCGAGGTCGTGTTACATTACACATCCCTAGTTTCTTCACAATTTCTAACAACAATAACTAATTTTAAAGCATCCAAATAGTAGGGTGGGAAAACGTACTGCATTCCACAGTACAGTTTAGTTTGTTATTCAATTTGCAAATAGTCTAGGATTTATTTGTTTAGATAATTTTTCAAACAAAAGCAACGTAAATAAATTATGATTTATGAAAATGTAATGATGATTTTACAGTCGAAAAGTTAACCCTATAATGCATACTGTTACCGTTTGGTAACAAGTAACATAATCCACTTTATTCTATTAAATTATAGCTCCTCCTAGACAAATCTGTGTTTTTTTCATGTATTACATTTCATTTTAAAGTTTTAGTTACTAATAATCCTCATAGATGACAGTAGTAAAAGTGTATTCAAAATTAAAGAGTGAGATTATTAACTTTTGTGAAATTACGTTTTTGGCAGCATTCAAAGAATAATATTAGTACTAAATACTAATAAATTGTTTTGAAAAATTAATCATAAATAAAAAGGGCTATTTTGAAATATTGTTAGTAGTTTTCTAGTCATTATTAACAAAATTGGAATTTTGCAGTTGGTTTCTGTCACACTGAAATTTTTTTTTAATTGAAATTGTTTAAATTCTAATGCAGTTAATTTTTTAAAAAATATTTTTCCCATAATGTGTGAGTATTAGAGATACATATATATTTTTTTGGGATGAAAATAAAAATTCATGCATTAGAGGGTTAATCACTGAAATCGTTGGTAAGGCTACAAATTCAAATTAGACTATCACAAAGATTGTTAGAAGGCAATCCCGAGTGCAACTTCTATCTGGAACAGTTCCGATTTCCGGCTCCACCCCTCCCCTCCGAAGTGTTCCGATCCCAAATAAGACCACTTCCAGAAGCTGCCTTCTCTCTCCGCGTCCCGGAGCATCTACGTTTCTCCTGGGGGGGTATTTTTAGAGCTCGAGGAACACAGTGTGCTGCTCTCCTTTGCTTAAAAATACGTGGCGGCCCACTCGCGGCCTACATTCGCCTCTTGCTGCTTACGACGGCCATTTTGTGGAGGAGCTTAAAGACGAAAACATTACATTTGCTTTTCACTTGTTGGGGCTGGGGAACCCAGTCGGTTAGGCGCTCGCCTAGCATGCGAAAGGTCCCAGGTTCGGGTCCGGGCAATGCCAAAATAACTGTCGAACTATAAACGGCCGTGCAGCCAAAAATGTCAGACGATATACTCGAAAAGACTAAATATTTCAGAGCAAAAATTATCCAATTCATTGTTGTATTTACGGCAGTTTCCCGTCCACAAAAAAGCAAACTATTTAATATCGGCATTGAAGACCTAGTGGACCTCCTTTATACGGATAGAATTGTTGAGATTATAAAAGCTGTTTTCGTCAACTTCAAAATCATATAATTGCACATTATTATAGACACGACATCATCATCATCTTCTTGTTACACTTTGAAGAATGCAGATATCTGTCAGATATCGTTGGTTTTAACCCTTTCAATCTAAATGACAATTCGGCATTATCGTTTTAGATTTTTTTTTTCTGATCGTCTATAGCCAGGGCCGGATTTCCAAATAGGCTAAGTAGGCTGTAGCCTAAAGCGGCGAATTTTTGGGGGCGGAAAATTTTACAACAAATTAAAACGGCATTCGGCAAATAAAAAATATTATAAAGATACGAATATTTTTAAGAAAGAAAACAAATAATTTACGTTTATGTGTACACCGTAAACGTATATGATATTTATAGTACAAATATTTCGAAGCGAACATTGTGTTTGGAAGGGCCATTGCACCCACTCCTCCGAGATTTCGAAGTTGAAAGAAAAATACTGGAAGTAGTTTTAAAAAAATTCGCCTGTTTTGCTTTCGATTTAATGTGTAATGGTACATAGATGATTCTAATATGTGTATACATTTTAAACAGCACATACCACCCTATTTTGCAGCTACTTTTGTTTTCTTGTCCTTCTTTGCAGCTACTTTTGTTACTTTTGTTTCGATTTTTCAAACTTTTTTTCTAATAGAAAATGTATTTTATGAATCCCAATAGATGTCAGCCTTATTATTATTTTTAATTATGATCAGAAAAATGATGATGCCAAATGGCATCACTGGGACTGAAAGGGTTAATCTGAACGAATATTTTAATTCATTTTTTTTTTAACCTTAGGAAGTCGTTTTAAATTGTTTACAGCAGAAACCAAACTATTTCTTAATATAACATATTCCATTGATATAGGTTTAAATATCCAGCAGTAAAAAAAAAAAACAATATTTGAACCTTTGCGTGGCCCACAGTTTTTACAACTGAGGCTGTGCAAAGATGCAAAAAATTGTGGACTTTTTTTGTCTCTCAGTAGATTACCGGGGAGGGTAAGGTGGGGTAAGTGGACCATTGGGGCAAGTGCGCCCCCCCCCCCCCCCCTGGCATTTCCCGAATTATGGAAGTAAAAAAAATCTGTTGCAATATTTTTACGTATTTACCCCAATAGATGCAGGAAACAATATGGCATCATTTTCATTTAAGTATCTAACAAGGCACGATCCTTTTTGGGAAATTTTTTAAAATTGCATCTTTTCGTAATTCACGCCATCATACTATTTTTTTTTATTTATTTCCAAACGGTTCATAATACAAAACAAACAAAACAAAATGTTATATATTTTGAAAGTGTGTAAAACATAGTATCGTTTTGTAGTGTCATGTACTTGTGATGTTGATAAGGTTAAACGAAAATTGGGGTGGCCCACTTGCCCCAATTCTTTATTATACTTTAAAAAAAAGTCATATTCACTGATTCATAGGATTAGTCATATTCACAATTCATAGTTCTATTCATTGGCATAGGCCAGTTTAAAATCTGTAGCCCTAACATTTTTTTTTACACTACATGCAAAAATGACAAAATGAAAATTAACGTATTTTTTCTTGTGCCAGAAAAAGTTGCTATAGGGGAACTATTAAAGATACATCATTACTTTTTTTTTTCAAACAATCAAAAAATCATGTAGATTATCGCACTTGCCCCACCATATCTCTACCAGTTATGTGTAAAAATATATTAGGGGGGTGGCCACTTACCCCACCTTGCGGGACAAGAGGGCCACCCGTATGACCAAAAATAAAAACATATTTTTTAAATTTATTTTTTACCAATTTGTGTTAAGGTTGTCATGGGTACAGTAATAACATATGAGGGAATTGAACACAAAAAAAATAAGTTGTTAGGCCGATTATATCCAGTGGTATGAGGGTCTAAATTCGAATTATGCCAAAAAGGTGGCCCACTTACCCCACCTTACCCTAACGGTTTCCTGAAATCCTTCAAAAAAGAAAAATTTGAGACGCTTTAAATCTGTTCAAGGTTCAAATAGTTTGGCAAGTTAAAGGGTTTCCTGATGTCGTACATTGCCAACTGAAGTTCGTAACATTTCAGGGATAATAAAAGGTGGAAGCTTTCGGTTTTGTGGAGAAAAAAATACTTCACCTTTTTGTTTGAAGTAAGAAAAAGATAGAAACGTTTCTTAAAAGAAAACCATTTTAAATAACGTATGTTCTTTGGGAAGAACAAAAATATCACATCGCTAGCATTTTCCGACTGAACTTACCGTTTCTTTTTAAACTTCTTAACCTATTCGATTTTAGATAAATCTCAGAAAGCCTTCCAGTCTGATGTGCTTGGGAAATACCAGATGTTATGTCATGGTCATGGTTAGGTTGTTCTTCTAAAGAGAAGTTTTTAAAACTAATACAGGGTGGTTATAAAATAACGCTCGCTATTCGGAGTGGTCTGTAGTTTGAATGAATAATCCGAATGCATCAAATATTGAGACACTTACACTCTCAGAAATAACACTTTCATTTCTGACGATTCATGAATCCTCAAGCCTCATTTTGTTAATTTTGAGGATTGTTTTGTCAAACTATCGCTTGACTTTTGAGTAAACTCGAATCCTCACTTTTACGATCGGGATTTGACGATTCTGTATCTTGATTTTGAGGAAACTGAATCTCATTGTTGTACTCACAAGCTCAGAAATGACGAAATATTTCTTTAGATTAGACGACACTCAAATCCTCATAAAAATGACGATTCAAATTTCCTCACTTTGAGGAAACGAAAACTCGGAGCATTTGCCAGTAATGGAATCGTCAAAATTAGGTTAGGTTAGGTTTGAATTATCCTCGCACTAGAGCTGCACGAGGGCTATTGGCGACGGGCGTCGTATTTTAGAACCACATTCAGGTGACGAGCCAACACCTGAATAGGCACCCAACGCAACCGTTAAGGGCGACATCGTACGCAGCGTTAGGACTTTGAAGGATATTTAACGTGCACTCCCTTACACGGGGTATTATTCGTCGGACATTTTTGGCTGCACGGGCCGTTTAAAGGTAGGCAGCTATTTTGGCGATGCCCGGACCCGAACCTGGGACCTTCCGCATGCTAAGCGAGTGCTTAACCGACTGGGCTCCCCAGCCCCTCGTCAAAATTAAGGAAAATTTCGTCGTTTGTGATAGCATTCATTTTTTAGAGTGTCTAGTCAAGAAGGGGGAAAATAATGGAATCATAAAAAATCTTCTAAATTCTAATTAAAAAAATTGTAAATTACTCTTCCAGGGTACTAAATTACGAGGCGTAGCCAATTATGGCCACTTACGGCCAACACAGCCAATTACTCCTCGTAATTTAGAACCCTGGAAGAGTAATTTACAATTTTTTAAATTAGAATTTAGAAGATTTTTTATGATTTCATTATTTTCCCCCTTCTTGACTAGTAAGTGTCTCGATGTTTGATGCATTCGGACCATTCATTCAAGCTACAGACCACTCCGAATAGCGAGCGTTATTTTATAACCACCCTGTATATCATGCAAATTAAGAAAGTGTTAGTTCCTTCAAACTAGGATTGAGGAAGTTTAGGGAGTACAAGCTAAGAATGTTAGCATTTTCAAACAACTACAATCGAGGTAATTGGTGTGAAATACCAATTTTTTATAATGTAAAGTAATGATGAGACATCTATAAATCAATTTTATTTTATCTTTGCGGAAAACTTAAAATATTTTTATTACAATAAAAAGTAATATCCTGCGTCACAAATAGAAACAAAGAAAAGTTTCTTTACAATTTTTTTTTAAATACATAACATCTTTTTCTGATACACAACACTTTACTATAACCAATCACAGTGAATTGACATATTTATATTACAACTGACTAAAATGTGACCAATTATTATTTTTCAACATATAAACCCACAAATGAAAGTGTAAAACGGTTGATTCGCACACACGAGTTCAGAGAACCAAAAATTTACACAACATCGCATATTAGGAATGTATAAAAAGGATAACGAACAAAAATAATAAAGGAATTACTCCAAGTTTCGAAATTTCGGGACTACAGACCCGCCAAAAATGTGTCCCGTCTGTTCTCTAAAGGCGGTGCTTGCAAGAGAAAAACATACTTTCGCGTGGAGGTGGTTTCTAAAATAGGCTTGCAAAATCTGCCTCTTGTTGGAGCAATAGAGTCGAGAAAAAGACATCTTTGTGTTACAGGGGAAGTAAAAAAATATCTTGTTTTGGGGGAGGGAAGATTTAAATCTTTATATTGCACAGTTATTTGACATCGTGAAATAAGGCTTCCCTTCGAAGTATACCGAGGGTGAACTTTTAATAGTGTCTAGACCTTAGATGGTGTCTAGTGTTTTAATAGACTTGACAAAAATGACAAATGACAATGAATGCGCCCTTTAGATCATATAGGCTTTATAGCCCGTTACCCTACTCGCCAGAAGTGACACAGTCACAAGAGACACACAAAGAAAGGACGACACAAACACATAGACAAATAACAACTTTTATTGACAAACACAAACATTCATGCCTTACCGGGATTCGAACCCGAACCCAGATGCTCCAAAGACTAGCTCCCTGTTGCCGGGTCGGCAACTCGACATAAAAAAATCACAATGAATGAAGTTAAGGTAATGCTAGTGAAGTAATTTTGTAAAAAAGTACAATTTGTTTAATTCAAAAATTCTTTTAGCATAAAATATTAAATCTATTGTATTGGGTAAAGTTCCACACATAAAAAGTCCTTAATGGGATAACTTTAAAAATATTTAAAATGACGCTTTACTGAAAAACTAGATTAATGTGTAATAATGACAAATTTATTGACGTTATCCTCCTCGGGGGGGCCCTGGCAACTATCTTCCATGGGATATCAATGGGCACGGCAACAACAACAAATGACTTTGCAGTTATCGACTAAATATCTGTGTAAAAGGAGAGTTATAAAATTGTTCTATAAAACTTAGTGTATATTAAGAAAACTTTAAAGAATGTGAATCTATGTTTAACCATTCTAAATAATGCTTAAATACTGTAAATATAATGTTTAAATATTGTAAATATAATGTTTAAATATTGTAAATATAATGTTTAAATATTGTAAATATAATGTTTTAATATTATAAATAATATAAAAAAATTAATGAAAATGTATAATTTTTGTATCTTTAATATTAATGTTATCATCAAATCAACTCTTTAAAGTCACAATATGCTCTTATAAATGACGTAAACTTTATCGTTATACGAAGAATGGGCAATGCAAACAAAACAAAAGCCTTGTCGACAGCGATTAGCACATTAAGAATTTTGACAGCCCTATATAATACAAAGGTCTTACAGTCCCCTTGCGATGCATTGAATTTCTTTAGACTAAAGGATTGTCAATTGATATTTTTTTCTTCCTGAAATATGATTCAATATATAGTTTTAATACTTTCTTTGTTTTACGAGTGACCTTTAATTCATTGTAGGGGAACTTAAAAGAATAAAAAAGCAATATTGATGGTTTTAAGGAATCTTAGAAATGAATTTTTTGGTAATTGTAAACGACGTATACTGAAATACGGCACTTTTCTTGTAAAATTAAATATATTTTATACAATTTTTAGGTTTTTAAATACCAAAACAATATTTAAATAATCCCAATTAGACATTTTAATTAAATTTTGTTCATTACTGTTAGGGAATCCCTTCAACCTATCTAATTCGAAACAACCCATTAATTTTTATTTATAAACCAAATTCCGAATTAGAATAATATATGAAATGTTTAGGTGCAGCCCCGGTGGCGCAATCGTTAGGACGCTAGCCTTTGGAGCTGCTGGGGGAATCACGGTCAGGCATGGATGTTTGTGACCGCCAATAAATGTTATTTGTCTATGTGCTTATTCCTTTCTTTATGACTGTTAATATTCTTTCTGTATCTGTCCCGCTTGACGAAAGCTTATAAGCGGTTCTCTGAACAAGCACACAAGCTGGAATATATGTATCATACCATGTTTAGGTGCATATAAAGTTAATATGTTAAATAAATATTAAGCGTAATAATTCTTAAATGGTTGAAACGTAAATAATCAATTACATGTTTAACATAATTACATAAGTTATAATAATCATATTTACGTAGTTAATAATCAATTACATATTTACATATGTTTTCTGAAGTTTTTTTAACTTGAATTTTTAAAGGGAATTTTTTTTTATTTTTTTTTATTTTATACTTGTGTTAAGAGAGATTGATCAGTTCAAAAGATATAATGTCATTTTGCACAGTATTTTTCAATAATGCTATAGGGAAATGTTTCACCAGGTATGAAAATATTAAAAACAAAAAAAAACAAATTTAAAGGAAAATTATCATTAATTTTACTATCACTAATGACTTAATATTAAATTTTGCTAGTTTAAAATTAGTCAAATAGTTTATCAACAAATGCTGATACCAATTCAAAACTTTGAAAAAATTTGTAATAAATAACAGGATCATGTTTCGCTCTCCAAAGTGTTTCATTTTGTTTTGAATACTATTTTTACGTCTTCCCTCTCTTAACTGAGTCATCAAACTCTAATTACATAAATAGCTTTTAAATAATTTTTCTCTTATTTATTACAAACATTTATTGCGTAATGAATTAGTGTAGTTACTAGGATTACATTATTCCACCAATAAAAAATTATTTCCTAAAACAAATACTAGGTTTCTATTAGTAACCTCACTCTTAAAACAAATGAGCGATTTTAACTCGGTCTGAGTTAATTGTCACTTCTCCAGTGTGGAAAATGCACTTCCCCTATAAGAGTGGATCCTTTGTATGTTAAACCTTCGACAGGATCACTCCAAACGAGTGATTTTAACTCAGTCTGAGTTAATATTCACTCCTTTCCAGTGTAAAAAATGCACTTCCCCTATAGGAGTGGATCCTTTGTATGTTAAACCTACGACAGGATCACTCCAAACGAGTGATTTTAACTCAGTCTGAGTTAATATTCACTCCTTTCCAGTGTCGAAAATGCACTTCTCCTACAGGAGTGGATTTCACTCTTTTGTTTTAAGAGTGTAGTATTTCTTTTAAGAAATAATTTTAAATGGTATTATGATCATTATAACGAGGAAATTGCCGTCCACGAGGACTTTGAATTCGAGAAATTCGTTGCCCTCGGGGAATTTTTAACCACCGAGAGCGTGAGAACGGGTGGTTTTTAGAGCCCTGCCTTCAAATCTGAGTCAATCTATGTATTCATTTTGAAATAAGAAATATTATTTCAAATACGACAAAATAATACTTTAAATTATAAAATACCAGACACACTCGCAGTTTCAAACAAAAATTCTCAAACCTACCTACCAAAACGAGCATTATTCAAGTTTTAAACTTGAGTATCTGGGATCTTGAGTTTAATCGATTCACATTTTGACTATGCGATATAATCATGTTTGAGCATTTCTACTCAGTTTTGAAAATGTTATTTTTTATAGTGTGGTTATAAAAAGCTCAACTTAAAAAGCAATATATGTAATTTCAAAAACTAATGCATTTCTTCTATGGAAGTAGCCATCCCTTTTCAATAATACCAAATGACCAACGTAACTTTAGAGCTACACCAGGGCTATTGTCAACGGTTCTCGTGCTGTATAACCACAGTCAAGTGACGAGACCAGCGCCAAACAGCATAGAAACTCTTCACTCTGTGGCCTTGTTCCCATGTTAAAAGCGATGATCCGTCGGATCGTCCTGGGAGTAAAGAATGCGGTTTAAAAAAAGAAACCGCGTAGAATCCGGAGGAACAATTTTACCTCTGCATCTTTCGGGATGGTAGGTATAAATATACCCACTTTTTATTCACACACTGGGAGAACAGTAACAGTGATTCTCTCGCTTAGAAGTCGCGAAAGACTGATGTGGAAAAAAATATCCACTAACCTCAAAACTTCCTAACCTCTATGTATAATCTGTGATTAGAATGAGTTTACATTTAGTCTGCAGTGTACGATGTCGATTCTTAATATATTTTTTCACAGATAGAATTAATCTGTTTAAGAATACGTAAACTCTTAATTTAAAAATTGCAAAAGGTTTCAGCTAAAACTAGTTGAAATAAAATAACCTCAGTTTTAATAGTCGGAGTAAAATTGAATTTTAAATACAATTATTAATATTGGTGTTAAACTTTATTTTCTTATTTTGGGAGGTCTTTTCAATGGTTAATGGAAAATGATAAGAAAAAGTCGTACAGTCTCAATAAATTAATCGTTGTAGCTAAGTAAATATATATTCCGCAGTTTAAAAAAGTATACATTGTATTTTCAATATTTATTGTAAAACAAAACAAATAAAGAAACTACTTGCATTCATATATTTTTAAATTTTGTTTAAAGAAAAATGTTAAAGAGTAGTACAATATTGTATAAAGAATGTTTATTGAAAAAAATTATTAATTTTTAAGATATTTTTATATTTCAAATTTCATCAAGTCAGTTTCATTTTTTTAACAGTATAACCCTTTAACTAACCCAATGTACTAACCCTTTAAGGCCAGTTGAAATAAATATAGTTTTAGCTAGTTATACGATAGGTTAGTTTGCTCATTTACTAATCAACGACGATTATCAAGAAATTTTTCCTTGCGAAAATTAGCTTTCAATATTAGTTTAACTAATTAACAAAATGTAAGACAAATGATTACCAAAGTAGTGAACAATTCATGTAAGATAAATTAAATCCAGAGATAAATGAATATAAGTATTTAAAGTCAACTTTTTTTATCAAAAGGGTATTTAATAGATTAATCAGCAAGACCTTGTAATCTGGTTTTATAGGGGTACTATTAAATGGCTTAATGTTTAGAATTTTGTCCCTTATAAAATTTTTTAAAAATAATTAATTTTATTACTACTTTTTATTTTAATTTAATTAATAAGACAAGGTTAAGTAATGAAAATAATATGATTGTATCATTAAGTAATCAAACATATTTCTCTACTTATATTATTTATCGAACTTTATTCAAAATGCAGTTACAAAAAAGATTAAAAAATTATTTTGAAAAATGATGGGAAAAGAACAAAAAAAAATCACGCGATAAAAGGGTCTTCCATTTTTACATGACGACATGACCTATATTATTTATAGAACTGTATTCAAAATGCAGTTACAAAAAAGATTAAAAAATTATTTTGAAAAATGATGGGAAAAGTACAAAAAAAATCACGCGATAAAAGGGTCTTCCATTTTTACATGACGACATGACCTATATTATTTATAGAACTTTATTCAAAATGACAGTTACAAAAAAGATTAAAAAATGCTTTTGAAAAATGACAGTCGAAAAAAAAATCACGCGATAAAAGGGTCTTCCATTTTTACATGACGACATGACCTATATTATTTATAGAACTTTATTCAAAATGCAGTTACAAAAAAGATTAAAAAATGCTTTTGAAAAATGACAGTCGAAAAAAAAATCACGCGATAAAAGGGTCTTCCATTTTTACATGACGACATGACCTATATTATTTATAGAACTTTATTCAAAATGCAGTTACAAAAAAGATTAAAAAATGCTTTTGAAAAATGACAGTCGAAAAAAAAATCACGCGATAAAAGGGTCTTCCATTTTTACATGACGACATGACCTATATTATTTATCGAACTTTATTCAAAATGCAGTTACAAAAAAGATTAAAAAATTATTTTGAAAAATGATGGGAAAAGTACAAAAAAAAAATCACGCGATAAAAGGGTCTTCCATTTTTACATGACGACATGACCTATATTATTTATAGAACTTTATTCAAAATGCAGTTACAAAAAAGATTAAAAAATGCTTTTGAAAAATGACAGTCGAAAAAAAAATCACGCGATAAAAGGGTCTTCCATTTTTACATGACGACATGACCTATATTATTTATAGAACTTTATTCAAAATGCAGTTACAAAAAAGATTAAAAAAATGATTTTGAAAAATGACAGGAAAAGTACAAAAAAAGAATCACGCGATAAAAGGGTCTTCCATTTTCACATGACGAATGAAACGCTCTCTGTTGTTCCAATACTCTTCTCTCTCCACAACAAAACTATGCAGGTCCCGAACTATTCGTAGAACCTTTTTGGTGTAAGGGGTTCTTGCATTCCTCAAACCTAAACGAAAGAGAGCAATCGAAGCAATTTTTTTAATTATCGTAAATATATTTATCTTTATATTAATTTAATTCTTTTAAACATGTGTTTTAAAAATATTTATTATTTTTTATAAGTTGGGTTACCGTTTTATTGAGTGGGAAATTCTACAGTGTTAATGCCACAGTTAAGAAACTTTAAACTCTAAACCGTACTAACTATCCCTCTGAAAGGTGATATTGGTCCAAGCTTTACTTCGTTAAAACTTTTCACAAAGTACGTAAAATAGATTTCAATCAAAAGCAACAGTTTTAATCTAAGAAATATAAATTTTGTTCAGTCGAAATGTTTAGTTTAGTTTGAATTACTGTCGCACTAGAGCTACACGAGGGCTATATGTCGAAAGGTATAAATGGTTATTTTTAAATGTTTGACCTAATAATAGAGGAGCTATTGTTAGGATTTTTTAAATTTTAAATTGCATAATAGTAATTTGAATGATTGACCAAAAGGGAATTTCTTTTTATTTTCTTTCTTTCAATAATTACATCTATTTAAGCTTTTTAAAAACATTCTTATTGTACAAATACTTTTCAACCTTTCTTTACCAAAATACTCTTAAATAAAATAACTACCTTTGTTTTTCATTAAACTCTCCACAAAAACCCTGTCTTTTTCCAGGGCAGCTGCGATTTTGGGCCCTGAACTGCTTACAGGCTTCATTCTTTTGGCTTTTTCTGCAGCCCTCAATTCCTTACTTCGTTTCTTGAGAATTTTCTTCTTTTTGGAACCTTTATAAGAGTTCTCCATCGAGCTGGAGTCACTGGGTTCGAATCCTTCACTCTCGTCACTTCGAGATCTTTGATCTGTAAATATAATGTGATTTCATTACCATGGCTTGGATTTTTATGACCCAAGCTTGCAATGTGAAAGTGCCGATGAGAGACTTCTAACATTGGACATTCCCTGTATTCTATGACTTATTTTTAAGTGCTTAAACAGAAATTTTCCCTAAAAAAATTCAACCATTTCCTTAATTGTATTTCAAAATTTATCTTCGTTATTTAAACGATTTACTTACTGTCCATAAAGAGGAATAGGAAAATGAAATGTTTAAAACCCTCATTAATAACATTTGTTTTCTTTTAACGACGAAAATACTTCAATTTTCAAAAACAATTGTATCTAAATCTTTGTGTAAAAATATTTAGGCCCATATACTTTACATCAACATATTTTTCAAGTAATTATTTATTTAGAAGTATGTTTTGCACGCACTTTATTTTTAAAAATAAGTACGCGTTTTACTTATGATGAGGTCACGTCAATTTAGTAGGAATTGAGGTTTTGAGCGATAAAAACTTCTTTTTTGTGTTCTATAATAATAATAATGTGTATATAAAACTCTGACCGTTTTTTGTGAATTTTGAAACACACTCTTAATCTTCGTATAAAATATTATGCATACATTCTTTATATAATCATACTTTTAAAATAAATATTTATTTAGAAGTATGTTTTTGCAAGTATTTTTTTTTTTTTAGTTCTCGTTTTACTTACGCTGAGGATCACGTCAATTTAGTGGAAATTGAGGTTTTGAGCTTTAAAACAAAATACTTTTTTGTTTGCTATGAACAATCATACAAATTATGACCGTTTTTTGCGAAAAATAATACATTATAACTCTTGTTTCAATTAAAAATGTCTCATATAAAATAGCCGCAGAATTTTTTTTTTTTTTTTTTTTGCAAGACCTTACTTTGCCTTGTTTTTGCCAGACCATCGAAATCTGCTTGACCCTCTTGGTACACGTCATTTTTTAACCCTGTAATGCATGAAATTTTTTTCATCCCGGAAATATATATAGTTGTATCTTTAATACTCATACATTATGGGAGAAATAGTGAAAAAATTTAACTGCATTGGAATTTAAATAATTTCAATTTTTTAAATTTTTGCCATATGGCAAAAAACTAAGAAACTCCAATTTCGATAAGAAGGACTAGAAAACTACTAAATATATTTCAAAATAACCCTCTTGAACTATAATTATTTTTTCAAAACAATTTATTTGTATATTTAGTACTAATATTATTATACTTTGAATACTGCCAAAGACGTAATTTCACAACAGTTAATAACTTCACTCTTTAATTTTGAATACACTTTTACTACTGTCATCTATCTATAAGAGTTATTAGTAACTAAAACTTCAAAATGGAATGTAATAGATGAAAAAACACAGATTTGTCGAGATGGAGCTCTACTTTAATAGAATAAAGTGGATTATGTTACTTGTTGCCATATGGCAACAGTATGCATTAGAGGGTTAATATAATTAATAACAGCTACTTCAGTACCGAGGAAAACTTATACCTTATAGTTTGTAAAAGAAACGTTAGATTAAGAAAAATTGTAAAATGAAGCTTTAAACTGAACATCACAAAGGTCCACTTATGTACTAATAACTCTTAGATAGAAGATATTGTAATAAAGATATCACACTTACTGGACATCTTAAAGCTGGAATCCGACTTCCAAGAACCCGAGCGAGAAGACCTGTCGGACAGTTCGTTTACGATATCGTCCAAGCACAACTGAGGTCTGAGGTGGGTCGGAGACCTTTTGCCAGCTCCTGTCCCAAGTCTCAAGTTGTGTTCTTCGTTGATGGTGTTGGGAACGGTTTCGTTGGTTGGTTTAACGCCTAGTAACTGAAAATTAAAAAAAAAATTATAAAGATTATCAACAAGTTAAAACGAATTGAGAAAGTTTTTCTATGTGTATTATTACCGATTGAAAAAAAATCTTTAATTTTTTTTATTTAATAGAAAAAAAGTTTCTCTCGAGATTGTTGTGAGTGGCAATGGTGATTTAATTGAAATAAAATGGATTTCATATGCTTTTTAAATAAGCATTTATTTTTGCAGGGTTTTTTATTATTATTATTTATTTTTTTTTGAAGTACTTCGAAATTTCTTTTCTGCGATTTTCAAAGTTTTCTCATTTCGATGCGCTGAATATTTTTACGGAAATTATATTTGAAGGACGCACAGACAGATGGACTGAATGATTGTAACACTTTCCACTATTCACGTTATAAACGTAGTGTCGAAGCTAAAATTAGTGTAAGTTCACAGTTTACTTTGGTAAATGGCGATTCATTTAATAAATAGAGTATTCATTTTAATAAACAAACATATTTCACTTATATTCCACCTCTTTTCCAAGGCTGCTCGTTCGTCTTCGCACGTAAGCAGTGCGCGGTCGCTGGGCTCGAAACGCAGCCACTTCGTCCTGGAGCAGAGATACAGTTGAGGACGATTTGCTGGTGCTGGAGATTGGCGAGACTCGGGAGGAATGACGTCGGCTGGAACTCCTGGGTGTGCTGGCAGACAAGATGTTAGGAGACCGGGTCGGGGATAGGGAAACGGATCGACTCTTGGCCTGGGATTCATAGAAATAATTTGATGAGAAATGATAAATATCTTGAAAAACAAAACCACTTTTCGAGTGCACTGTAAAAAAAACTGTAAATTTACGGGCATTTGCCCTTCAATTTTTTACAGGCAAGGGCCGTATTTGGTGAAATACGGTCTGACCACTAAATAAACGGCCTTATCCCTTAGACTGTAAGAAAATAAGGTCGATTCCCATATATTTACAGTTTTAGCCCATCTAATTGCTATAGGAAATTATGGCCATGAGTGTTTTTAATGGGGTGGGGCAGGAATCTCTGCTTCCGGTCCCTGCCCGTAAATTTACTGTAATTTTGTTTAAACAGTGTGTGGAATTTACAGTAATAGTTTGTTTAGAGTTAGTAAGATAAATTGAAGAAAGAGTTACTTAGACAGGGTTAGTTAGTTTGAATATAGAGAACGATTTTTGCTCTATAATCCATAGCTATTGAAGAGCTTACACTGAGAAAAAAATACTGTAAGCATACAGAATTTATTTTAGTAATGTTACAGAAATAAACAATTTTACAAAACAAGTTTTTGTAATTCGGAATAGAAATCTTCCGTTTCTACAGTTACAAAGAAATGTCTAGTATTTGCAACTTATTCCAGCCAATCATCTTCTTTTACATGAAGTTGCGCGCGCATCGCCACCAAACTTTGGTCTCGATTGTATATCAAGTAGTCACACTGTTAAAAAAAGCCTGAATTTTACGTGCATATTTCTGTGATTATTTTCGGGAATTTACGGAAAGATTGCGTTTCTTCAACAAACAGACGGTTTATCTGAAATAAACAGATCGTGTCCGTTTTCCTTAAACGCTTTACAAGCGAAAACGGAGAAACACCATTTCTGATTGCAGAATTTCACTTAAGACCCGTATTAACGTAATTTCTCCATATAACCTCGCACCCAACAGCTTTTAGCCTCGACACATTGGCCGACCGACTCAGCCACCATATTTTTTGTTTGTTTGTTTTGACCACATCTGAAGCAAGAAAGATAAATATGCAGGTATGTTCATTTCTTTTAATAAAATTAGATTTTATTTAAAAATTATATTTTCTATCTTTCTTTTCTACATATAGATTTATATAATCCAGTTCTTGTTTCTTTCTTATTTGTTTCTGTAATCTTTATATTCCTATAATTGACCGTGGGATGATTCCTGAAATTAATAATTCCGTTTGTTTACCAACACGCTTAACTAGGTAAATTTAATTTAAAAGTTTGAAAAAGCTGTCAAATGTATGAAATAAACAATGTTCACCTACAAACAAGTGAACATTATTAAAAAAAAATGAAATTATTACATTTAAATTCGATTGAAAAGCAATTGTCCTCGTGTAGCTCTAGTGCGACGATAATTCAGAACCTAACCTAACCTCGATTGAAAAGCACGGTTACGCTATCGCTATCAGCACTCATGGTTTATTTTAAAAACTATGCAAGTATACATAACGTAAAGTTTCTCTTCAATAAATAATACTCTTTTGATTAATTTAACGAATCAATTAGTGATTACGGATGTATGCAGATCACATGCTTTGATTCGATTCAGATGTTACTTACACTATTGTCAATGCTCTTTGTTTTGGAAAATCTGCACTAAGAAAAACACAATTTCCAATTAAATGCAAATTTTCTAACGAATTCAAAATTTAGGAATTGCAAGTGTCCGCAGAACGCTATTTTAATGTTCATTTAGATATAGCTGCTAAGTGATATCTCATTTTCGGCCCACCGTCTACACCTACAGCAATAATTATTAGCTTTTACTAGAATATTAATTACAAGATTGTATTTTATTACTAAATGCCATATGAAATTGTATTTTATTACTAAATACTTTTATAAAATTTTATTTTTAATTTTGATATACATTATTCAAAAACACTTCTGTTCTGTTTTTACAACCTCCTATTAAAAAATATTTTCAGTGTTCCAATTCTCAAATTTGTAATGTAAGATATGGATAAATCAATTCATTAAAGGTACTCTAAGATTCATGCCTTGTCTTCCCCATCCCCCCACTTCACAAAAAAGAGAAAAAGCGTTTTTAACTCTGATATTAAATTATTACGGTGCAGATACTATGGAAGACTTGCTCGAAAAAAAGCCTAAAATTGAAATGACAAATTGATTGACAAATTGTTTAATTTTAGAAGGCTTAAGAAGATTTTGTCTGATCAACGCCTGATTACTACTTGCTTCTTTACATTAGATCTACTTATTCAAAATTGGATTTGTATATATTAATATATTATTTTTTTTAGGTGCTTTTTTATCATAAATCTCCAAAGAGGGTCAAAAGTTCAGAAAAAGAAGAAAACTAAATCTGTAGTTCCTGCACAAATTTTAAAATTAGTTGAGGATTTGAAATACCATAACAGTCCTTTTCAATTTTGAAAGAAAAATAAAACTTGATTATATTCTGTAATTCTTTTGTATTCACATATTGTTAAATTGTATCAGTGGTGTATCCAGGAGGGGGGGGGATAATAACTCTCGTCTCCATATACTAATTTTTTTTTACTATCAGTGACTATACAAATTCATGTATGTATTCCACAAATGAAGACATTTAAAAATTTATTGTTTTTAACTACAAATGTTACTGTCTTAACGAGTCTCTCTGTTTAGGGGTGTTCAACCCCTAAGACACCCGACTCATTATCCCCTACCGATGATTTTGCCCTGGATATGCTAACTGTAAAGTACGACACCATTTAGCCACAGAACAATACTAAATGTATACATTGTAAAATATATGACAGAAAAATTATCAAAATTCTTAAAAATTTTCTGCCACATTAAAATTGTTTTAAATATATGAAGAGTGAATATTTTTAAATTTCAAAAATGTGAACAATGTCCTTTTTATTCTGATAATATATCAAATATGGTTAAAAATTATCAAAGGATTAGAATGTATTAGTTTTGAATAGATTTAAGGTTAAAGTATGAAGACATTATATGCTTACGTTTTATATAACAAACAGGATGCATGTTTAAAATTCCCTATGCTTAACTTATATTTATAACACCATATATAAATGGATATATTTAGAATGATTGATCTTTAAATAGTATATAGAAACAAAATTGACAAGAAAAAAGCAAAAATGTCTTGGAATTAACTAGAAAATACTATGTAAGTTTTCTGAATTTAAGAAAGAAATGCCAATTTGAAATTCATGAAATTAACAGAAAAATTCTAAAATGGAAAATTCTGAACATAACAGAAAAATCCCGAAATGGAAAATCCTGAAATTAACGGAGAAATTCCGAAATGAAAGATCCTGAAATTAACGGAGAAATTCCGAAATGGAAGATCCTGAAATTAACGGAGAAATTCCAAAATGGAATACCCTGAAATTAACGGAGAAATTCCGAAATGGAAGATCCTGAAATTAACGGAGAAATTCCAAAATGGAATACCCTGAAATTAACGGAAAAATTCCGAAATGGAAGTTCCTGAAAATAACGGGAAAATTCCAAAACGGAAGATTCTGAAATTAACGGAAAAATCCCGGCAACTTGCTGCCAGTAGTTTTTCCGTTAATTCAGGGAATTTTTTTTAACAGTGCAGGTCGCCAAACCCCGATTTTTGGCCGAACCTTGCACTGAGATGTTAAGTTTTTTTTATTGATGATTCTTATAGATTCGAGGGTGTAGATTACGAATCTGGAAGGTACTTTTTTGGTACCCTTGAGCATTTTTAGTTATTCAAGATGGCGTCTCCGCCATCTTGATTTTTGTTTTTTTAATATTTGACGATCTATCCGGCAAAAATGAATAGTTTTTTTATTAATATATGCATTAAGTAATAAAGAATCAATATTCCCAAGAAAATTTCAAAAATAAAAAATTCAAGATGGCGGAATCCGCCATATTGGATTTTTTCACTTTTTATACATTTGATCTATATTTAAACCACAAAAATACTTATAGTTTAGGTATATTTTTATATATTTTGTTACTATAGAACAATTATTTGAAAAAAATAAAAAAATCAAGATGGCGCTATCCGCCATATTGGATTTTTTCACCTTTAATATAAGGCTATAGATTTGTCCAAAATTAAAAATTATTTTTATTTTAGTTCTATCTTTACTTTGATTTCTATTTTAGTTTCAATGTATAGATTATAAGTTTAGAAGATACTTTTTAGCAAAAATTTAGTATTTTTTAAAATTTTAAGATGGCGTCTTCCGCCATATTGGTTTTTACTCTTCGATTCATTTCTAGCGTTCTTTTTGGCCAAAATCGATAATTCTTTCTTTTCTAGGTGTATTTTGAGATAAAAAATTACTTAAACATTTAAAACAATCTAAATTCAAGATAGCGGCTTCCGCCATCTTGGATTATTCAACCAGTAATAGTACGTGATCCATCGGCCCGAAAATTAAAATTCTTTCTACTGTAGATGTATTTTTTGATAAAGAATGGCTTAAACTACATAAACGTGGAATACAATTGAAAAATTTAGGATTTATTATAATTCAAAATGGCGTCTTTCGCCTAATTTAATTTTTTACTGTTAGTATTAGGCGATGTATTGGCCGAAATTAAAAGTTATTTTTATTTCACTTGTACATTTTGCCCAAAAATATTTTTTAATAATGCACTTTTACGAAAACAAAACTTAATTTGACGTTTTTTTGCCATATTGGACTTAGCCATTTAAATATTTTGCTATTCACCATTCAAATTTATTAAAAAAAAAATTAACCTTTCTCTTATAAAATACTTCCTCTTTTCTAGCAAGATTACTATTACACAACGAACCACAAGGATGCTTACGCATGCATCCTTAAGTACCCCTCACCCTCACATTAGGGGGGTAAAGAAGTTTTCCCCCGAACCCATAAATCCACGTAATGGCTTGGACTTTCTGAGATCTTGTTGAGCGGCAGCATTTCAAGAATATGGGATCAAAGGTCAATAAACATTCAGGAAATTCGGCAAGAAACACAGTATCCAAACACTAGAAGTGGTAACCTATTAGAAAATTGCAGGGTGGGACTTAAATAGGAGATCCACGTAATGGCTTGGAAGCCAGGTGATGACAATATGATAAGGTTGGAATGAAACTTGTCTTTCAATGCATCTAATAGATTCTTTTTACGATTGAAACAAAAGCCACCATTTTCTGTGTATAGTTCAAATAGTTCTATTGAATTCCATATTCTTGTTTCATCTGATTTTAAAAGATCAACAACTACTGAAAAGGCTTTGTCCTCATAATCGGTGTTGTCATCAGTTAATTGTTTAGAAACGGTTGATGATGCTCGATGAAATTTGTTGCGGCACTCCATGTGATATCTTCCTTTGGCAGCATTTAAGTCACTAACTGCTCCTTCCACTCTTACTCTTACACTCGCTGACCAGCTATCGTTATGCTGTTTACAAACTTCCAGTATACGTTGCTTTATTGTTTTCCTATCATCAATTCGTTTTTCTCTAATCAGGTAGGCTGGTCACCAACGGTTAGGATTTTTCTTGTCCTTTACTACAACACAGTTAGTTCCACAATAAATGCAATGTTGCTTAAAGTCAAATACTGGTAAACTAGATCTTAGGACCTTTACGGGTTGTTCCCCAACGCTGTCTTCAGTATCTCGCTTGCGTTTTTCAAATGCATTTACTTTATTTTTATCGGTGTACATCGAAACACAAGACTTATGGCAGGTGAGTTTATCGTTTTCATTTTCTCCAATTTCTCAAGTTCAGTATGTTTTCCATCACCATATATTTTACTACATGAAATAATCGTTTTAATTCTCTGGTTACGCACTTCAATCAATTTTTCAGTGTTCGTTAGACACTTGTATTTAAATTGAAAGAAACATTGCTGTATCTCCATATTAATATTTTAAAAAAACAACAGAGCTTAACTAATTAAAATCATACCTCGATCTGAAGTAATGTTCCAGTAAAGTGCGGATGTCTCGATTTTAAGCATTTAAGAAAAAGAAGGTGTCTCATTTCTTTCTCTCCTATTTAAGTCCCACCCTGCAATTTTCTAATAGGTTACCACTTCTAGTGTTTGGATACTGTGTTTCTTGCCGAATTTCCTGAATGTTTATTGACCTTTGATCCCATATTCTTGAAATGCTGCCGCTCAACAAGATATCAGAAAGTCCAAGCCATTACGTGGATTTATGGGTTCGGTGGAAAACTTCTTTACCCCCCTAATGTGAGGGTGAGGGGTACTTAAGGATGCATGCGTAAGCATCCTTGTGGTTCGTTGTGTAATAGTAATCTTGTTAGAAAAGAGGAAGTATTTTATAAGAGGAAGGTTAATTTTTTTTTAATAAATTTGAATTGGTGAATAGCAAAATATTTAAATGGCTAAGTCCAATATGGCAAAAAAAACGTCAAATTAAGTTTTGTTTTCGTAAAAGTGCATTATTAAAAAATATTTTTAGGCAAAATGTACAAGTGAAATAAAAATAATTTTTAATTTCGGCCAATACATCGCCTAATACTAACAGTAAAAAATTAAATTAGGCGAAAGACGCCATTTTGAATTATAATAAATCCAAAATTTTTCAATTGTATTCCACGTTTATGTAGTTTAAGCCATTCTTTATCAAAAAATACATCTACAGTAGAAAGAATTTTAATTTTCGGGACGATGGATCACGTACTATTACTGGTTGAATAATCCAAGATGGCGGAAGCCTCCATCTTGAATTTCGATTGTTTTAAATGTTTTAGTACATTCTTTATCTCAAAATACACCTAGAAAAGAAAGAATTATCGATTTTGGCCAAAAAGAACGCTAGAAATGAATCGAAGAGTAAAAACCGTTATCGAAGAGTAATCGAAGAGTAACCGCGTTATGTAATATGACTATTATGTAGTTCTGTAATATTACGTATTTATTATGTTAGTTATGTAATATGACGTCCCCAAGGGGCCCAGTGGCTTAGTGGTAGTGCTTAGCATTGCCACGCCGCTGGTTCTTGGATCGAATCCCCCGGATGGGGCGAGGAAGATCGAGCGACCCTAGGAAGATCCATCCTTTCATCCCTTGAGTGAGTCGATAAAATGGGTACAGCTGGGGAAATAAAATAAGTACCACTAGTGATTATTTCAGCCATTAGTCAGCCTGTAGAATAGGACCTTTTTGAGATTGTGAACAATTAACGTCCTGAGTTAATTGCATGACGCAAAATTTGCATAAGGGGCCGTCTTCATATTAAAAATGTTACGAACTTTGAAATTTCCAATAGCAACACCCAATTTTAATAACTTAGAAATATTAAACACTCTCGAAAACCCTTAAATCTAAGTTTTTGTTAAATTTGAATGAATATTAGAGGAGTTATTCAATCGAATCACTTGTGGATCTTTTGGGGACCATCTCTAAATGACAAGCAAGCATGCATGCAAGGCCGTCTTTATTTATCAATTACACATGTAATCTTATACACAGTCCCCTAAAGGGTAATTAAAAAATATTTTGTGATTTACTCAGCAAATTATGAATAAAAAATTTTATAAATTGGGATTTCGCTTAAACTTCTTGTCTTAAATTTATTTCTTTAAAAATATTAAGGGGTTTCTATTCCTATTTTTTAAAAAAATTAATATAATAACTATTTAAAAATATAAAAATTGTTTTAAATACCACAATATTGAATGCATTTTGGTTGGGTAATTATAATTTCTTTTCAGTAAAAAATTCGATTCATTATCTTAATTATTTATAGATCGGGATAGTTTTTTATGTGCAACACATTTAACATTAAGGCACCTAAACTTTGCACGTCTCTAACTCCTCTAATAATGCTTAAAAACTAACCAAATTTGGTATTTCGAGTTAAAATATGTCATAGATTAGAAATATGGACTCAAAAAGGGGTGTTGCTATTGGAAATTTTAAAGTTAGTAACATTTTTAATATGAAGATGGCCCCTTATGCAAATTTTGTGTCATGCAATTAATTCAGAATGTTAATTGTTCACAATCTCAAAAAGGTCCGATTCTATAGGGTGACTAACGGCAGAAATAATCACTAGTGGTACTTTTTTATTTCCTCAGCTGTACCAAGCATGCTTGGGAACTAAGCACTGGGGGTTCCGTTCTAAGAAACTCTCTGTTTACTAAGAAAGCGACAAGGCATTATATTTTTGGCATAAAAAGCTGGTCGGATTTAATTTTTCATTTCTATTTTTTTAGAGCAGTTAGGAGTAGTTTCATGTTTTTTTATTTATAAATATATAATTATAATTCAAAATGAAAATAAATGAAAGAAAATTAGCGCAACTAATCGATTTTTTAAAAAACAATTTAGGATATCCTAGATGCTGTGTTTGGGGATTTTTTCTACTATAGCTTTACGATAATAATTTCAGTAAGTATTTAAATTACAGGTAAGTAGGCTATTTTAGTTCTTTTAGAACTTCTTGTTTGATTTTTCAGGTGTTCGTAATTTTTTTATGTTAAACACATTGAATATTTTTGGGTTTTTTTATACTAAAGAGGCATTGATAAACATTCTTTTGTTAAAAGATATTTTAGTAAGATTTTTTTTTGTTTTAAACTAAATTTTGGAACAAAAGTTTTGTTTCTTTATAATTATATAATTACCTTTCAAGTATTTGAATTTTTTAAAATTAAAATTTAGTGTGTGTGTGACAAAAATAAATTTTCACAAAAAGAATATTTTTAGGTAACTAATAAATATTTGTGTTTGTGAGGTTAGTGTGTAAAGTGATGAAGTTTTTAGAAAGTAAATGTAAATTGTGATTTATTTGTTAAATTATAACATCTTTTTTTGCGTAACTTATTTATTCATAGATTTCCTGAATATTGAAAAAAGTAGAAATTGTTTTCTATAAATTTTCCTACTTTACACTAAATTGCAAACTGCAATATCCTTTACCCACTTAATTGTTAGACCTGATCCTACCCATTTTTAGTTAATTCTTTTAATTAGAAAAAAAATTAAAAATGGGTATTGACATAGTGGAGATTTACGTCCGCAAAAGTAAATATTTGAACAAAATCTTAAATGAAAATAATTTCAATTATCTTATTATTATTATATACTCTATTATGCATAAAAAGTTAAATAAATGGCTTTGTAATTTTATTTATTTAGTTGAGGAATGAGTTTATCAGGATATTAGGAATCGATATTTATCGAAAGATATTGATGAACTTGACTGATACTAATTTAGTTTCATACATTTAGAAAAGTATGAATATTACAGGGAGTCACTGATGGTTTTCTGTAATCTTAGCCTTTATTAATTAAAGAAAAGTGCTCCTTTTTTACAAAGAAAGTAAGACAAATTCTTTACTTCTGATATGTAAATTAATAATTTTCTTAAATTCTCTAACAAATTGCTTTTTTTTAAGATTGCAAAAAATTCTTGCAATGTATTAAGAATATGGATAAGACTAAAGGAGTACTCTCACCATATGCTGATCTTGTATAGGAGGAAGATATGTCTTGGTCCATTAGGGGCTATAATGTTTTGCTTGTCAATAAATATGGAATTTGTAACTGGTGTTCTATCATTACTATTTGTGCACATTATGTTAGTAATCTTCAGTATTGCAAGGGTGGGAAAAAAATGAAATTTTTACTGCAAGCATTAGCTGAAATTCCTAGTTCAAACAAAATTCCTAATTGTGTCTTGAAAGTGTTGTATAAAATGAAAGGATAATTCTATATATCAACTAATTTTAGTTATTAAGTTTTTATTTATTCTCACAGCTTCGTGCATTAGTGGAGTTATTTTCTCTTAAGTTTTCAGTTTTTTAGACTAATAATTTACATTTATTAGATTTTTAATGTATATATTTGTTGCAAAAACTTTTTGTGTACCTATTTATTATGTACTGGAAATATGAAAATCATACATTTTTTGCTTGCTTTAGTTTACCACAAGGGATTTGAATTGTAAAACGTTAGTCTTTTGCAGCAAACCAAAACGTTAATCTAAGAATTTATATTTCTGGAACATACATTGGCTGGTTCGTAGGAAATTTTTGGCAACATAATTGTAAGTTGAAAAAAAAATCTTGCGAAAATTCATTTATTTAAAGATGAATTAACTAAGAAGCAATGCTTGTGTAGACCACATAAATTGGTCTCGTTAAGGGGGTCTGGCACCCCAAAATCATTGAAAAAATTAAAAAAAAAAATTTGTGGCTTAAAATGCTATATCAACCTTTATTAATAATGTCACAAAGTTTTAAGACGATTGGAAAAATATTTTTGACATTAAAGGGAATTTTATTTTACCGTTTCTTTAGAGAAACGGCCCAGAACGGCCGAACGACTAAGGATTCAATAATGTTATTCCAATCAAATATTACGAGGAAGCAAAAATCCTTCGTAAGGAAATGGGTTAACAATAAAAACTTTAAATTGGTTTTTCTCGGCTTTACAATTTTTGAATCATGTGAATGTTTGGGGGCACATAACTAAAAATGTTATTCATTTAAATACTTGAATTTTTTTTATGTGTAATTCACAAGTATATTTAAACATTTTAACGCAGGGAATAGTCTGTAAAGTTTTTACTTTTTTTTAAAAAAATCTTTTAGGTTAAAAATATTGACATTCTTCAACGATATTTAAAAAAATTCATATTTATTCTAGTTTTTAGTTTTTCAAAATAATCTTGTGTTAAAATACTTATAAATGTCTATAGATGAAACTGTGAAAATTTGAAATGGATATATCAATAAGTTAATTCTTGAGATGCCCCCAAAGTTGGACAATTTAACATGGGCTTCTATGGAGGTGCCAGACCCCCTTAAGGGGTCATAGGAGTCTTAAAAATGTGCAAAGAAGGTACTACAAAGTATAGTTTGTTCTTTCATGTAACTTCTTAACTACTCAATATATAAGTATAATTTTTTTATATGTAATTCTATAAGATATATTTAATGTAAAACAAATTTTAACATTTATGAAACTTTATGTTTAATATCATTTATTTTAGTTTTGGCTAAAGTTATTTGAACACATTGGGATTAGGCTTGCGCGTCAAATTTTGAGGTCAAAATTGAAAAAATGACCAAGAATGACTTTATATTGTAACTGTACAAATATGTTCAAACAAAGACTTATACCTAAATTCTCAACTCAATTTTAATTAGAAATTATTTTAAGAACTTTTTTCTAAAAAAATTAATAATTTTTTTTTTATTTTTATTTTATTTTTTTAGAAAAAAGTTCTTAAAATAATTTCTAATTAAAATTGAGCTGAGAATTTAGGTATAAGTCCTAGTTTGTACATATCTGTACAATATAAAGTCATTTTCATAGTCATTTTTTCAATTTTGACCTCAAAATTTGCCGCGCAAGCCTAATCCCAATGTGTTCAAATAGCTTTATGTTTAATATCATTTATTTTAGTTTTGGCTAAAGTTTCATAAATTTTAAAATTGGTTTTATAATAAATAAATCTTGTAGAATTACATATAAAAAATTATACTTATATATGGAGTAGTTAAAAAATTACATGAAAGATCAAACTATGCTTTGTAGTACCTTCTTTGCACATTTTTAAGACTCCTAGTATGACCCCTTAAGTCACAAAAACATCATTTGTAGAGGGTACATAAAATAGTCGTGTAAAGTACAGAAACATTACTTGTGTGGTATACATAAAATTTTCTTGTATAGTTACAAAAAAATTACTAGTGTGCAATACATAAAATAGTCTTGTAAATCTACATGATATATACATGTAATGCTAACAAAAATATATTATGTGTTTTTACAGCACTATTTTTAGTAATTATTTACTAGAAATTTTCTAGGAAAAGTTTTTTACAAAAAAATTTTCTGTAAGGGTTACAGATTTTTTTTTCACAGTGTAGTGGAAGAACGTGCCAAGTGACACTTTTGAAAAAAAATTATATTTTGTGTCAATGAACATATTATACCACCCTTTCAAAGATAAAAAGTCTCCCCTTTTTCATAAACTTAAAGTAAGTATAATTTTTACCGTTTGCTAGTACCGTTTTTAACGGATTTAAGTGCAAACTAAAATCTAAAGCTCATTTTCTCGTTTTCACTTTCTCTACTGAGCTCAATGCCGTCTTTACCATAAGGGCACACGGGGCCCGTGCCCAGGGCCCCCATTCTCAGGGGGCCCCGAAGGACGCACAATTTCTCTCGCACATTTATTCTCAAAACATATTTGTCGGGCACATTACACTTTTTTCACAAATCAGAATCCAATCGGAAGGTATATACGCAATCCCTCCGATTCCAAAGTCAAGCTGCACCGTCGAAACAAGAACCAACATTAATGTCGACATTGTTCATGGTTGAATTGTAAATTTTTTTCTCAGCTTCGACAAAACGATGGAAAGTTTTGACAGAGCATTTAGGTGCAAATACACAGTTGAGAGAAGGAAAAGTTTCGTGTAGATACTTTCATTCCCATACCACATCCACGTACATTGTTCTGTTGATTACACATTAAATACACACTTAAAAAAACGTTCGGCATCAAACCAAGAAATTGATAGTCGATTTAGTTTTCTTTGTCAGTTAACAACAAACGAATCTAATGAGTTGACCAAGAATGCATAGAATTTGCAGAGTTTTATCATGAAGACATTAATGCAGATGAGATCAAAACAAAATGTTTTTAGTTAAGCTAATAGTTAAAAAACATAGCAAAGCAATCAATGGTTTTAAATATATTAACCTTACTAACCTAATAAAATCAGACAAATATGAAAAAACTTTTCCAAACGTAGGCAAACAACAATGTACATGAACGGCTGAGTAATTTGTAAATTATGTGCATAGAAAGTGATACCTCACAAAATTGACTTTGATAATAATAAAAGATTTTGCTCAACAGAAATCCCGAAAGAAATCGTAATCGTAACCAAAAAACCAGCAGCATTCTAATATCATTAATGACATATATATCATACTGTATTTGAGTACCTATAATAAATGGTCCTACTCGGTTAAATTTTTTATTACAATTCGCTTTTTTTACTTTCCAAAAGGGCCTCAAATTATTGTGTGCCCAAGGGCCCCAGCCTAGTTTAAGACGGCCCTGACTGAGCTCTTCAATTATTTGTTAGCGTTAGCTAGATAAAGTGAAGAATATGTTACACAAGTCAGTTAAATTGGATAAGGAATGACTTTGTCCTTTAATTCAGAGTAATTGTTTGTTTAGAGTTAAATCCAAGCAAATTGAGTGAATTTAGACCTCCAGTCCCCTTTATAATAATAAATAGATAATACACAGATAATAAATGGATTTTAACGAATTAAAGGGAATAATAGATAGGCAGCCCCACAAAATCATTTTCTCGGTCCACCACTGTCATCATCTGCTGTCCTATCGTGTAGAGTATTAAATATTTAGATATTATATCCTATTGTGACCTGTTGTTCCCATTTAGGGATATTATTTTAAACCTCCCCTTAAACAATTAACACGTTCATTAGTTCCGAAATAGACCTGGTACGATAGAAGAAGATCCAAATATCAGTTTTTAGCCTTTCATTACAGGTATTAGCTGTCATTTATTTCTATTAAAAAATGAAGTTGAAGGAGTGTCAGTACGATATTAGAGTTCTTTAAAAAATTATGTTTATTTTTTTTCAAACTTTTCAAAACGTTCTTTTAGTTGTTAATTTTAAAGGCATTTTGCATTAAAAACTATGTTAAAATATTTTGTTAACTACAAATAAATAATACGGCTTTTTTGTTGCATTTATAGAACAAAATAATGCGTATTTTTATAGTTTAAGGCTTGTCCCTAGGTAACTAACACTCATAATTTTTTTTTAATTTCTTTGCAAGACATACTTTTTAATGAAAAGTATGTTTAGATTAAGAATATACTTGTCGGATTTTGCTCGGATCTTAAGGGGGAATGGGCGAACTGGACAGCGGGTCTCCAAACTCAAGTGCCTCAATGTTAATCCAATGGGAAAAAAACTATTTTCGCTGCCACATTTCTCCGGCTGTATTGAATATTTTTGCAAGCGGATTTTTTATGTGATAAATGTAGCTGACTTACAGGTCCCGACAATCCCACTTTTTGAAATTAGTACGAATATATTTTTTAATATTCAATAAATTGTTTTACACAAAATATTCGAAGCAATTTTAAAAAGTGGGATTATAGAGACCTGTAAGTCAGCTACATTTATCACATAAAAAAATCCGCTTGCAAAAATATTCTGTACAGCCGGAGAAATGTGGCAGCGAAAATAGTTTTTTCCCATTGGATTAACATTGAGACACTTGAGTTTGGAGACCCCGTTCAAATGCGCCCATTTTCCCCCTTAAGAATATATACATCATACCATTTTGAGTTCACTTGGCAGAGACTTCTTCCTTTTCTTTCCTAATTGCGTATCACGGTATGCTAAACAAAAACAAAAAAAAAAAAAAACATTAGCAAATGACTAATGTCACATTATATCGTACTCTACACGGAGTGCAGAATATAACAAATTATATAATTTAATCATATAGATATATTATTTCTGATTTTTTTTCTTTGAAACAAAACTACTTAATATTTGAAGATTTAGCTACTAAAGAAATTACGTATTCAATTAACATTTTATTTACAGTTACAAGATTCTTTATTTTTTTGAATGAAATGCAGCAGAAATATTGAAATTTAGACTATTTCTCGGGAATACCATACTATTATCAAAAAGATGATTTTCAGCGGATACCAGAGCGATTACTGCCAAGTTTCGAAAGAAATTAAGCTTAATTTTTTTTTGAACAGTGATTAAACTATTTACGACGATGTTCAAGTAAATTTGCCAAGTGAAAATGAGATTTATACTTGTCTAAATAAACAAAATTTACACTAATATAGACCATAGTCCTGAACGATTTATGTAGGACGAATTATATGATAAGAAATATGAATTTTTAAAAATGAAAGTCAATGTTTTGATTTTGAAATGGAGGTGTTGAGGGTTTTTACAAATAAAACATTATTAAAGGGTTTTAAGGGTAACCTAACCCTTAGACTCCATAACACAAACAGTTAGTTATCCTAAACATGTTAACTTTTAATAAGTTTAATTGCCACAAAAAAATTTAAAGTTTAAATGTATTTATAAACGTGAAACCTCTAGTGATCTCTAAAAAGCCCCCCCCCCCCCCCATTCAATGATAAATCGGTCGTAAATGGAGGTACGAATGGAGGAGGTCGAATGGTATGGTCTCTCCTAGTGTACAAAGATGGATTAGCTAGAAAGTTGAAATATTATTTTGCAACGGATTATTAACCATAAAAAAAATTACAAGAATTGATTTATCATTACATTTATTTATTAATTCGCAAATACATATACACAAAATTATACAATGACGGACGTATGTAAGAAAAAAATACTGACACTAACCCTTTTTACAAATTAGTATGTACTAATTAAACCTTTTTAAAGTAAGAAGACATTTCTGACTGTTTCATTTTTTAATGAGTTTATCAAAACACCTCTTTTTCTAATTTATAAAAAAAATGACAAGTGTAGGAAAAAGATAATAAGGAATGGGATTTGAAACCGGTCGTTTGGGGAATGAGATATGGTCTCTCCCAGAGTAGCTTTTAACATTGAACACATAGGGGGAGGAATCGGGGACTTGAAAAGTTGGCCGTTGGTCGTTTAATGGAGGTGGTCGGTCGAGAGTATTCACTGTATAGGTTTTCTGTTGCAAAAAAAAATCCCTTCAAATTTACGGTTTTAAATATTATATTTCCTTGCGGGACCATGGCTTCGCTGCTATCAAAGAACGCGAGTTTGGACAGCAAGGAGAGTAAGAAAACCTAGACTAGTACCGTATACTTTACGATTTCAAACTAAACACCCAGCTGCCGGTTTTCTGTCTGAAAAGTACTTCTTCGCGTAACTTAAGTGAAACGACTTTGAACCGACTAAAGTATGGAATGGAAAGTTTTCGTTAAAGTCACGTTTTTTAGTGTAGGGGAGAGTGGGGGCTATTGGGACGCAGGGCTAATGGGACAAGGGCCCTAAAGCGGGGGGAAAATATACTTTTTTACAAATTTTTCTACACTACAACATTGTAACAGTTAGACTTCACATTTTAAAAACCAAAGATCAGCCATTAAACGCATGTGTTGAAGTGGAGAGAAAAATTGTTGTTTTGGAGAATTGAAAGTTATTTAAAAGTGTACCTTGTTTTTCACTTTTGAAGTATTGAATAAAAACATTCTATGAATTAAACTACAGTTTTAGATAGATGAAATATCCTAGATTAAGATAGTATATGTTAAATACTGTGGTGAAGTACAAGTGCTTCTGTGTTGGGTCATTTATAAAAATCATCACTGTGGGGTCTAATGGGACAGAAACAGTGGGGTCTAATGGGACACAAATAAACCTAGCTTTGTGTGCTTCTCTCTCGAGGAATCTATCTAAATCTCCAATATCTTATTCAGTCAAGTTGCCAAAAACTTTTTTAAACTCTAATTTTAAACTTTTTGAACTTTTTTCATCGTATAATAAGTGAAAGCTCAAGTAGCTTTATTGGTGACATATTTCCACCTGCAATTTCATTAATTACATCTGAACAGAGCTTGGTGAAGATAAATAAATTGTTGTTGGTAAATTTTGCTAGGAAGCAAGCTATTTTTTTCGTTTTATTGATTTCTGAAAAAAAAAAGGCGATGAACTGAAAATGTTCGTTAAAATGATATGAAAAAGGCGAACGATGGTGAGCTATTTGAAGATAAAGAGGATCTTTTAAGTCATTGTACCGTGAAAAAAGGACAAGTTTGGGATAAATTTTAGAAGATTTTTAGTTATAAAACTAAATATTTAGTTATAAAACTATCCTTTCCAGCGATTCAACAAAAATTATGGGAGCATCTTCGGTTTTGAATTTTAACTTTGATATGTCATCTTTCAATGTAAAATAATTGTTTTAAAAATAAAATTTCGTTATGTATACATTATGTAAATGGTATTTGCTTTAAAATTTTATTTTCTGACCATTTCCTCATTCAGTTCCCCTTTTTTTAATATTTTATTAAGGCAACATTTAGCATGTCCCATTAGCCCTGCACCCTGTCCCATTAGCCCCCACATATGGGGGCTAATGGGACATTTACATGCTTGTTTAAAATGCTCAGCATCCAAAATATGGTAATGTTTTAACATTTATCGACTGATTTTTTAAGTAAATGAATGTTCAGTTTATGAGCTTGTAAAAAAAGAAATTAAAATTCTTTTATTTTGCTGAAATACAGAGGTTGAAAAAAATTTGTCCCAATAGCCCCCACCCTCCCCTACATATGACAGCTTGATTATGACTAAACATATGTATTATGTATCTGTATATTAATCATTTTCATGGTTGAACCTTTTTTGTAATGATAGCAATTTTCAAAAATAACATAATAATTTAGAAAATACTACAATAATTTTCCAAAATAATACAGGGTATCCGTAAAAAGAATGTCCGAGTTTCAAATTGTAATTATCAGCTGCAATCGTCCTTCAGTTGTGGTTGAAGGTGACGAATAAAGAATAACTCCAACAACTTCAGATAAGCGCGCACGCTTGTACCGCTACATCGTTTTCACAGTTGCACAGGCTGTTGCTTCTATTACTCCGGACTTGCTGCAGACAGCATGGAAAGAATTGCCTTTTCCTTTGGATGTGTGCCTTATCACTAAGGGCGCACTCATTGAGCACTTATAGAAAAAACTAGGTTAGTTTTCCTTCAATTTCATGTATTATTTGTTATACCTAGTATAAAATAAACTCATGTAATATACCATCAAAACTCGGACATTCTTTTAGGGACATCCTGTATAATAATTTTAGAAAATAAAATAACGTAATAAATTTTAAAAATATCATAATACACCCCATTCAGCATTGCATTTCACCAATTTTTTAGGCACATACCAGAAATCTCTTCCAGTGCCATTCGTATTTTGTGGACTCCTCGGAGGCACTCTGAGTTCTCCGGTCGAAGTCGTCTTCCTTCGACAAAACAAAGCATGGCTCGCTCCAGATCCCACATGGAGTATAGGATTTCCCCCTTCAGCAACAGAGCCTGCGGAAACAAAACAAACAATTAGACTTGTATACAAAAACCGACCTTAAGTTTGCAGCAGAGAAATGTACTAGGTGGAGGAAACTGCGTAAACAACGCTGCTGGCGCCGAAATTTCGCCTGCTCCTATTGGTTGCTCCTTTGACCCTGATATTCGTGCGCCCTGTTACTTCAAATTCGAAGGTAAAAATAATTAAAATAACACTCTAAAATAGGCTAAACTAATAAAAATAATAAATTTATGTCTTGAAATAACAAATAAATTTGTTTATTGAATGGGAAATACCTTTTTGTATTCGATTCTCGCACTCGAAAATGAGAACTATTTACAGTTTTTCTCGTAGAACTTTTTGTATACTCCAAACTTAAGGTCGGTTTTGGTTTAGTTAAACCACGACCATGGGCGGAGCTCTAAAACGCGAGAGACAATCAGATGAAGACAAAATAAAACGGCTGAAATTTTTCTCTTTATCTGATTGCTCCGCGCGTTTTATAGCAAATCCCATGGTCCCAAGGAAACTATAAGTTTAAGTATAGAGGAGTAATGAGATATTACACCAGAAAAAATATATGTTTATATAAAAATGACTTGTTAAGGACTTGAATAGTCGCTAACCCATTAAGGGAGAATGGGCGTACTGGATCGCGGGTCTCCAAAGCAAAGTGCATCAGTGTTAATCCAAGAGAGAAAAATATTTATTCTGTCACATTTCTCCGGCTGTATTGAATATTTTTACAAACGGACTTTTTATGTGATAAATGCAGATGACTTAGAGGACCCGACAATCCCACTTTTTGAAATTGGTTCGACTTTTTTAATTTGAATAAATAATTTCCCAAAAATTATTCGAAGCAATTTAAAAAAAAGTGGGATTATAGAGACCTGTAAGTTGTCTACATCTATTATTTAAAAAACCGTTTGTAAAAATATTCAATACAGCTAGAGAAATGTGACAAAGAAAATATTTTTTTTTCATTGGATTAACACTGAGGTACTTGAGTTTGGAAACCCTCGAGGGCGAATGAGCCTGAATGACCTCAGGTCTCTAAACAAAAGTGTCTCTGTGTTAATCCAATGGGAGAAGAAATATATTTTCTCATCCACATTTCTCCTTCTGAATTGAATATTTTTACAAAAGTTTTTTTTTTACTCAATTAATTGAGGGGTTAGTACATATTAGGGGTAGGTATACATATATATTCCAGTTTCACAGAAAGAATTTTTACTGTCACAGAGAAAGGATGTACACCCAGGGCGAAGGCGGGTTTCAAACCCGCACCCGCTACAGAGCGCAGACTACTAATTAAAAAGACCTATTTAGGTGAAGTTGTGAAGTGAATTCTACAAAAGTTCCTGTATGTGTTCCTGAAGTGACGAGGATAACCACATAACAGTTTCGTTTTTTTCCTTTTACACGACCAACCAAAGTAAAAAAAAACTATCAGAATAGTTGTTTTTCAGTTTATTTTTAAATGGAACTCTATGCTTAGGCAAACCATCTTTCAGTTGTGACACTGACTTCTATTTTAGGCCTGTATTTTTTTATCATTTTAATTAGGAAAAAAACACATATCTTTTTCAATTGAAATACAAAAATAATGACAATTCTTGCATAAGAAGTCAAACCTTTAAATTAATTAATTATTCCAAAAGTTTATAACTATTCCTGTGCTTGCCATTTCATTTGAATAAAAGTTACTTAATTTTCTTCGTTTGTTATCTTTTTACTAATATTGTTAGTACTTTGAACAAATTATTAAGTTTGTTTAAGATTTCCTTTTTATCAGAGCATTTAACCCTTTCAGTCCCAGTGATGCTATTTGCATCATCATGTTTCTGATCATAATTTTTTTTTGACATTTATTGGGATTAATAAAAAATATTTTCTAAAGGAAAAAAGTTTGAAGAATGAAAATGTGCTTTTTGATATCATTAATGGCTATAGACGTCATTGGGACTGAAAGGGTTTAATGGAATATTTATGAGAAAGTATAATACTTACTTGAAAATATTTAGAATCCATTGTTAAAACTTCATCTACATAATTCAAAGCAGTTTCGGGCTTTAGCATCTTGAAGTAACATAGGCTCTTTTCAGTGATCCAATCCTTTCTATTAGCATCTACCTTCAATGCCTGAAACAATGTGTAAAAAAAATAAGTAATGTGTAGGGTCAAGTGGGGTAAGTGTGATAGGGTTTCTGCATTTTTCATTACGAAAATTCGTTCTCTTCTTCAAGTAAATTCCAAATCCTAAAATTGGTAGTGAATTATTATAAGAAACATACATATGTAGAAAAAAAATTATATGTTTGAATTCCAATTTTAAGTGTACAAAATTTGCATTTCAAAATCCATTGCTGTTTTATCACACTTACCCCACATATAAAGACCCACATAAAAAGAAGATTCTTGCACTTAAATTCAAAAGCTCAAAACTTTCTTTTAACAAAAAATAAGGTCAATAGTTCTTTTTAGTTTAATTATAAGTGGTCTAATGTTATATATTGCAAACTTTCCGATTTTTAGAATGATTTCCAAAGTTACAAGAGCTGTTTATCACACTTACCCACTTGACCCTATAATAAAATATACTGTCATCAATGCTGTGTACATAAAATAATATCTAAAATAAAGTCTAAAAAATGTGTCGAAAATAAAGTGAGTAGGGGAGAGTGTTGTACCTTGGGACACTTGTACCTTGGGACACTGATAATTTCTAAGAATCTATTGACAATATTCATACATTGTTTATTTCTAATAGTAGCCTTAACCAACAGACATCATCATAATAAAATTTAACACTAGCATCATTGAATTGATGAAATGGTGACAAAAAATAATATTTCATTACCACAAAGTAAATATTTTTCTCATTCTAATAAAATTTTCTACCTTAGTACTCTTACAAAAAGTCAACTGCATTTTATTTTTTTTATAAAAGAGAAGATTTAAAAATATTTTGGTTATGAGAAAATAATGATAATGCATTTGGATTGGCCACTATCTTGCTTTTATTTAAACCATGTAGTGTGTTGTACCTTGGGACAGTATTAATAATTTGATTAAATTCTTAATAATTTGGATAAATAAAAATATCTTTATTATTTATTTTAAGAGCAATTCCACAAAACATGTAAAATACAACTCAGCTTTGTTTTGGATATATTTTATAATGATTGAAGTACGAAAATATAATTCTGGAAACACCTGATAAACCTTTTTCCTTCCGTGTGATGAAATGTTCTAAAGAGCAAATTTTCTGATGTATTTTGAAATAAAGTTTGTTTCCTGACACAAATTAGTTCAAGTGTATGACTATTGACTGAATTATAAAGCATGTCCCAAGGTACAACATGATGTTGTACCTTGGGACAGTTTATCCTCTCTACTTTCTACTCTCGTGGAAATTTTTTAATTTCAAGCTGCCAGAATTTAAAAAAATATATTATAGAGGAATATATTGGTGTGTTGAAATGCTGCTTTGAAATTTTTATTTTGACAATAATTATCGAAGAAAAAAATTAAAATGTAAAAATTGTCCCAAGGTACAACACTCTCCCCTATTGTATTTATTATGAAATAATATCTAATATAATGTGCCTATAATGAAATGTGTTTAAAATAATGCGTCAATAAATAAAAAATAATGCCTTAAATAATGTGTCTATAATTAAATAATATCTAAAATAGTGCGCATAAAAGTGGTTTTATTTAATATTCACTTCAATGTATAAGTTTAAACTAAAAGAACCATATGTTAAAAACTCTGTTCACCGTTTTCAAATAGGAAAACTTCTTATCTGTAAAACTGTTTTTGCGACGCACGTCTTTTTAATGCAGAAAAGCGAACACATAGTAACATGTTTGAACGTTTTATCGCAGATTTTAAAAAAAAAAACTAGCCGTGGAAAATAAGAAAAGTTTATACATTAAGTTAACTTTACTTACTGAATATCAATTAAATGATACCTTAAAAGCGGCAAGTATCTAAATTAAATAGTTTTCTAAATTAAAGTGATAAAAGTATGGTATCACATAATATTCCTATGGTTTATCGTATAATTGAGACTTATGGAGAAGAATGAAAACATTAAATCTCAGACTAAATTTTCCATATATTAACCTAAATATTATATTTATTTAAACTATTGATGCACTATACGCGTGTATCTCATAAGAGCTTAAGTGGTCAGAAACAGGTATAGGGCAATTTTAAAAAAAAATAGCTTTCATGTATTCCCCTTTATTCCAACTTAACACAATACGAATTTTAGGAGTGCTAATCTAGTATTTCAGGCTAATATTTGAATCAGTCTGCAAATTATTTTTTATTCTTCCAAAAATAAAATATTTCTCTAGCTAAATATGACCTCAGGTTGTTCAAGTTATAAGAATCTCAACATTATTTGAACATTATTTAAAGCATATTTTGATATTGAAACTAGCAAAAAAAGTAGATGCCTGGCATACTGAACCCCAGATATGATTGACTATACAGTGTGTCCGTAAAAGAATGCCCGAGTTTCAAATTGTAATAGGGTAAGGTGGGGCAAGTGGGCCACCATTTTGGCATAATTCGACTTTAGACACTCATACCACTAGATATAATCGGCCTAACAACTTATTTTTTTTTGTGGTCCATTCTCTCATATGTTATTACTGTACCCATGACAACCTTAACACGAATTGGCAAAAAATAAATTTAAAAAAAAAAATTCTTTTTGGTCATCCGAGTGGCCCACTTGCCCCACAAGGTGGGGTAAGTGGGCCACCCCCCTAATATATTTGTACACATAACTGGTAGAGATATGGTGGGGCAAGTGGAATAATCTACATGATTTTTTTAGTGTTTGAAAAAAAAAGTAATGATGTATCTTTAATAGTTCCCCCACAGCAACTTTTTCTGGCATGCAAGCTTACTATTGTACAAGGAAAAATACGTTAATTTTCATCTTGTCATTTTTGCATGTAGTGCAAAAAAAATTTTAGGGCTACAGATTTCAAACTGGTCTATGTCAATGAATAGGACTATGAATAGTGAATATGACTAACCCTATGAATCAGCGAATATTACTTTTTTTAAGTACATTAAAGAGTTGGGGCAAGTGGGCCATTTCTGGCCCACTTACCCCACCATTATGGTGGCCCACTTACCCCAAACGCGGGGCAACTGGGCCACCCCAATTTTCTTTTAACCTTATCAACATCACAAGTACATGACACTACAAAAAGATACTATGTTTTATACACTTTCAAAATATATAACATTTTGTTTTGTATCATGAACCGTTTGGAAATAAATAAAAAAATAGTATGATGGCTTGAATTACGAAAAGATGCCATTTAAAAAATTTTCACAAAAAGGGTTGTACCTTGTTACATACTTAAATGAAAATGATGCAATAATGTTTCCTTCATCTATTGGGGTAAATGCGTAAAAATATTGTAACAGATTTTTTTTACGTCCATAATTCGGGAAATGCCAGGTGGGTGGCCCACTTGCCCCAATGGCCCACTTACCCCACTTGCCCCAATGGCCCACTTACCCCACCTTACCCTAGTATTAGCTGTAATAGTTCGACAGTTGGGGTTAAAGGGGACGAATAAAGAATAACGATTTACCATCCTTAAAAGGTAGAATTGTACAGGCTGTTGCTTCCATTACTCCGGACTTGCTGCAGACAGTATAGGAAGAATTGCATTTTCGTTTGGATGTATGCCATATCAATAAGGGCCCACACATTGAGCACTTATGTGGAAAACTATGTTAGTTTTCCTTCAATTTAATGTATGATTTGTTATATTTAGTATAATATAAACTCCTGTAATACAGTATATCATAAAAACTCGGACATTCTCTTACGGATACCCTGTATATAACCTGACCTACAGAAACGTTTCTGGTTTTCAATACCAAACTCACCTTATTGATAAACACAAGCGCCTCCTTAAATCGACTCTGGTGCACCAGAAACCTCGCCTGCTCGAACAGAATCGCCGCGCTCTTCGCCTCTGGCGACTTCCTGAACTTCTCCACGGCCTTCTTCCTCTCCAAGGCATCCTTGATATCCTTCGTGCCAATTACCACCATGGCGGCCCTCGCTTTATCCGTGTATATCTCGTCCGTCCTTGAAACCCTTCTTTCATCGTCTGCCGTTTCGAGTCCGGATGAATCTATGCTCAGCATTTTGGTCAGCTCGGACTCAGCGTCTGCCAGGAGACTCGGTCTCCGGCTGTCTTCGCTCACCATGCTGGCGCTCTCCGCGGGCAGGACGCTGCCCCTGTGGTCGAACGGGCTGAGCTTCATTTTCGAGATCTCCTGCCACTGGGGCATGGTCTCGTCGATGGACGTCTTGCGGAAGTCCTCGGCGAGCGCGTCCAGCATGCCTGGAGGTTGGACGGTGAGTCTGCTCATTGTTGCGGAATGCGTTGATCGTTGCTGAAATGTACGATGTGTTGTTTAGGGACGGTTTCAGTGAAAGAAAACAGCAGAAAGGCAGTTCGTTTCAGTAATGTGCTAGAAGACAGCAAGGCAAATCGTTTCAGTAATGCGCTAGAAGACAACAAGGCAGTTCGTTTCAGTAATGTGCTAGAAGACAGCAAGGCAGTTCGTTTCGTTTCAGTAATGTGCTAGAAGACAACAAGGCAGTTCGTTTCGTTTCAGTAATGTGCTAGAAGACAGCAAGGCAAATCGTTTCAGTAATGTTCTAGAAGACAGCAAGGCAAATCGTTTCAGCAATGTGCTAGAAGACAACAAGGCAGTTCGTTTCGTTTCAGTAATGTGCTAGAAGACAGCAAGGCAAATCGTTTCAGTAATGTGCTAGAAGACAGCAAGGCAAATCATTTCAGTAATATGCTAGAAGACAACAAGCCAGTTCGTTTCGTTTCGGTAATGTGCTAAAAGACAACAAGGCAAATCGTTTCAGTAATGTGCTAGAAGACAACAAGGCAGTTCGTTTCGTTTCAGTAATGTGCTAGAAAGACAACAGGGCAGTTCGTTTCGTTTCAGTAATGCGCTAGAAGACAACAAGGCAATTCGTTTCGTTTCAGTAATGTGCTACAAGACAACAGGGCAGTTCGTTTCGTTTCGTTTCAGTAATGTGCTAGAAGACAGCAAGGCAAATCGTTTCAGTAATGCGCTAGAAGACAACAAGGCAATTCGTTTCGTTTCAGTAATGTGCTAGAGGACAACAAGGCAAATCGTTTCAGTAATGTGCTAGATGAGAACAAAGGCTGAGTTCGTTCCAGTATTGTGTCAGAAGACAACTAAAATGTAGAGAGAAAGAGAGTTCCAATATATTGCCTGAAGACAACTAAAAGGCAGTTAAATCCAGTGTTGTGCCAGGAGACAACAAAAAGTCATTTCATCCCAGTTTTGTGTCAGAGGACAACTTAAAGGTAATTGGTTCGAGAATTGTACCAGAAGACAACTAAAAGGCAGTTCGTTTTAGTATTTTACCAGAAGACAACTAAAATGCACTTCGTTTATATATTTCTAAAAGACAACTAAAAGGCAGTTTGTTCTATATTTTACTAGAAGACAACTAAAAGACAGTTCGTTTCAGTATAGTCCTAGAAGGCAACTAAAAGGCAGAGTTCGTTCTAGTATTTTACCAGAAGACAACTGAAAGGCAGTTCGTTAGTATACTACCAGAACACAACTAAAAGGCAGTTCGTTTCAGTAAAGTTCTAGAAGACAACTAAAGGTCAGTTCG
The DNA here is from genome assembly GCA_023701765.1 of Hylyphantes graminicola. Taxonomy (NCBI): domain Eukaryota; kingdom Metazoa; phylum Arthropoda; class Arachnida; order Araneae; family Linyphiidae; genus Hylyphantes; species Hylyphantes graminicola. The sequence continues at coordinate 56,173,205 of CM043120.1, read as the reverse complement.
TTCTAGTACTGTGCCAGAAGTAGGAAATTCGTTCCAGTATTATGCCAGAAGACAACTAATGCCTATCTCGAACGAGCAAATACCAAAACTATTGAACTGTTCTACGGCAGTATTAAAGTAGAAAACTGAATATTAAGAGTTAGAATTTAATTTATTTAGAACTTAGTATCAACTTCTTTCTTAGAAATTTCTTATCAAAACGTTTGGCTAACTCCTTTGCTTTAAACTCGTTTGCTAATCTAAAGGATAGCTATTTTTTTGAATTTACAGATTTAAATTACTATTGAATAAGCACTGAGGGAACTCTGCGGCAATTTAATGTCTACGCTGACGCAGACTTTGAGACAATGACTGGTGATTCCGAGTCGTCAGAAGAAACAGCCGCTAAACTGGTTACCAAAGCAACGCAGATACTTATAAAAGGTTTAGTGTCTGCATTGTTACAGAAGAAAAAGGACACCTAGTAAAACAAGTGAAGACACAATCAGTTATTCAATATCAGAAAAGAAGGCAAGTTTGGAAGAACAATCTTCATTTTCTTTCGTGTTTCGCTTTTCTTTTTGTTTCCATGGCTACAATGTAATGGAACCTCGGACAAGGGTCTATCAAAAAACGAAAACGATATTAATTGCATGAGGTAGTATTTAGTGTTTCGATAGAGAAAATGTCTGGCATGTCACGCTGTCGAAAATTCTACAAGCATGGTGGGGGGAAAACTTAGAATTTGTAATTGCTTAATTTTAAATGAAGACCAGTTAAAGTTATCTATGGGGTTCACGTTTGACTTCCTAAAATAGCTAACGAAGATTTGAAGAGTAACGAGTAAAAAACGTCCGACCTCAATAGGCCTATTTTACTTCTTGAGTAGCAACAAAAATACGGAATGAAAAAAATATAATTTTTTCTCCTTTATTGGTGAATCAATGTAATGGGAGGAGATAACCGTATCACATGGATATAGAGACCCAATCGAGGAGAAAAAATTTCTATTTTCATTTTGCATTTCTGTTGCCACTCGTGATTTGAAACGTGCTCATTTCACTTAACCCTTCATAATTTAATTTTACACAGTAAATTAATAAAATTTTATAGAAAGGGAATTAATTTAATTTTACAGACAATAAATTAATTTAATTTTACAGTTAATTCATATAATTTTCGCAATTTTACCTTGTATACCTTTCTCTTGCAGTAGATTATTTTTTCTTTTCAATAATTTTATATAAATATACTACTAGTTTAATGAACCCGGCGTGCATGGGGGGGGGGGGATACCCTTAATAATAAAAACTTGTATATTATATAACCTTTAACTATATGCCAATTATCGTCACATTAGAGCTACACTAGGGCTATTAGCGCCCCATAAAGATATTAAAAGAAATAAGCTCCTAAAATATGCTTTCCGTACCTCTGATAGTTTTGGCTAGGCGTTGATACGTCAGTCAGAACTTCTCCCTTTAGAGCAGCGTTGGGCATGCAATTGATCAATTGTCAATTGTAAGAGTAATTGCAATTGAATTAATTGCAATTAAATTAATTGCAATTGAATTTTCAATTGCACCTTGCAATTGATTTTTAAATTGCAATTAAATTAATTGCAATTGAATTTTCAATTGCACATCGCAATTAAAATTTTTTAATTGCGATTAAATTAATTGCAATTAAATTTTCAATTGCACCTTGCAATTAAAAGTTTAATTACAATTAAATTAATTGCAATTAACTTTTTAAGTTAAATATAACAACTAACTTTACATTAAAACGGAACGAGTTGGTTCGTTGGTTTGGTGCAGTTGCGTTGTTAAGTTGGTTGGTTTGGTTGTTGGTTTTAATGTTTGCTTGGTTTGATAAGTTGGTTTGGTTGGTTATTTTAGTTGGTTGTTAGATTTGGTTGGTTGGTTGATTGGTTTGATTGGTTGAATTGTTTTGGTTTATCAATTGGTTGGTTGGATTGTTTGGTTTTGTTATTTGGTTGGTTTTCTTCTTTTGCTTGGTCTTTTGGTTGGTTTGGTTGGTTGGTTGGTCGGTCTGTCGGACGGGATGTCGGTAAGTCGGTCGTAAAGTCGGTCTTGGTCGGTCGGGTTGTCAATCTTAGTCGGTAGTCAGGTTGTCGGTCGGTCGGTCGGTTCAGTCGGATTGTCGGTCGGTCGATTTGTCGGACTTGGACTTTTGTAGGGATGTCGGTCAGGTTGTCGGCTTGGTCAGTCATCGGGTTGTCAGTCAGCAGTCAGATTGTCGATCTGTCTGGAGTGATGTCGGTCTGTCAGAAAGGATGTCGGTATGTCGGGCAGTATGTCGGGAAGTATGTAGGTATGTCGGACAGTATGTCGGGAAGTATGTCGGTACGTCGGAAATTATGACTATATGTCGGGAAGTATCGCGGTCTGTCGGGAGCTATGTCGGGCGGAATGTCGGGTCATCGGGTTGTCGGTCAGCATTCGGATTGTCGATCTGTCGGGCGGGAAGTCGGTATGTCGGACATGATGTCGGTCTGTCTGGTGTATGTCGGACGGAATGTCGGTAAAGGTCGGTAAAAGGGTAGTCGGTAGGAAGGTCGGTCGGGTTGTCGATTACAGTCGGTAGTCGAGATGTCAGTCGGTCGGGAAGTCGGATTGTTCGTTGGGCTGCCTGATTGTCGGAAATTAACAATTCGGTTTTGGTCGGGCAGAATGAAAACTGCAATTAACAATTAATTAATTGTTAGTTGCAGTTTTCCACAATTGACAATTGATTAATTGTTAATTGCAGTTTTCCGCAATTACAATTTATCAATTGTTAATTGCAGTTTTCCGCAATTGCAATTGATCAATTGTTAACTGCAGTTTTTCGCAATTACAGTTGATTAATTGTTAATTGCAGTTTCCGCAATTAACAATTGATTAATTGTTAATCGTTAATTGTTTTTGCAATTAAATTTGCCCAACACTGCTTTAGAGATATAGCTAAGTTCAAGCTATTCGCCGACCCGGCGGCGCAATGGTTAGGGAGCTAGCCTTTGGAGCCAATGGGTTCGGGTTCGAATCCCGATAAGGCATGGATGTTTGTGCTTGTCGAATCTATGCGAAGTATATGCTCGTTAAATCTGTTGGGTCCGAAAGTAATATGGGCGGTCATTGCGAAGTTTCCCACGGGTACAGATTCCTGGAGACTATTTTCCTCCCCTTCAGATACATGTTTAAATTGTGGAGGTGGCAACATGATAGATGGCAGCATCTGCCACGTATGTGTGTGTTGCGTCTTACTTGACGAAGGTTTATAAGCGGGTCTCTGACCAAGCACACAAGCCTGAAAATATATGTCTATCAACCAACCAATCAAGTTATTCAAATCATGATAAACATTTTGGATAAATTTAAAATATAACAATTTATTTTAAAATGCTTTAAATATCGATAAAATTCATAAACACAACAAATTAGGTCTCAAAGTGGAAATAATACAAATATTGACTACTATTCAATAAAAATAACCAGAAATATCTTAAAGTTTTAAAATACTTTAATCAAGCTAATATTTAGTAACACACATGTGCAATCCATGCACTTATACAACCAGATTAGCTCAGTATCAAAGAGAAAAATATATATTGCTGACATTAGAGAAGAACAAAAGTTCTACAAAAAAATCATATTTAATTTTTTTAAAAATATTTTTTATCTGCATGTCACAATTGCTGTTGTTTATAATAGTAAAGGTTTAAGTCTTCATATTGTACTACTTAATACAGTGTGTCCGTAAAAGAATGTACGAGTTTCAAATTGCAATAGTATCAGCTGTAATCGTTTGACAGTTGTGGTTAAAGGTGATGAATAAAGAATAACTCCAACAGTTTCATATTGCACATGTACCACTACATTGTTTTCACAGTTGCAGTGTCATCTATTCATTACTTGCTTCCATTACTCCGGATTTGCTACAGGCAGTAGTATGGGAAGAATTGCATTTTCGTTTGGATGTGTGCTGTATCACTAGAGGCACACATATTGAGCACTTATACGAAAAACTAAGTTAGTTTTCCTTCAATTTTATGTATGATTTGTTGTATTTAATATAAAATAAACTCCTGTAATATACCATTAAAACTCTAACATTCTTTTACGGACACTTTGTATTTTATAAAAATGCACATTTATGGGGTAAATGCTTGTTTTAATATTAGTTAACTTTATGTTAACAAATTAAGTTATTTATTAAATAGCAATCATACCAATAAACCACATAACAATCAAAATCTTTAAGACACTGTATTTTAAAATAGTATGAGGTAGAGTGCAAAAAGTCCATCATGTCATCTTAGAACAACATAAAAATATTTTTTTAAAAATTTATAAAATTTTAAGTTTTTAAAAGTCTTGCAGCAGAATAAGTATCATCAGCACCATATTGATAAAAGATAGATTAAGTTAAGGTTAGGTTTGAATTATCGTTACACTAAAGCTGCACAAGGGCTATTGGAGACAGGCGTCGTATTTTTAGAGCCACAGTCAAGTGACGAACCGACACCTGAATAAGCACCCAACGCAACCGTTAAGGGCAACAGTGTTAGGACTTTGAAGCAGATTTAACGTGCACTCCCTTACACAGGGTATTATTCTTCGGACATTTTTGCCTGCACGGGGATAAAATATATATAGGATTGAAATATTATGATGAGTAAAACAAGTGACAATTTACTCATAACTGAACAAAATGTATTAGAAATGCTTTTGAGAATACAAAATTAGGGGAAAACTGCTACCAATTAGAGGTAGTTTAAAAATCTTTGTTGTAAGCAGAATTTTTTTCAAAAAAAAAAAAGTTGCATTAGGATTTTAGGATAAAATGAAAGTTCATTTTTATATTGGAACTACAAATTAAGTTCATTAGATGTCTTATTTAAACAGCACAATTCCTTGGTAATTAAAAGCTTCAGTTCCTCAAAAATGTGACACAAGTTTGAATTCCTTTAGGCAGTTTGTTATATTTTATTGTGTACTGTTTACATATCAAAAACTAAACGCTTAAATTCCATAATAATTTTAATGCCTTTTAAAATGCTGTCGTAAGTTTATTATTTGATACCAATTTTCTACATAATGGCACAAATTGAGCTTAAAAATATTTCTGGGAATAAAATAATTATTTGAAGGTTTATGAATAGAAAAAACACAAAACTAGAAAATTGTCTTTATAAAATGTATTTAACACTTTGAAATTCCTTAAATTGCAAATTTCTCATTTACATTTTATACATTTGCTCTGGATATTTAAAAAACCTTGTCCTTTGCAAAATTAGGGCTAATACACATTGTACAGTGCTACAACAAGTGTGAAGGATGAATTTGCAAAACTCATTCTCCAAAAGCATGACTAAAATTCATGGTCCGTTCTCCATTCATTGTAGACTTATAATAATTCTAAAAAATTGAAAATACTTAATATTTAATAATTTTTCCGCAATAATTTATTCCATTAATACTGTTTTGTTGGTTTCAAAAAATTTAACCTCATCAGAAAATTAACTTTTCTGAATCAAGTTTCCCATGTTATAAGCAAAAAGGCTTCACCAAAGAAATGAGGTCTAAAATTGACTTTATTAAAAATTTTGGTCCCATACCTTTTATTTTGAAAAAAAAAAACTCTTATTATGCACTATCTTGTCAAATCTTAAATTAAAAATGTGAGGAATCGATTTTTTTCCTCTTTAAAATATAAATTGAATACTAAATTTAATTGTTTAAAAAAATTAATTCCCAGATAAATACTTGTTAACGCTGAAAATTTTTTTACAAATAATTTTATGCCGAAGTAACAAAAGCAAATGTTTTATGATACTAAAAACTATATTTTTATATAGATTATGAACAAAAAAATAGCTTTTACAGATGAATAACAAAAAAAAATTACATAAATGAAATCAAAATAACCAGTACTGAAAAAAAAATAACAAAATAGTTCATCAACAATTTCTTTGATAAAATTATTTTCACTTTTTCTTTATTTCTTTTTTTAATTTTTCCAAAAGCACCTTATATTTCTAACTATATACTCAAAGTGAAACTTCAGTTAAACTTAATAGCAATTGTAACAATTAATAATTTGATAGGTTCTTAAAAATTGCAGCCATGAAGCAGTCAGAGACGCGTTTATGGATGTTGGGTCCATAGGCGGCTTCCGAATTTGGGGCTACTCACCCTCCCCCTTCCCCCGCATCTGTCATTTGTGTATGTGTGTGTTGTGTTGTCCTACTTGACGATGGTTTATAAGCGGGTCCTTGCGACCAAGCATACAAGCCTGAAATATATGTCTACCAACCAACCCCCCTTCCCAGAAGTTAGATTTTTTTTTGATAAAACTTAATACTTGTACAAATAAAAAAGCATGATAAGGGATGAACCAGTTTGTAAATTGGGATTCCCCCTCCCCTTTTTTTGGAGAATAAAATGCTAGTGACGCAATCGATATTTAGCCAAGACCATAGTTCTTTTTATCAGCCCGATAAAAAGAACTATGGTCTTGGCTAAATATTATAAGAGACAAGAATTTCACTAAAACTTTTAATGCCCTTATAGCCCAGTAACTTTATACAACTTTAGTATGCGTGAAATCCGGTAGTTCTGATTTTTTGCACACTTGTTTATGATGTTGACCTAATGAATAATCACAATTTTCGACCTCAAGCGCAGAACGCAACTTTGTCAAAAATCGAATAAACCGAGAAAAAATCGGGATTTTTTCAAATTTTGGCGATTATGACCCTAAAGGACTTTTATTTAATTCTTTAAGTTTGAAATTTATTAATTTCCTTACAAATAAACTTATTAACTGTTGCTGTACTCATTGTTGTTTGTCTCATTTTTTTAACATCACAACATATGAGTACAGGGCTTCCATAGTAAATAATGCGATTCAAAATGCATTAGTTCGAAAAAAATGGCAAACTTCGAAAGTATTAATCTGGGAAACTATTGTGTCTATAGAACAGTTTTAGTATCATATTGTAGAATATTTAGTGTACTTTGAAAAAGTTATTTGAAAGATTCTTCAGAAACTAGGCCTTTAGGGTTATAATCGCTAAAATTTGAAAAAAATCCCGATTTTTTCGCGGTTTATTCGATTTTTGACTAAGTTGCGTTCGGCGCTCGTGGTCGTAAACTTTGTTTATTTATGAGGCTAACTTCAAAATCAAGTGTGTAAAAAAAATCAGAACTACCGGATTTCTCGCATACTACCCCATACTTTCAGGGGACAAAGTTACTGGACTATTATATTTACATACTTATTTTCCATTTACAATTTTATCTTTTTGCGTTTTCTTTTTGCAAATTCGTTCATCACCTCGTCGAAATTAATTTTTTTTTTGTTTCATCTGATTCGATGTTCAGAATCGCTAAGGCGTATCTGTCCATTCATATTTCTCTGCACATTCTTTTTTCTTTTTAGTGCAGAGAAAGAACGTTCTCCAATTGCATTGCTAATCGGAATTAAGATAAATACGCAATAGCGTTTCCACACTTGGTTAAGTCGATTTTAATCCGTATTGCAGAAGAAAGTTGTATATTTTCGCTGGAAACCAAAGTTGTTCTTTTCTTGCAAGTTTTTTAAAATGTTTTATTTCGTCTCGAACACAGTTGTAAGTCTAGGTATTTGTTGTTAATTTTGAAATTTGGGGGCCCTCCCAATCTTGGGGCCACAGGCGGCCGCCTCTGACGCCTATTGGTAAACGCGTCGCTGGAAGCAGTGAAGCAAAAATTAAGTAAATCTTGATGTACAAGTGATAAAAAAAAGTTGTGAGAAACATACAAAGACCAATCATTACTAAAAGGCTTGTCAGGTGGAGTAGTTCTTTATAGCTTTCATTACTGCTTTTCTTTTGATCCGTGCTTTAATTAGAGGCATTATTCACCAATCAAAACTCGAAAGAATTTACTTTCATTTGTCATTGCTGTTGCGACTCAAAACCTGATACAAAGCCCATTTTCAAATGCTTCCAAACCCACTTGTATGTTGGTTTGAAAAGTCATTCAATTGATATAACTAGATATTACAGTTCGTTCTCAAACCAACACAAAATTGAAACAATCACAATAATTTTTGAATTGAAAATTGAAGAAATATCTAATGAGCATTAAAAAAAATCCAAATTACTTCAATGAAGATCATTTTCGAACACATAATGTTCTAAAATGTACCTAAATTTTCCCTGGTACACTATTGGCGAGTAATTTATTTTAAAGTAATATTTACTATTTCATTGATTTTTTTAATTATCTAAAATACAACATTTTAACAGAAAAATTTACAATACCAAAAATTGTACAACAACCCCCTAAGCAAAAAAAAAAATCAAAATCCTAGATACACAAATTGAAAAGATCACGAATCTCTGTAGAGCATAATTTTCCTGTAACACTTTCTTCCGACAAATTTAGCGTATTCCTTCACTTCCGCTTCGTCGTCAGTCTTTTTCTGTAAGGTTTTGTACAAAGTGAAAAACATTTTTGTCCTATCGTACAGTATCAAAACTTCCCTCAGGTTAACTACACCATCAACATCATCTGCAAAAAAAATGATAGTATTAACTATATAATAATTACTTACTATAAACTATTATTAAATATATAATACAGTAAACTCCTGATTATCCACCGGGCCACGATCCCCCCTCCCCCCCTGCAAAAATAAAAATTCAACAAAACGCAAAGTAATGAAATTTATCTGGATCAAAACTTGGAAGAATGCATTCCAAGAACAACAAATTCCTTTCAAGAATGACGAATACATTTAAAGATAGAAGAATACATTATAAAAACAATGAATGCACTTAAATAAGAATAACTATAGGAAACCTGGTGTGTGCTAAAATGTGTTCGGCCAGGTGCACATCAAGGGCTATTTGTCATAAAGAGTAACTTGTTAAATAAACTATCTGAGATTTTAATTGAACTGCTATGCTTGATTGGTGCAGATTTCTCTTATGCTATTACTCTACTTTTACTTTTATAAAACTCAGAAGCAATTTGGATGATATTTTCTTTACTTTTGCGGATTATCCGCGAATTTGCTTATCCACGGATGCAGTGCCCACCCAATTCCGCGGATAATCGGGAGTTTACTGTACTATTATTAAATAAATAACTAGAATATTTCAACAAATTTTAGTATGGTTTTTTTGTTACAAAGTCCAAAGTAAAACTAAAATAACAATTGGGTTGTCTCATGGAGGATCTGGCAATAGCTCCGCAGTCTTGTTTTCCTTTCTCTTGAATTACTTTTGTTTGGGTTTAGTTGGCAGACCTATATTCAGGTTAATATGCTTGGTCAGCATACAAACCTGATTATCTCTACCAACCAATACAAAAGTAATTAGTAATTCGAAAGAAAGGAAAACAAGACAGCAGAGCTATTGCCAAATCCTCTGTGAAACAACCTCATTGGAATTATGTTCATTTCGCAAGAGTTTAAAATAAGGTTAATTTAAACACATTTTGCATGTATTAGTTTTAATAAACTGGTTCAAAATATAATTTTAAAGTTGCACATAACATTTTAATGTTAGTTCATAATTACAATAATTTTAAAAGAATTCTTTAATGTGTGCTTAATAAAAAAGATTTTCAATAATTAAGTCCAAATTGTAGGCTTAAGAGTAGTTTAGTTTGAATTATCGTCCCACTAGAGCTACACATGGGCTATTAGCGACGGGCATTGTATTTTAGAACCACAGTCAAGTGACTAGCCGACAACCTGAGTAGACACCCAACACAACCGTTAAGGACAATATCATACGCAGCGTTAGGACATTGAAGGATATTTAATGTGCACTTCCTCCACACAGGGTTTTATTCCTTGGACAATTTTGGCTGCATTGGCCAATAAACAAGGTCGGCACTTATTGCCCAGAACCGAACCTGTGATCTTGGGAATGCCTAACCAACTGGGCTCCCCAGCCCCAGGTTTAAAAGTAATTGGTTTACTTTACACAAGATACTTTTACAAGATAATTGCTTTTAATAGGAAGGATTTTCTTTGCAAATAAGTCTATAAACACTAAAATGAAAATTTTACAAAGAACTAAGCTTGATAAAAACAGTGCTGAACTCAAATGCACAATCCTTGAGAAGTACCTTTATTTGGATCCTCTTCTAATCGATGGTACTTTGAAACATCTAACGTTGGCCTACATTTTTTGATGGGCTGAAAAATGTAGGTTTCAGGACATAACAGAAAAGATGGAACATACTGCCCCTAAAAATTATTTAGAATATGAAATGTCAGAAAATATATATTGTGAATGGAACTATTCTAAATTTTGTTTAATATAACAGTTCCCACTGAAAGCTTTCCGACATATTTAAGGTACAATTCGATACTTTTTATTGATACATAATGCTAATTAAGGATGAATTAATTGCATAATTACAACTTTTTTTTAAGATTTTGCATTCATATAATTAAAAAATAATGTTTCAAATTTTTACTAATTGAAGCAACAAGTAAATCTTTTTTTCATAAAATAAACTTAAAATTGAAACCAACAGTAGGACCAGCAGTTTAATGTTTCAAAAATATCAAACTACATTTTTTATTAAGGCATGATGCGTAAAAAACAACCTTTTGCAAGGTTTATTATAAAATTTAATTTTTTTTCCTAAAACAGTTTGAAAAATTAGGAGATTTTAATAAGTGTTAGTAGGCAAGTTAGAACCCTGAATAAATGTACGAAAGTTACAATAATTTGAGCTCTAAGTAAATTAATATTAAACAAGTCAAACATTTTACTTTGAAATAAACATTCAAAATAGTTTGCACTTTTATGTTAACATATCATAATGCTTCCATTACACAATAAATGTTAAGAATTTTTTTTTTTAAATTTCTAAGGAACAGAAGATCACCAACAATACTTTGGCAAATAAAACATTTTGAATTGCTTACCTTATACCTCATTTTAACACAAGAATGTATATAATAACCCATATAGTAATATTGAAGATCTTTATATTTGGTATTAAGCTCACGGGTTAAAGCTATTTCTCTGGAAAGAAAAGTATGGTGGATATAAGATAGAAATTATTCTAAAACAAATTTGAAGAAAATAAATGAAAACTTATACAGGGTGAGGCAAATAAAAGTGGCCCCGGGTCTAGAGATAGGAATACGTTGAAATGCTTGGCGAGAAAAACTCTTGAAGCCGCCTCAAACCTGTTTATGCATTGGTTGGTTCAGATTAGCTTCACATTAGAGCTACTCATAGACTAGTGGCGAGTTCAGGTCTTAGTTCGTATTGTATGAAGACGTCCCATAATGCAAATTTTGTGTCTTGCAATCAATTTAGAATGTTTTGTATTAACACCAACAAAAAGATCTGATTCTCTACGATAAATAACGACCAAAATAATCAATTTTCTTGATCAGCTCTACAAACCTTGTATATCTTTCATTTCAACTAGCTTCTCAAACCATAGCATAGTTGCTGGCAAATAAGTTGCCAAGCGTTTGTTTGGGCTTCATATTGAAGCGATCAAAAGCTTCGGTTAGCAAACATGTTTCTGTATTGGCTTCTGACTTGGCAACATTTCTGTTGTATTCTTATCTCTACATTGGGGCCACTTTTATTTGCCTCACCCTGTATTTATTATTTAGAAAATATGTAAATGAAAAGGATATAGTTATAGATAGTTACTCTTTTATGAAAGACAAAATTATCAGCTGACATTATGATTTGACTGATTTTCTAAATTACGAAACAATATTACAATTGAGAAAAAAATACCTTTAAATACAATATTACCTAACTTTAAATAAAATATTTCTTCAATAAGTTTATCTCAGCTATACTTTGTTTTTCAGACAGTCTTTGTTAGGGAAAAATGTTAAATGATTTTCACTCCGTTTTAAATTTCTACCAACTTAGTTATGAATTCAACTTTTAAAAATAGCATCAAATCAAATGCTTTCTAAAATAGGTACATTAGTAATAAATTCGAAGTTTTTAATTCTTTTCCATTGTATGAATATATTGCATCATTTTAGCTTTATTTTATTGATATTTACATGTGTATTGCACAAATTTATGCTTAAAGATGAATGAGTTTGATCGACCGTGAGTTCCAATGAAAAAATAATTTTCTTATCCCCTTTTCTCCAGCTGTATTAAAAATTTCACAAACAGTTTTTTCATTAGTTGTGGTGAAAATCACTTTCTACAAACGTGACTTAAACTACAGAAAAGTTAATTTTGCATGGAATCACCCTTATACAAAAAACAATTGTAAAAATATTCAAAACAGTCAGAGGAATGTAGCTTAGAAAAAAAATTCCATTGGATTAACACAGATTCACTTTGGTTTGGAGACCTGCGGTCGATCGGGCTCATTCATTTATAATTGTAGGTCAACCAGTTACACATAGTCAAAGTGTCAGTAGTCCAGTGGTTATGGCATCCAACTCGCATGGCACTGGTCCTCGGTTCTAATATCAGTCGGCCCGCCGGCACAATGGTTAGAGTGCTAGCCTTTGGAGCTGCTGGGCTCGGGTTCGAATCCCGGTAAATGGATGTTTGTGCTTGTCAATAAATGTTGTTATTTGTCTATGTGTTTGTGTCGTCCTTCTTTGTGTGTCTCTCATGACTGTCTCTTCTGGCGAGCTGGGTAATTGGCTATTTAAAGACTACACTCTTCCCTTCTAGAGAGCGCAATCACTGTCACTACAAATAGTCAGTGGCATGTTACTTTATTTTAAATAAATTTAAACAACATAATTATCATAAATAAATTTGCATACAAATTTACCTTAAAGCAGCATAAGTCCAAGTGACAGAAAGCTATAGTCGGGATCGTAAAAGAAATAAACTGATGATATACAGTAGGGCAAGATATCTACAACTCCTACTGCAATCAGTTTATCATCCAGCCAGTACTGATGATGAAATGAACCATATGCACTTCTGCTAGATGAGGAGCTACCTTCAACATGCTATAAGAAATAGTTTTAAAAATTAGTTTTTGATTACTTTTTGTTTGCAATTTTTATTATTGTATGAGACACTTATATATATATATATATATATATATATATATATATATATATATATATATATATATATTTATATATATATATATATATATAATATATATATAATATATATATATATATATATATATAATATTTTGTAAGGTAATATTTACATACAAAATTATCAGAAAACAATTTGACCAAAATACACTTCACTCTGATAAAACTGTCAAATTTTCTCAAATAATATTAAAATCCGCTCAACCTTAAAATCCCCGACTGGGCGAGGTTGGCCCAACCTTTCATACCTTGAGTGGGTCAATAAAATGGGTACCAAGCATGCTTGAGAACTAAACACTGGGGGGTTCTGCGTGAGGCTGACCACCTTACCGGGACAAATGCCTAGCACCCCAGAGCCCTAGGTAGCGAAAGCAGAAATGGGCACGGCAGGCCTTGGCCAAGTAATGGGCTGTTGTGCCAGGGAGTTTGTTTAGTTTTTAGTTAGACCTTAAACAAAATCAATGCTTTAAACATGTTTTCTGGATGGATTCACATATAATTTATGGAACTCTTTACAAGCGCGGAAGGATCTTCTCCATGGCATATTTTTATTTATCCAACTTAGGTTGGCAAGGAGTGTAGGGAAATAAATGGGAGAGGGTCTCAAAATTTAAAAAACCTCTGAATAATTGCAATGGGATACAATGATTTTCTAAGCCACATTTCTCTAGCTGTATTGAATATTTTTACAAGTATTTTTTTAATGTGATAAACATAGCTGGTGCTTACAGGGCTCATTGTCTATTTTTTTAATTGGTTCGAATATTTTGTTGTAAAATTATTTATCAAAAATTTAACAAATATTCAAACCAATTTCCAATAGTGGGACTATAGAGCCCTGCAAGCCACTTTTACATTTATCACATTAAAATAAGCTTGTAAAAATATTCAATATTGCTGCAGTAGGATGGCTCAGAAAATTATTTTTCTAATGGATTAACCAAAAGACACTTCGGTTTGGGGTGATTACCCCTTAACACTTTCAGTCCCAGTGATGCCATTTGGAATCATCACGTTCAATATTTTTTTCCAAATGTTTATGTCCCGCTATGACATCCAAACACACATCATTCGATTCTTCACACTTTGTTTTATTTGACAATATTTTGGATTAATCTCAATAGAAGTCAGAACTACTATTTTTTTTTTATTTAGAAAATAGCTAACAAGCGTTTCACCTGATTTTTGGAAAGTTCACTTCAGTTCCACATACTTAAAACACAATTTTAACTATTTCGGTTAAAATAATTACTGACAAATTTTTTTAATAATATGGTCAGGTACCTTAAAATATATAACTTGAAGTGTTTTTTAGGTAATATATATTTTTTTCTTTTGTTGTTTTCCACAGTTAAAAAATTTTGGCATCATTTCAAAAACCATATAAAAAATTAAAATGATTTTTTCTTATGGAACTCTTATTTTTGATCTAAAGTAAGATTATTTTGTGTATATCAGGTGTTTTTGTAGTGTAGTAAATTTTTGGGACTGAAAGGGTTAAAGTGACTTATAGCAAATACACAGGCTGGAGTAGTACCTCAAAAGGTGTTTCTAGAAGAAAGTTCCGAAAGGCCTCTTCGTTACATTCCTCATCAGTGTCTTCATGAATAGCCATTTGATATTTGACATAGATATCGTGGGATTCCTTGAAAGTCGCCATAAAACTTTCGGATTCTGGATCTGCCGTCACAATCCTCAGCTGAATAATCCAAATTGAAAATTCAGAAAAATTGAAGTGGAAAAGAGAAAATTTTAAACTGGAAAGTGAAATGAAAGGCAATAACATTCTATAAAGAAATCTATAGAATTGGTAGTCCTCAAGTATAATTTAAGAAAAAAAAGACAATTTTGTCAAGTCTTTTTGTCAAGTAAAAAATTCTGAAAGGTCGAGGAAAGATTCGAAACAGAAATTCGAGCTTTAATAAAAATTCGAAATAAAGACAGAACAATTCAATCGATAATTTGATGAGAACAAGAATAGGTTTTTAAGGAGTAACAGTAACAGATACTTCTTCAGATTGTTTAATCAGATCAGAATGAATAAAATCAAAATTTAAGATGATATAAAGTTTATTTTATGATGCAACAAAATTTTGATAATTGAAACTGACCTATATCGCTTTGAAACAATAATTGTTTGGATTGGTTTATAAATAGAACATAGACAACCTTTGTTGGTAGACATATTTTTTGGTTTGTGTGCTTGGTCAGAGACCCGCTCATAAACCTTCGTCAAGTAAGACAGACACAACACACACATAAGTCGATCCATCTAATTTTTAGAAACAAAGGCCAACTAGAGGATCCCAGAATTGACTTGTCAGACCCAGCAACAGACAACCTTAAAGTCTGTTCAATAACAAGGAAACATTTTCATGTCCATGTAAAAAGGAGAATACTAGATTTGGTTTATTTGAGAACTGAGAGAAATAAATCCATTTTGGTCTTGGTTTCGCATGCCAGAAAAAGGGATTGGAACCTATAAACTTTGCTAAAGGTAAGCTCTCTTGCTACAAGACCAAGCCTGAGTATACCGGAAATTATCATCAAAAAGCACATTTGAATGCAAATTTAAGAATATTTGAAACAAATTAAAATAGAAAATTTGTTTAATATAAAGACAAACAATTGCAAATAATAAAAAATAGTTAATTATTTTAGCATAGACTGTAACACATTGACTTTGGTTTCTGTAAAGTTTTTTTTTTTTCAAAGTAAGGGAGACCATAGAATGGAATCCACAAGGCAAAGAACAATTAACAACGAAGTGAAAGAACTTAACAAGTCATGGGGAGAGATTAAGACCATTGCAGCCAACAGGGTAAGGTGGCCGACCATGACGGAGGCCCTATGCTCCACGTTGGAGTGAAAGATGTATAAATAAGTAGTAACACATTGGATCATTTTAATAAAAAGGAAATTAATCAAATGGCCATTCATTCAATGACACTGCTGAGAAACAGAACACGATTTTTTAAGAATGTACCAAATTTTGACAAATTGTAGACGTCTGACTTCATTCCTCAAAAACAACTTGTGCAATCCGAAATATGAACAGATATCGAATAAGTGTTTTAAGCAAAGTACATTAGACAATCAAGATGTTCACAAGACTACATTCAGGATTCGAAAGTTTTACCTGAAAAGGGCTGGTCACCAAAAAACGGGTGAACTGTTTAGTCGAACACTTCTCTGCAGAATCCTGGTGAATGGTGGTCTGATATTTTTTATAAATCTCGTAAGACTCGTCAAAAGACGTACAAAAGAGGGGGTTGTCTAAAGTTGAAGGGACCAATCGAAGCTGAAAACAAAATTAAACTGCCTTTCAGAGCACTTTCCAGTTTAGACAAACAACACCAAAACATGCAACTTATTTTTAAAACAAAGATTGTAGTTTCGACTAAATATGTGGTATAGAATAGTAATCAATATTACAGTAATTTTTAAGAATATTACATTGCTTGTTAGAAATATTTTGAATGTAATAAATAGAATAAATTGGTCTTTTAGATAATACTTAATGTGCAATGTATGGAAACACGTAATAACATTATGTTAACATGCAATGAAAAAATTTATTGATTTCTAAAAATTGATGGCATCATGAAAAACATGGACAATTCAATAAGGATTTCAACTTCAATAAATAAAAGAAATCGTCTTTTTCATTAAACTGCATAAAACACACAACAGTCAATTAACAAGCTATTTTTTTTAATTAAAATACAAGTAATCACCCTAAGAATAAGCTAATTCTTTTATTATTATGCATAAAACAAATCTATTAAAATAAAGAATATTTATTCTTAAGTTAACAATATTTAAATTTAATATTAGTATCACATTCTGTAACATGCATATAAAATTTTTCTTTTACCCTCTGAAGATTACAGACCTTTAAATTTGTTAACTGACTATCAGGTTTCCCATCAACAAATATAATTTTTTTTAATTAATTTCATTATTTTATTTAATTTAAAAATTTAGGTAGAGGGGCAAATTATAATCATCTACCACAGAATATAATTTTAGAATAAAAAAAAATTAAATTTTCAGTTAAAAATTAACATTTTAATCTTAGTGTAAAAAAACTAGCACAAAAAAGATTGCACTACAATCAACTTATTCCTCTGAGGGTTAAAAATATATATTTTGTATAAATATTTTCGAATTTATTGAAAACTGATAACAAGGCATTCTTTGAGTTGCGTAATTGCTACGAATGAGTTTGATGCAGTTAAAATAAATTAGTTTACTGAAGAATGTACTTATGTTACAGTGAAATTACACTAAATTCACAAATTTTAAATAAATCGAAAAAAAATTATAGTTTTGGAAGAAGTAAGTTATTTTTAACATAGTTAATTATACAGTTAAAAACCTAAATAAAAACAACATTTATATTTAAAATTAAAATAAAAACAGTTAGTGGGTTTTACATGCAAGACAAAGACATACAAACATACAAAACATCAAAAATGTAACAAAACTTAGATACACCACACAAGCATTTAAAACATGTAATATTAAAATTGAAACCATGACTGAAAAAAAAACTAAACAGAAATGTCTTATGACTAAAAAAATATATAAATATTTACACAGCTATTCTCCTTCCGATAACAATGCAAGCTTCATAAGCACTTTCTTCCCCTACCTCCTCATGTGGGGAAGAAAAGGCAAGGGGGAAAAAATTGCAAAACTTGTGTTGTGATCGTAACGAGTATACTCATAATAAACAAATAGAAGCACAATATTATGAAATAAGGTTGTTTAAAAAAAAAAAATGAAAATATTAACCTCAAGTTTGTGTGCAGGTTGGGGAGGCAGGGGATCTGAAAGGAACTCTTCAAGGCTTTTTGGTTCATTGCCTTTTTTCTGAAACACAAAATAAATAATAAAAAACTTAACATGTTTACATAGCAAAAGAGACAAATTTCAAATACTAAGGTTAAGTCGGATAGTTTGCCCAAGCATATGAGCAAGTATATGAGGCATGCCCATTTCTGTTTCTATAGCCATTGGCCAGCAGATGCTACACTCCTTGCCAACCTAAGTTGGGTAAATAGAAATATGCTATGGAGAAGATCCTTTCGCGCATGTAAAGAGTTCCACAAATTATTTGTGAATCCGTCCAGAAAACATGTTTAAAACGTTGATTACGTTTAAGGTCTAACAGATTTAAATATTATTTGAGAACATTTGGCAATTTTATCAGAATGAAAAGTGTATTTTGGTTAAACTGTATTCAGGTCATTTTGTATGTAAATATTACCTTATAAGAGTTCCCCACAAACGGACCAATCACGCTTTTCCCTCTGCCTTATTACTCCTTGTGTGTTACCCAAGTTAGGGTGGCATGGAGTGTAATATACTTATTCTCTAACCTCTAGCAACCTGGTGTCCCCATTTGGGGAAATTTTTTAAAACCTCCCCAAAAACAATTAACATATTAATTAGTTCCAAAAATGACCTGGTCCAATAGTAAAAGATCCAAATATCAGTTTTCAGCCTTTGATTACAGGTATCGGTCATTTATTTCTATAAAAAATGAAGTTGAACGATGGTCAATACAATATTAGAGTTCTTAAAAAAATTAATTAAAACTTATTTTTTCCAACTTACCAAAAAGTTATTTTAGTAGTTAATTTTAAAGGAATTTTGCATTAAAAATAATGTTAAAATAAACTGCTAACTACAAATAAGTGATATTGATTTTTTCCATTTTTAGCACAAAAATTTTTAGAGCTTAAAGCCTGTCTCTCAGTAACTATTAAACATTGAATTCTCGTAAAATTATTTTTCAAAACATACTTTTTAGTATATATTTTGTATGAAAAGTATGTTTAGATTAAGAATATACTTGTTTGGGTGGCTTGTATTTTGTTTGGGCCTTAAGAGGCTTAAGAGCCCTCATTGGTAAGATTTTGCCCATAACATTCATCAACAAGAAAATTAGTAAATATAGCAATGTGGCAAGGTTACAAAATTGAGTTTACTGCTTCAGAATTATTCAAAAGAAACTTGTTTAACTGAAAGAGTCCCTATTGGCACATTTACTTTCATGAGCTCTATTTCAATAACAGCCCAACACAATGAAAATAAATCAAGGGTCAGTAACATCTAAAAATTCCTTAATTCTTCTCCTATACATACTTCCAGTAAGATTATAATTACAAATAGTAATGCATCCCAGATAAACTGCATCAAATTTATTTAGAATCAAAATAATGTTTTATAATTTTATTATTCCAAACCTATTTATTTTCTAAAAAAAAGAACATAAATAACATTTCAGCTACGATTGATTACATGATTACTATTACAAATGTAATGCAATTTAAAATAATAATAATAATAATCTTATTATGACAAAAACAAAACATAACAAATAGAAAATATGGTGCCCCAAGGGGGAAAATTTCCCGTACAGGCGAACAAAACATAGTTACAATTTAACGCAAGCAAAAACACAAAAACAAATAAGAACGAACATAATGTGATGTTGCAACCAGCTGGCATACAGATATAATTGAAATCCTTCAAATTAGATGTAAAAATAAAGATACAAGTCAACAATATTAATGAAAAACTCAATTTTTTTAAAGTAATAATATTTATTTGTATTCGTTAAGTTAATAGGCAGTTTTTTATACAATTTAGGGGTAAGATAGAAAAAAAAAATTTAGTAAATATAGTTTTTGAAAATGTTGGAATTTAAAACCCTACAAGAAAATAAATATTTACTGCATGAGTAACGGCTGCCGAAGCATCAGCTTGAGACAATCCCCTTTTAAGCAGCTTTTGAAGTTTCCTTTCTTTACGGACCTCCTTGGCTTTTCGACACTGAGGCCTGCCAGTATTGCCTGTGAGATAGAAAATTAATTTTGTGCCATTGCTCCCTTAACGATTGAAAAATTAAAAAAGAACTATTTATTTTTTATTTACCTGAAAATTACATAATACAATATTAACATTAGAATATAAAGAGTACACTGGAATAACCACTTGATTCATTGAGAGTCTTCCCGTAATTGTGTCTGCTTGGCGGACATTGGGGACAGGAGAAACCGGTTTTTCTTTCGGTTCTTCATTTGCGGTACAAATGCGTGACTCGTGTCCACTGATTTCTGGTGTGAATTAGGGTTGCCACGAAAGAAAAACAAAGAGCGTAACCGGTTTCTTTACACCAGTTAAGGCAGTTTCTCGCTATCATCGCCAAAGAGACCTATTGAGGAAGCCTTCTACAAAATCAAGAAGTTTTTCCCCTGCACTCTTCATATGTGTACAAACTATCTATAGGTATCTATGGAATATTTATGTTGGGAACAATTAGTTCCAGCAAATGCTCATAGATGGCAGTCAGTAATCTTTTTTAATTGTTTATTTGTTTTTAGATTGAAATTTAAAAAAAAAAATCTAGAAAAAGCCAACATCCTCACCCAGTCACTTTCACAGGAGCAAGAAGGGGTTAAAAATTTAGATAGTTTAACTAATTTAAGCGACCACCTTCATTTAACAACTAATTATTTTTTTTATCTATCTATAGCACGTTTATTGTAAAAGTAATTTCAAGAACAGGCCTTTCTTTCCCCTAAACAAAGTCAGATATTCCTGGCTAGAAACAAAATACAGTAGAATATCTCAAATCCGGAATCGCCGGGACTTCGGCGATTCCGGATTTCGGAAAATTCCGGATTCCAGATAAAATTTAATTATTCTTTAAAAATAATGACAAAAATACAATGTAAACAGAATAAACCAAGGAAATAGGACTAAATATTAGTTTATTTTCTTTTAAAATACATCTCACTTAAGGTTAATTGTTGTAGTAATTTAGGTTTTTGGGCAATTAATTTTTCACGCTGGAATAAAATCACGCTGTTCTAGTCCTTTAATTGCAGTGTTTAGCACTTCTATCAAGGTGTCCATAGGAATCTTTTCTTCCACTTCGATTTCACCTTCTTTGCTATCCGATGAAACAGCTGAACTTCCGGGCTTCAACACCATATCGCTGATTTCTTCATCTGTTAATTGGCACACAGTTGGGGCTTCATCGTCGCAATGGAAAACTTCCAAAATATCTTCTTCAGCTATTTGCTTGGCCGATGTTTTCACATATTCGAGGAGAACCATGATTTCCCTTTTCTCGTTACTAATTCGAAATCCTTCGAAATCATTTTCTTTGTCGTCGTCGCCTTCATCTGAAAATATCGTCGCCGGCCACAAATTGTGCCAAGCATTCTTGAGGGTCGTGGTCGGCATGGCATCCCAGGATTTTGCAGCATTCCAGACAGCCATCTTTAAACTGTACGATTTCGTAAACTCTTGAATAGTTTCCCCTTCATTGAGAAACGCCAGCATCTCCCTCAAAAAGTTCGACTTATAGTGGCATTTAAAAGCACGAAGAATGCCCATGTCCATTGGCTGGAGAATCGACGTACAGTTCGGGGGAAGGAATGTGCAGTCCGGTTTTCCTTCTAAGAACGCTTTCTCCCCTCTCCAAAAGGTTCGGTTCCCAACATGTCCGATTTGTATCGTTACTTGATGGAAATTTTCTTATGGAAAGAAATAAAAAAGAAGTAGAGAACGAAAATAAGATAAGAGATAAAAAAAAATTGGGAAATCGGAATATTTTTGTTTTAAATTCCCTTTCAAGAAAATCGATTTTTTTTAATTGAGAAAAATGAAAAAAGTCCGGATTTTAGGTATTTCCGGATTTTAGGGTTCCGGATTTCGGATACTCTACTGTAATATGAAAAGTACAACCTTGTAGCCGATATTTTAAATTAACAGACCCCAATGCTAAATTTTAAAAATACTCTAGAACAGACCAGACAATCATAACTATGGACGCATCTGTTATTAACTAACTAAATAGACAAATTGTATAATTTTTTTGTTGTTAGAAAAATGTAATACATCAGCATTTTCCATAACATTTAAAAACACACACACACATTACAAAAATGCTTCTTTATGCACAACATCTCATAAGCACATTTATTTGTAATATATATAAGTACAAACTTTTTATTGACGAGTTTTAAAATTTTACATTAACTGTTAAATGATAAACATTTAATTTTTTAATAACATTTTTTAAATATATTATTAAAAAATATTACACTCATACTTCCTATTACCCTTACTTGATTTGAAAGGTGAAGGATTGTTTGATGAACTAGGTGATTGACTAGACTTAGAAGATGCATGAGGGTCCGAAGGTGGGATATCACAGGTTTGGTTTGGCATGTCTGAATCTTCACTTGCTAAAATAAATTTCAAGCGTTTTAGTTGGGTTAGATTAAATTCACGCTAGAGATTAACATTGCGGCTATTGGCATGACTTCTATATTTAAACATTGGTATAGTGATAAGCACAATGTCGAAGCAGGCACCCGACACAACCCTATAGAAATACCCTACAAACACCATGAAGACATTGGAACAATATATTATAATTAACTTAAGAGGACTCCCTTGGGATTTCACATCCTGAAAATCGTAATGTTATTTCTATGGAAAATATTCGCAAGTCAATTACCGCCACAATTTTATTAAAAGGTTACTAGTTTCTTGTATCATTGTAAAGAACGAAAGGGACTAAAAGGCTAAAATTAATTTGTTTTGTGAAAATCACGTATTTAGTACTTTTAATATTTTTTTTAAATTAGAACTTAATGCTTACTCCATTTTTTACTAACTTCAAAAAATTACTAAAAATACTAAATATGTGATTTTCACAAAACAAATTAATTTTAGCCTTTTAGTTCCTTCCGTTCTTTACAATGATACAAGAAACTAGTCACCTTTTATTAAAATTGTGGCGGTAATTGACTTGCGAATGTTTTCCATAAGAATAACATTACGATTTTCAAGATGTGGAATTTCAAGGGAGTCCTCTTAAGGGACAATAGGAGGCCCAGTGGCTTAGTGGTAGTGCTTCGCATTGCCACACCACAGGTCCAGGGATCGAATCCCGGATTGGGGGAGGTTGACCCATCCTTTCATCCCTTGAGTGGGTCGATAAAATGGGTACCAAGTATGCTTGGGAACTAAATGCTAGGGGTTCCGCATGAGGCTGACCACCTTACCAGGACATATGCCTGGCACCCCAGAGCCCTTGGTCATGAAAGCTGATATTGGCACGGCAGGCCTTGGCCCAGTAATGGGTTGTTGCGCCGGGAAGTTTTTTTTTTTTTTTTTAGACAATAGGAGCAGTAATCAGGTCCCAAAAACCAAAGTCTTCCTTCTGTGTTAATCCAAAGGGGAAAAAATAACTTTATAAGCCAAATGATTCTGCTCTATATCAAATAATTTTACAAACGTTTTTTTGTTATATAATAAGTGCAACTGGCTTACAAGGCCCTATAATTCCAATTTCTGAAACTGTGTTGAATATTTTGTAGTAAAATTATTTATTGAAAATTTTAAAATGTAGTTGGACATACTTCAAAAAGTGGAATTTTAGGTCCCAGTAAGCCAGCTACATTTATCAACAACAAAAAACAGTTTGTAAAAATATTCAATACAACTAGGGTACCAGTAGTAATTAGCTTCTTAAAAATAACTTAAATAGTTTCAAATTATTTTTTTATTTGTAAGTAAATTATGAAAACAAATACAACAAAAATTAGTTAATTCTTATAAGCTCTCTTATTTATAAAAGGCACACATTTACCAATGTTATCTTCTTTAATTCCAGTTTGGTCTATTGGCCTAACTTTCTCTATTCTTTTCACACCCTGCATATCAGCGTCAGGAGAATAATCTGTAACCTCCATTTCATGGTCACTGTTGTTAGCAGAGGAATGCATTTCAGAAGGCTGAAAAAACATTAAAACATATAAATAAGCATAGAAAGTCAGTGCATGTCACTAAATATAGGCAGTTGTTCCCATGAATTACATGTTGTACTTTGTTTTCCATCGAGAGATTCACAACAGTAACTGTCATTTAGAGCCACTTCTACTTAACCTTCCGAACGGCATGGAAATTTGCAAAAATATATGCTGGTCAACTTATTTGTTTTTTAAAAAATTAGTTTTATTTTTGAAGATATGATTTTAAAATCAATCCTAAATAAATAAAGCACTTTATTTATAAAATTTTGAAATTTATATAGAAAAACTTGTACACAAAATGCGTAAAAAAAAGCCGGTTCTAAAGCTTGGAAGGTTTAAAGTCTCATCATTTGAGACATTTCTTTTATTGTTTCATCAATTTATGATTTACTAAATTTTTCCACATAGATAAGGACACTTTAATAAAGTATGTTTAATATATGTCTTAGATTGGAATGATAGAAGCTGTTTATATGCCATTGTATTATTGGGTACATTTTACCATAAAGAGTTTTAAAAATATTTTATTACCTGTGGTTTTTTACCAGTTGCCAGGAATTTGTGAACTTTCTTTAAAACTTTCTTTTGTGATTTTGTAAGAGTAAATTTAGTAGCTTCACACCTGAAATTAAAATATGATTATTTTTTAATGAAGAAAATGTAATGCAGGTATAAACCCACTGAGGCTTTCAAATATAATGTAATGCAAACTGAACTTTTTTGTTGAAATCCAAAATCGATAAATTAAGCAAAAAAAATATTATAAACTAGCAAATTTATACCCGTACTTCGCACGGATTAAAAAAATATCAAATCGATCCAAGTATGTGTACCATATAACCTGTTATAAAATCAAAAACTTAAGTTATTTTCTTCCCACTCGTTATCAAGTAAAAAATCCCAATTCATTGCCCTAATATTAGGGTGGGCCGAAAAAAACTTTTTATTTTATCTCGGAGCGCTATAGTGCGGAAAAGTTGCCATTGGTAAAGACATGAAAAATGCACTAATTATTATTTTTTTATGACTGTATCTTCCGTTCGCGCAATGCCATCAAAGTTGGCAAAAATTGTCAAAAACCATAATTTTTCATAATTTTTTTAAACCCGATATATGATTTTAATTGATTTTCTATATCATGTTGTATGATTAAAATTTAAAAAAAGTTAAAACTTTGAAATTTAGCGAAAAATATGAATTTTCCAAATTTTATACTACGTTGAGTGGTCGGAAGCTCTGACACAAATGTATAATAACTTATTATACTATATATTATAGCATTTATTATTAATAAGTGCTATAATATATGGATTTTACATACTTTTAGTAGTTAATTAATGATAGGAGCGTAATTAAAAACTCCTGCCGTGTTTTAAAAAAATTATAAAAATTACGGTTTTTAACAATTTTTCGCCAACTTTGAAGGCATTGCGCGAACGGAAGATATGGTAATAAAAAAATAATAATTAGTGCATTTTTCATGTCTTTACCAATGGCAACTTTTCCGCACTATAGCGATCCGAAATAAAATAAAAAGTTCTTTTCGGCCCACCCTACCTAATATTCTAAAATCAAAAATATGCTGTAAAATGCACTCATAAATGTCATCACAATTCCCTCATAAATACATAAAACTTTTTAACTCTCTTAGCTCGTTTTGGGAAATAATTTGGCGAGAAAATAGATATAGCTATAAACACACCCATTATACAGCTCTAACACAACGACCTTAGCACAACCAACCAGCTTATACATTATTTTTAAAAACATTTTGTCCATTTGGCGAGTTTTAATAAATAATTTGGCGAGATTGGCAACATATTTGGCGAAACAATAAAGACATAAAACCCTTATATGCAGCTCTAGTGCGATGGCCTTTATTAACCATGATAGTTCAGTAATAGCTTAACAAACATTTTGCGCATTTGGCGAGTTTTAATTAATGAATTGGCGAGATTGGCAACGCATTTGGCGAAAAAAATAAAGACATAAAACCCTAATATGCAGGCGATGGCTTTTATTAACCATCATTGTTCAGTAATAGCTTAAACATTTTGCCCATTTGGCGAGAAAATAACGACCTAATATGCAGCTCTAGAACTTATAGGTTAACTACAAATTTATTGCCTGAATATGCATATTTGTAATCAACAGAACCATCATTGAAGAAATCATCAACTAAACCCAGGAATGAAGACCTGTCAGATAAATACGTCACTTGAAACATATCAATTATTTTCAAATAATGAATTTAGTTTCTGAAAGTTATGGCAACACAATAAAATAAACATTTTCAATTTTATTTATTTTCGTTGAAAGTTTTATTTAATTCTTTCAGCAGATGGCATCAGGAAATTAAAAAAATGATCGGATTTGAGCCAAAGTGGTGTAGTTTTTCCAGAAAATTCGAATTTTCTCTAAAATAGAACTCTTTCTCTAAGAATAGAGCTCTGAAAGTTCTTATTTTGTAACTGAAGTATGAACTGTGCATTTGTGCCAAGTTACGAGTCAAACAAATGTCTAGTTTGTGAGTTTCAGAGAGACATACACACATACATACAAAACTTCATTTTTATTATTATAGATTTATTTATACATCTGGGAATCAACAAAAATGATTTGCGAACAAAACAGTTTTGGGAGACCAGTTTCAAAACATATAAGATACAGAAATAATATTATTCATAATACTATAGATAATACTCTTAAGGAACTATTTACCTGATAGTATACAGTGGACAACAAGTCAAATTCAT
Organism: Hylyphantes graminicola; assembly: GCA_023701765.1. Lineage (NCBI taxonomy): Eukaryota > Metazoa > Arthropoda > Arachnida > Araneae > Linyphiidae > Hylyphantes > Hylyphantes graminicola. The sequence continues at coordinate 56,146,543 of CM043120.1, read as the reverse complement.
TGTCGGTTTGTAACAATATTTTCCACTCCTAAAATAAAGCAATTCAACCATTAATTAATATTTAAAATTAACAAACAAATTATATGCCACATTTTTAAGTGCAAAATAAACAATATCATCTGGCTAACAATATCTCACATTTTTAATTTGTGTAAAAAGAGCAATTTTATACTTTTATGAGCATTAAACTATATTTGTTCTCTTTTTCAATATCATTAAATTTCAATCACTTTTTATGCACTTAACAAGGTCCTTTTTAGTACTTTATAAATATTTATTAGTAACATTAACCTACTTAGGTTCATGTAACATAATTTTAGAGCCCAAGTAGAGTTTTAGGATGTTATACTAATTATAAAAAAATATGCACAACAAACTTAAAATTAAATTGTTAAGATAAATTCCAGATACAGATAAAAATTGTCACCTTCTCCATCCTCGATCAATAAGATTCTGATAATCAATCGGAGCTAGTGTGTGTGCCCACATTCCTAGAAAAAGTAAAAGACATAGTCATTAATCAGTTGAACAAGTGGTTACACTATACTTGAGGGTGCCATCCGCACCCCATTTGTAAGAAGAAGAAGCAATTTAAACTAAATAAGTTTCTGTGCAGTTTTACTTAAAAGTGTACTTTTGTGTAGTTTCTTAAAAATTAGTTTGTCAAAATGAACAAAAAATATATTTGAAAAGCGAGTAGGCTGTTTTGAGCTTATCAAGGGGGTTTTACTGCTGGCACTGGCCTTTTCTGGTGAGTGTATGCCAAAACAAATTCACCAATAAAATCTTGAAGCACCAGACCTTTAAAACATCAGAATTTGAATCTAATTCGTAAAAAGAGAAAAGGTGGATTGTAATTAACCGCACCAATATCCAGCAAATGGATTGTGTTTTCTGAGAGCTTGTATTTCATGCATCATTTCATTTCATTAAAAAGGGATATTTAAAAAAAATATATCAACATTTTGTTTTCAAATTCTGGTATTTTTGGGCACATTTCTTTTGCAATAAAGAATATTAGAAACCATAGGTGGATTCAATTCATATTTAGAAAGTTTTGGAGATTTTGCAAATTTGTGTCAAGAAACTCCCAAACTGCATTTAACCACTTACTTAAAGATATTTATACTGCATTTAACTTTTTAAAGATATCCATATCTTTGTGTACTGGTTATTATTTGGAGAGCCTAACCAAGGCTCATACCTTGATTGGGGAACTATTTGTAATCTTAACAGAATTAGAGAAAATAAAATGATTGTTGACATAAATATATGGAAAATGTTTGAGATCAACTTAGTGTTGTGCTCCTAAAGATGATTAAAGATCAATTATCAAATATAAATAAAACGTCCGCTGAAAAAATGCAGAAACTACCTTCAAATAATTCTTTCAATATCAAAAATGCAAAACTGAAATCTTTTTTTTAATTTGTTCGACAAGAGAAAAAGACTCATCATAATAATCTAGAATAGAAAACTTTTAAAGTGACTAGGTTAAAAGTATAATAATTGTATATGAAACTAAAGGGTTTCTGGATACCTTATCAATTTATAATTACATCAATAATTAGCTGCATTTGTTTTTAAAATAAAATCAGGAAGAATTACCATGAGAAAAACAAGTATCAGTCGAATTGCAATACCCACACCTATAACCCTCATGTCCCGAAAAATATTCTACTATACTTTTATCCATTTTTAAATTAGATAATCATAATCTCAAAAGAAAACTTGGCCTTGGATTTAACTTCTTCTTACGAAATTGCCTTAAATTAAATTGTTATTATTTCAACCATCAATTTATAAACAAAAGAAAAGGGGAGCAACAAAACTACGATAACCATCTTCTTAAAAGTGAAAGTAGAAAAGAAAATGAGTGTTGTGCAAGATGCGTGAAAAATAGAACGACTGCAAGAGGAAAAACCGGATTTCATTAAATGCCAATTAGTCGTGGAAAAATAACAAAAGTGAAAGAGCTATCATTTAATTACTGTGGCTTTTGTGGGAGGGATTTGGTAATTTTAATGTACAGTCCATCGATTTATAAATCGAGCACCGTGACCCCTGTGAAAAATTTCCATAAATCGAAAACGACCTTTCCCCTCTCCCTCCCTTCCCTTCCCATGAGTGACGTCATTCTCTTCTCCTCCGAAAAATAAAATGTCCCCTTTTTTTTTTTTCAGGGATGAGGGATACATTTAAAACGATGCTTCATATGTTTCGATGTGGCCAAAATGGCTCGATATCTGTGACATTCCCGGTCGCACTCGTGACACACGCCAATGTCCAAGTCAAAGTCGTTGAGGATCAAACATTCTATATCGTGCAGCACGTGACTGAGCGTCGTCGTTTGAATAGCCGATTTCAACACTTGATACGTGTGCTTGTCGGTACAAATCACCTTCCCCACATCCAAGGAGAGCAGCACGTATTTAAGTCTCTTGTGAATGTCCGCACAAAAGTCTCTGCTGTAATGCGCGAATCCGTTGGTCAGCGTGAAACCTTGTTCACGAACACACAGTATGAACAAACATCGGGTCGACAGAGTCAGTAAACCCAACTGCTGCTGCTCGTCGACCCTGATGGTGCGACGCTGTAGCAGAGTAAGGGGTCTCGTCGTCCCACCACCGAAGGTTTTGGAACGTCTGGACTCTCCTCTCTTTGTGTCGTCGACCGTCTCCGATCTTGGCGTCGTCCACTCCAACGGAGGAGTTTGCCGAGACACTGGTTCACGATGCCACTGGTACGGACGCCGCGAACGAAAATTGCCACCCGACGACGACGATGGACGAGATGACCATGGCTGTTGTTGTTGTTGTTGTAGAGAACGCGACGCATCTTCGTTCGTCGAGACGTACGGAGAACGACGTCCCCTGTGGCGACTGTCATGATGGTGGGAGGAACAGTGACCCGAGTCGACAGAAGACGGCGGATCACGACTACTACTGCTGCGTGAGGAGGAAACCTGTCGAACAACATCCTTGACTGGCAGGGGAGAGGAGGAGGCATCTGTCCCCTCTTGCGCACACTCTGTCACCTTGGGCGGCGGCGGCGGCGGCGGCACCACCACAGATCGAGGCGAGGGTGTCGCAACCTCAGAGGGAGATGAGATGACAGACTCGGGCGGTGACTGCACCACCACACAATCTGGAAGAGGAGGTGGCGGAGATGATGGAGCGAGGAGTGGCAATGAGCCGTTCGACTTTTCCTCGTCGTCACTCTCCCAGTAGGGTGACACGTCACTCACGTTTGCCTCCATCACGTTGTCTCCATCACCACTGGGGAGGGTCTGCTTACACTACATAAGCACTACATACTTAGCCTGCTTACACTACATAACCCATTGAAGAAAAAAAAAAAAAAAAAAAAAAAAAAAAAAATTTTTTTTTTTTTTTTTTTTTTTTTTTTTTTTAAATAAATATTATTCCATGTTTAGATCACATCTCAAACACAATTCTTTTGCACAGTCATTGACTGAACAACGCAAGGCCCGTGCTGCTACGCGGGTTATTGCAAAATGAGTAAGGTGTCCTCCTGCGAGCATGTGGAATGTGAAATGTGTTGGCGGAGGTCTTGCTCTTTTTGCTTAACATTCGTTTAAATCGGATAACGAGAGAGATAATCTTTCCCCTTCCCCCCCCCGACTACACCATCGTGTAAAACGGGACAAAAGGTAAGTTTATGTTATCATTTCAAATGAATTGGGTTTACTTGCCTCACGATTTCTTTCGAGAGTCATTCCTCCTTTATTCGTTAAAAAGCCCGAGAGTGGAACACCTATTTTTTTTTCTTTCAACTGGTGGTATGGTGATGTGTACACCCCCACCCCTTCTGAATTTTTCAATGTCATTTGGAATGCCGCGTTCAATAAGTGAGTAGCGTGAGGTTGCAATGCAATAGCCGCGTCTCTATACCGATCTCTAGGATACATGGTGGACACCCGCCTGACAGCCGAACGAATGACTTCTGTGGCCTCTGAATTGAAAGAGGCCCTCTATCGCCACACTTGGCCGGATTCATACTTTGATTCGGCCGAAGTGTGCATGATATGCAGAAGTTTGTGCATCACGACAAAGCATGGAATGGTGTGCGGGCACTGGGGCTGCCACGAGTGTGTCATGAGGTGGTTGGAGCAAGTGAACTCGTGTCCCTTTTGTAGAGGTGTCATCTATTGGGATCTCGATAGGGGCACAGAGTGATTGGTGCTTTTCGACTACCTCCCAAAAAAAAAAGAGGGGAAGAGTGGTTGAGAAAAGCAAACGATTCGATGAAAAGAATCCTTTGCTTTTCTCGACTTCTCTTCCCCTCTTTTTTTTTTTGGTCACTCGTTGAAAACCAACCTTGGAAAAGGGTTGATACTATTGACTTTCAAAACCCATTCTTGATTATCGGGTAGTGGACATTACTTTTTTTTTTCAAAAAAAACTCATTCTTGATAGTGGGGATAGTGGTTTTCATTTCAAAGACATTACTTTTTAAAAACACTGAGTGGTGATTTTTTTTCCCCTCCCCCCCCCCCCAAAAAAAAAAAGACATTTGTATATAAAAAAAGAACTTTGAAGCAGATTTTGAAAACAAACATGGATTGACATCCTTTTGAAATGATACCGGTTGGTTTTTAAAAGAATAGCGAATTGGTTTAGCCGGTAACCAATTTTGACAAAGAGACAAACGCTTTCAACGTTGAGAGGGTGTCAGTATTCCACTTTGAAATGACATCCTTTTTCAACGTTGACCTGATACACTTTCCACTTTGACATGACACCCCTTTCCACTTTGACCTGGTACACTTTTCATTTTGACATGAGACCCTTTCAACGTGGACATGACACCATTTCAAAGTTGATTCAATGCACTTTCACCGTGGACATGACACCATTTCAAAGTTGATTCAATGCACTTTCAACGTGGACATGACACCTTTTCAACGTTGACATGACACCATTTCAACGTTGATTCAATGCACTTTCAACGTTGACATGACACCATTTTAACGTTGACATGACACCTTTTCAACGTGGACATGACAACATTTCAAAGTTGATTCAATGCACTTTCAACGTGGACATGACACCCTTTCAACGTTGACATGACAACCTTTCTCAACGTGGACGTGGCCACACACACATCCTCTCAACAAGCAACCAATCCCAAAAGCGCAGATATCCTTCCCCCCACCCTCCACATTTTCCAAAACATATAAAAGGAAGCGCTTCAGAGTCGAACGCCATCTATTCGTTGTTACTCTTTAGCAGAACAATGAATGCTTCTCGTGCACTCGTTTGCGACCGTTTACGCGACCAGGCTCTTTCGGCCCATTCATTTCAATCTCGAGCCGACTTGTATGGATTCACGGATTACATGATCATGTGTTCCGAAGTCCTGCGAGCGGTGGACTTTGACGACGGTCCCGACTTGGTGGAGCCGCGGCCCGTCGACAATTTTTTCGACATTTTCTTTCTCAAAATTCATTGGACGCGTGAAAATTTTCACGCTTTTTACGACCTGGTCTGGAGTCCCTTCAGGGACCTTGCTTTAGACCTCATTGAGGTTTTCGCAAGGGAACATGCCACCAGCTCCCGTGTCCCTGCCCTTCATTGGTTATGGGAGGATGCCATCCTTCCCAAAGTGTACAATCTGTTGCGATTGTCGTGGCCTCGAGATCGCCTGACACGTCAACAGATGACAGAGGTGGCGACGCAATTGAAAGATGCCCTCTATCTTCGCGCCTGGCCCGATTCATTCTTTGAGTCGGCCGAGACGTGCATGATATGCAGGGGTGTCTGCATCACGACGAAACATCCAATGGTGTGCGGGCACTGGGGCTGTGACGAGTGCGTCATGAGGTGGGTAGGGGACGAGGGTCGGAACTCGTGTCCCTTTTGCAGAGGTGTCCTCTTTTGGGACCTCGACAGGAACACAGAGTAAACGACCTTTTCCCGTTGACTACCTCCCAAAAAAAAGAGAGGGAAAGAGGCTGAGAAGTAAGGGATTCGATCAAAGAATCCTTTACTTCTCAGCCTCTTTCCCTCTCTTTTTTTTGGTAACTCATCCACGACAACCTTGGAAAGGAGACTGACATGTTTGCCGTTGAAACACTCAACCTTGCTACTGAAACATTCAACATTGCTACTGAAACACTCAACCTCGCTACTGAAACACTCAACATTGCTACTGAAACACTCAACCTCGCTACTGAAACACTCAACATTGCTACTGAAACACTCAACATTGCTACTGAAACACTCAACCTCGCCGTTGAAAACCTTGCTATCAGCAAAAGCGACCAAGTCCAACACCTGAACGCGAAGCCAATATCCCGATACATGGGATATTGTTTAACGTGACAACGACTCAATGAAAACACGAATTAGGAAAAAAAAAACTTGCATGGCTGCTATTGTTCATGAAGCGGATGATTAAGCATTCTTCGTCCCGATGGGACCTATCGACGAAACCTGGCAAAGCGCACATCCCACTGCGCTAGAACTGAATCCATCGACAACATACTAGCGGCAGGAGATGAACACCTTGCTACGCCCGCGTCTACCGGCACAGGGGTAGCGTTCTGCAAATAAAAATAAAAGACTGTCAGACGATTGACTGTACTACATGATATATTTATATATATAAAAAAAAAAAAAAAAAAAAAAAAAAAAAAAAAAATTTTTTTTTTTTTTTTTTTTTTTTTTTTTTAGAAAGATCGCCAGAAATATTCTCGGCCCAGAAATATTCTCAGCCCAGAAATATTCTCGGCCCAGAAATATTCTCGGCCCAGAAATATTCTCGGCCCAGAAATATTCTCAGCCCAGAACTTTGACTGGATTCGGGTTTCAATTTGGAACTTTGACTGGATTCGGGTTTCAATTTGGAACTTTGACTGGATTCGGGTTTCAATTTGGAACTTTGACTGGATTCGGGTTTCAATTTGGAACTTTGACTGGAATCGGGTTTCAATTTGGAACTTTGACTGGATTCGGATTTCAATTTGGAACTTTGACTGGATTCGGATTTCAATTTGGAACTTTGACTGGATTCGGATTTCAATTTGGAACTTTGACTGGATTCGGATTTCAATTTTTTTTTTTTTTTTTTTTTTTTTTTTTTTTTTTTTTTTAATACTCTCAGCTCACGTTTAATGCGGGTGTCGCGAGGTCTTTGCCATCATTGAGATAAAAAAAAAGACTTGTGCTGCCGCAGAATGAATGCGGCCGAGACTCTGTTGCGTCACGTGGAGACGACCCGGCCCGACACGTACAGGGACATTTTGAACGCGATTCGACCCCATTCGCTGGCAGGCATCGCGCGTTTCTTGCAGCAACACCTGCGTCAGAGCGTGCCGGACCTGCGCGTGTTCAACGACCGGCCGGAAAAAATTCCGGAATTTTGTCTGCGATTCGTGCAGGCGATCCGCCGTCAGTTCCCATCGCCCGGCGACGCGTTCGGCATCCAACTGACGTGTCGCATCACAAAGTCAGACACGCAATGCACGCTGGACAGCAAGCACTTGCTCTCGGCGGACGATCGCGGCGGCGGTGGCGAGTCGCGACGCTACAACGTGAGCAAAGACCTGCGCTACGAGCTCGACCTCTTCACCAACCACACGCAAGTCTTTGAGCTGGCCAACACGCACGGGTACGCCAGCGTGTTTACGAAAAACTATAGCGTGCGCGAACTGATGGAGTGCGTCCCGGAAGGCTGCCTCCTGGAGAAGGGGAACCCGCTCAACAAGGGCAGGAACTTGCGAGGCGAGTACAAGTACCTGAAGGATTTCCCCTTTGTGATCGTCACCGACCGGGTGCTGTACAAGTCGTTCAAGAATCTGCAGACGCTGCTGCAGCGCCTGGACGTCGAGAACGTGGTGGCCTTCAGCGACGTGCGCTACGTCTTCCAGAAATGCGGTCTTTCGAGTTTCTACTTTAACATGGTGCGCGTCGTGGAGAGGCAGCTGCTGCTGCACGACACGACTTCAGTATACGCGAGCGATGTGCTGAATGTGGTCAAGTACCAGTGCATCACGGGCCAGCCGCTGCCCCTGACGCGCGACGGCCTGGTGAAGAACGAGCAGCGATCCCCTCTCGAAATCCTGAGTTTCGAGGCGCCCAAAAAGAATTATGCTCGCATGTGCACGGCGCCCGAGCAGACGTTTCCGGTCCAGACGTCGGCCGACAAGATTTTTTTCGGCGAGCAGTTTAACGAGGGGACTGGCTACCGGTTCGACGTGATGCCCACCGTTTCAGGAGACCGTTTTGTAGGTTTCAATCTTGAAACGAAACAAGATTGAAACCGATCAATGTTGAATTGGCAAATCAAGGAATTTTTTTTTTACGAGAATGTATCAATTACAAGCTCTTCCTCAAAGTTGTAGGTGTTTTCCCTCGGGTCGCTCATATTTCAAATGTTTATTTCTTTATTTGATCATTAAAAGATTTATTTTCTAACATCTGAAATGGAAGTTTGATTACCTTGTTCATCTCGCTTTTGGTATCTCATGCTGAATCTTTTGTTCTGTTGACAGAGTTGTAACTTTAATTATGTCAATTCTATTGGAAATTCAATATTATAACTTGAAATAAAAAGTGTACCTCATGTGACAATAAATACAATTATATTAGTTTGTGATATGACTTTTATTTTCAGTCGTGATTTTACATATATGTATACAATTTCAGGTGTCCAGTATCTTCATAATGTCTGCGTTGATTTTAGTGACTTCTCCAGGGAATATGCTTGGAATTATTCATTGAGGTAGTGAAGTTGTACGTAATCAAAGTCTATTTGATGACATCTTTTCTTTTGCTTTTGCAGGTCATGATTTGCTTGTATTTCTGCAAAGGGAAAATATATTAAGTAATGCGTATTGTTTTATTTTTTTTTGTTTTGATTGAAGAATTATTTTAAATGTTATTTACCTTCAGTTGTTTTTGTAATCGTTTGTCTGGTGGGTAGTAAAACGTCAGGATATTGTTTCCAGTTGTTTGGGAAAAATATATGGTTGAACACTTGCATGTATGTGCAGTGCATATCCCAGTTCTCTTTAGTCATATATTTACGTATACAGTTGAAGAAACAACTGGTACCTGTGTGATTTAAACTAAGTAAACATTTTGTGTCCGGATCTATTTCGTTATTGATTAACAATTGCCTTAAACATAAAACGTAATGTGTGCAATTCGTGAAATTTATAAAATTAGTGCTATTGATTTGCTTTGGTTTTCGAATGTTTCTGAAGACGCAGTATGCACATACATGGTAAGTGTCAATTTCAGGATGTTTATGTGTTAGGTGATAAGAAATTCTATTTAGTTTTATTTTTTTGTTTGTGGAGGGGCAAATTGGGCATTGAATTGATGTTTGGCGGAATTCCCACCAGATGGCCATAAGTACAGCAAACATTTTCTAAAAAAAATCAAATGAAAAATTTCTTAAGTTTTGTTACAAGTAACATTTTTTTTAAATTTATACCACAGATAAAGTACACATAGGCTAACTATTTTATACAAATGAAGCAAATAATTACATTCTTCAAAAAATCAATTTCAAGTGACTAGAAGACCCTAAATTTGATTACTTTTATAGAAAAAAAATTACAAATCAAAAACTAAGCTATGGATTTTAATAATATTGGTATCATCAGAAAGTTAATTAAACAAACCCTATTATAAAGAAATAAAGCAAAATTAAATAGTTATTTTTCACTTTCTGTAAAGTGTACATATACCTTAAAAAAAGGGGGGGAAGAGTATTCAAAAAGGGTTATTTTATCGTTTTAGCATTTTATGGAATACCTGTTAAAGAGAAAAAAAATCCAGCGTTACATCATGTATCCAAAAAGTATAACCAGAGAGCAATAATTCCATGTAAAGAACATAGTTTTACATACATAACTAAAAAAAAAGTAGAGAAATAAGGAGTAAAAGGTAAGAGATGGCAAAGACTTACCCCGATCGACGACCAAGCCAATAGAGGACCAGACGAGAAGTGACACTGTGTTACCGCCAGCATCTCCTTTTTATAGGAAATGGGGAAGAGCTGTTATGCAATCCTCTCTGCGTTCCACCACCATAGCAGCAGCAGTCAAGATAAAAAAAAAGTCCCAATAGTCAACCTTTGCAACAGCATCGCTAAAGCCTCTGCAACATTAAAATAGCTAAACATTCAAAGTTGACATTAAATCTTTGCAACGTTGGAAAGAGCGGACAACCAGGAATGGTTTGACAGCTAGTCAACTTCGGGAACAGGTAGATTGAGGTTGGATTCCAGCAAAATCGAGGTTGAGTTACAGCAAAAACGAGGTTGAGTTACAGCAAAAACGAGGTTGAGTTACAGCAAAAACGAGGTTGAGTTACAGCAAAAACGATGTTGAGTTACAGCAAAAACGAGGTTGAGTTACAGCAAAAACGAGGTTGAGTTACAGCAAAAACGAGGTTGAGTTACAGCAAAAACGAGGTTGAGTTACAGCAAAAACGAGGTCGAGTTACAGCAAAAACGAGGTCGAGTTACAGCAAAAACGAGGTCGAGTTACAGCAAAAACGAGGTCGAGTTACAGCAAAAACGAGGTCGAGTTACAGCAATGATCAAAGTTGGGTTAACATCAGATCAAAGTTGGGTTAACAGCAAATTGAGGTTGGGTTAACAGCAAATCGAGGTTGGGATAACAGCAGAGCGAAGTTGGGTATAGCCGCCACGATAATGGAAATAAGGAATGCAAGACCAGCTTTTTTTTTTTTTTTTTTTTTTTTTTTTTTTTTTTTTTTCAAATAAACATACAGTCTGGCATTCACGCACACAGCTCTCGCACACATGGAAATGGCAAGCGGTAGTGGCGCTCAGCAGCCCCAGGCGGAGGTCCCTCGTCTCTATCTCGTCGAGGTGCCCGCCGGCCCGTGTCCCTCTTCGGCCCCTAATCCTCCTCCGCCCACCTTCGAGTCGCTCGCTCGCATGCTGTTGGAGCGCATCATTTTCGAAGAAGAGGAAGACGGCAGTCCCAGAAACGCCCTCACCCTCTACGAGACGTACGTCATCCGCCTCATTCGTCGCGCGTGCGAAGCGTTCCGGGTGTCGTGGAACTCGATCCTCGAGACGATTCGCATGGGGTGTTGCGTGATGGACGCGAGATTGCACACCCTGTTGGCCGACATCTGGGAGACGCGCCTCTCACAAAGCGTGTCGCTGGACGATCAAAACTGCTACGAGCGCGTCATGGGGCGCGATCACGTGCGCCACAGCGACCTCCTGAAATTGGCGGGGACGCTGGCCCGGGTCGCCGAACCGAAACGCGTGTGGACGTTTTTCGCGGTGGACGGATATCTGGGCGACGACCCGAAGCGATACGTAGAAAACCTCCGGTATTCCGTCGACACATGGCGAGGGAAGCACGTGATCGCGGTCCGCGTCCTGTATCGGTATCTGGACCATCCCTACATGGTTCACGATGCCCTCGAGAGTATTTTCACCCCTGAGAAAAAGGAAGGGGGAGGAGGAGGAGGTGGACTACTGAGCAATGCAGCGAGGGACGAGTACGTGAGAACGGTCGGGGGACTCGACGTCGTGAGACAGATTGGCGAATGGCGAAACGAGCAGCAGAAGGATAAGAGAAAGAGGAACAGCGGGGGAGGGGGGGACGACCGCTCCTCCAAGCGACATCTGAAAGAGGACACAGGAGGAGAAAACATGGACGGAGGAGAGGTGACGACTCGCCACCCCAAGAAGAGGGGAAAGGCAGACGAGGAAGAAGAGGACGACGACGAGGATGAAGAAGAAGTGGTGGTGACGACTCGCCACGCCAAGAAGAGGGGAAAGCAAGACGGGGAAGAAGAGACCCACCACCACCACCACCACGGAGAGGCGAAACGCCCCAAGACGTTACTGCTCATCGAAGACGATGACGAGCAGTTAGTACCTCGTTCACCACCAGATGTACCACCCACCCCAACGGGCGACCCACCCACTTTCTCCTTTAGTGCAGGGGGTTCATTACCCACCCTGTTTGGTTGTCGCGCACCACCCACCCCCAAGTCGACCCCACGCAAACGGAAATCAAATGTGCCCTCTAAAGGGAATGCATCATCATCCCAACTCTTCTAACTGTCTCCTGAACCTCCAGATGTAAAAAAAAAAAAAAAAAAAAAAAAAAAAAAAAAAATTTTTTTTTTTTTTTTTTTTTTTTTTCAATCTTAAAGTTGGTTAAATAGAAACGTCAACGTTGCAGAAAATCGAGTGTTGCAAAATGATAATTTCTACTGGCTAGCCATGTGAGATTCGTATTCCATGCTGGCGGTAGCGATTTTCATTTTGATTTGGTAATCTGACCAACATCATTCCCGTTCGGAAGCCTTACTTCACGGTGCCCACAGTACGAGTATCCATTCCCCTGGTCATCGAGATATAGAAATCAATAAAAACTATTCGTTTTCAGAGATGCATCTCCAAAAGTAACATCGTTCCCGTTCGGAAGCCTTACTTCACGGTGCCCACAGAAAGAGTATCCATTCCCCTGGTCATCGAGATATAGAAATTGGAATCAATAAAAACTATTCGTTTTCAGAGATGCATCTCCAAAAGTAAAACGAATTTCAGTTTCCCAAGTTCTGATTTCAACAAGCCATTTCGTCCCCTTTAGGACTCATCAGGTGGGCTACTTTACCTCCCACGATGGCTTTCAGGCCTTTTATTTCCAAAAACATACATTTCACAATTGTCATTTCTAAATAAAATATACACTTGACAAGGGTCATTTCTAAATAAAATATACACTTGACAAGGGTCATTTCTAAATAAAATATACACTTGACAAGGGTCATTTCTAAATAAAATATACACTTGACAAGGGTCATTTCTAAATAAAATATACACTTGACAAGGGTCATTTCTAAATAAAATATACACTTGACAAGGGTCATTTCTAAATAAAATATACACTTGTCAAGTGTATAACACTTGTCAAGGGTCATTTCTAAATTAAATATACACTTGACAAGGGTCATTTCTAAATTAAATATACACTTGACAAGGGTCATTTCTAAATTAAATATACACTTGACAAGGGTCATTTCAAAATAAAACATACACTTGACAATGGTCATTTCAAAATAAAACATACGCGTGACACAGTGGTCATTTCAAAATAAAATATACAAGTTATTTAAAAAAAAAATGTTAATGAAACATTCACTACCTCTTTTGGAGGGGGAGGGGGGGAAGGAATCTCATCGTTGTCGTGTTTCAATCCGAGGGCAGCAACGCGTACAGGCTGCCAATCACAGGCGGCGGGTCGACGAGTCTAAGGTATCCGGACACGCTCGCTTGCTTCACCCTCATGTCCAGTTCAAAAGTTTTGACGTCTTTGCAGGACACGAGACAACTCGTCGCGAATCCGTTTCGTGAGAACACGACGGTCGGGTAGCTGGTGCCATGCGACACCAGACGGTTCGCCTTGTACACGATCAAGTCTCGGAGTTCTCTCTCGGAAAACTCCAGTTTTCCAAAGACACCTTCACTGTTGAGGTAGAGTTCTCTCGTGAAATCCTTTTCCAGATGCGCGTTCAGCACAAACGCGTTACTGCCCGAGTCCAGTTGACCTTCTCCATAAATGAACCGACTCGCTTCATAACACGGCGAAGGGTGATCCTGTATAACCCATATGTTCCCCTTTCGGAAAAAGAGAACGGACAGTTGTGTCTTGAAATTCCAGATCAATTCCACGACGGTAGCAGCTCTCTCGTCGAGCACGTACTTGTCCAGCACTTCTGGATATCGAGTGGGACACACGTTAACGTAATACGCGTGCATCTCTCCATCGTATTCGTAGAACACTGGAATCATGCTCATGTTTTTCACCTTCTCTCTCCCCTCAGAGTGAATGCCAGTTTCTTCTACCGTAACACACCGACGGTTGACAACCAAACACGGAAACAGCAAGCCGGAAAAAAAAAAAAAAAAAAAAAAAAAAAAAAAAAAAAAAAATGCAGAGATCTATGCAAAATCTATGCAGAGAGCTGTGAAACGCGTTTTAAAGCTCTCTGCATAGGAAGTCACGTTAAAGTTGAAGCCAACAATAAATGTACGAAAAAATTGTGGGAAATGGCGTCGGACTCTATCACAGGGCAGCCTCTGAGTTTAAGCTCACTTCTTTTCATTTCTAAATGACGCAAGACACCTGACTTTTCGAATCCATCTGGGGTAGTAGTGGCAAATGAATTCGAAAAAAAAAGCCCTCATCGCGATTCAAAACGCTTAACCTCTTTTTTTTTACCATAAACTTGTTAAACGTGAAAGCGGACACAGATGGATATCCAACGGAAATAACACTTACCAGACTGGTATCTTCTTTCGCGACGACACGGGAAATTTCGTGGTGGTCTTGAAATCTCAATGGTACTCTGAAATGATACTCTTGAAATTTTAAACATCTCATTTGATACAGCGAAAAGGAAATAATGACCGCAAGCAAAATAGAAACAGTTCTTGCTTGCAGGTAACAATCCCCATTTCGCAAGACTTGCACCAAGAGGAACAAGTGTCGCGTTGTTTCAATTATTCAATGGAAAAACTCTCTGCTCAGAAACTCTCTGTTCGGAAAAAAAAAAAAAAAAAAAAAAAAAAAAAAAATTTTTTTTTTTTTTTTTTTTTTTTTTTTTCCAACCTTGACTTTGAAGTTTTTTTTTGAAGTTTTGCTTCAATGTATTAGCATGACAATCTTGGGGTAACTGCTGCCAGGAATGTCGAATTTCGTTGGACTTCTTCTAAAATTTTCCAAGCTGGCTCCTTGCACGTGCTTTTATCTTCAATAACGCTCGCCATCAGTCGTAGATATTCCTTGCTTCTAGCATCTTCAGCTCTGTTTTCAGCTTCTCTTTCGGCGTGTTGAAACAGTGCATCACAGTCTTTCAGGGCAATCTTGGCAGCATGTTCGGCAACTTCTAGATCAATCTCTATCCTCCTAGCTTTGTTCGCTGCTTCCTTTCGCTCTCTTTCAAGGCGTTCCACCTCGGCCTTAAACTCGTTCCATTCTTCTTCAGATGCTCGTATCCGCGCTTGCTCCTCTGGCGAAACGGTAGGCCAAACTCCATAAAATGCTTCAGTCTCTGAGGTTGGAACGGCCTGGCCGGTGGCTATGACGGCAGACGCAACAATCAAACAGCAAAGAAGGGAAGATGGCAAGAGAAACTTGTGCTGATCCATTGCAAGTAGATGCCCGGGAGTCAGTGGTGCCTTTCTCATTGCCCGACCCGGATACTTATTGAAAAAAAAAAAAAAAAAAAAAAAAAAAAAATTTTTTTTTTTTTTTTTTTTTTTCGTCACTTGTAATTAAAGAAAAAAGTTGTTACAAGCGACAGTCTCGGAGTATCCGTTCCTCCAGCATGACATATCCTATCAGCATATATCGAGACGACTCTGAAATCCACATTTCCCCTTCTCGTGAACTCTACCCGTCGGTAGTGCGGGACTTTATCTTACCCCATCTGGATTTCTTTACAAAGCTGTGGGTGATAGCCGGCGACACAGAGTATGGAGTCGACCAACTGACCGAGATCGAATTTCGCCTCGTTCAAAAGAACCCGTCCCTGTTTGCCATCACAAGCTGTGACGATTATGATTTCTTACACTATTACATGGTGAAAAACAATCTCGTGTCGAATCGGGCTCAACGCGACGAGGTAGAGAGCTTTTTGTGGCAGGATTTCCAACTCTACGGAATCTTGCTGCAAGAGAAAAGTAGCTTGGTGACAATTTCTCGTGATGGATTTGATAATCGGATTGTGCTCACCGATTGGGATAATCAAGATTTTGATCCAGAAGTCCACACGGTGATCGCGCATCTCGGCCGAGGACCCGGACACATACGTAATCCCTTGGCCTTGCTTCTCGAGCAATGAGGTGAGATATCTTTTTCTTTTCCCCTCTTAAATGTTTTGTTGTGTATGCATCAGGTCCATGACTGTGCCAGCGGAGACCAGGGAAGAGGGTTGGCACCTGGGTCACGAGAAATAAACCCCTGGTCGAGGATACTGGCACGAGAGACCCCCAGGTGTCAGGCATTTGTTTGCCGATAAAAACCCGACCTTATTTTTTTGCAAATATTTATTTCATTTCTCGATCTGGAGGATGTGTGTCATATTATGTCGTTTTAGATCAGATTTATCTGAAAATGACCAATGACAAGTGTCACAGGTATAGGGTTTGATATTAGCATGTACAGCTCTTATATGTCGGTCTAAATGATCTTTTTTTTTAAATGCGGTTGAGCAAAAACAGCAGACGTGAGGCTTTTCTTCGTTATGCACTAGATCGTGATTTCTCAGTGCACCTTTGGTGTTGAAAGAAGAATTGCACAATTCGCATTTAAACATTTTTTGGTCGTGAGAAACCCGAACTTGTTCAAGACAAGTCAGACTGTGGCATTTTAGTTCGTATTTGGTCACAAACTTTTTTTTACAAACTTCACACTCGTACGGTTTTAAATCGGTATGCAGTCTAACTATGTGAAGATTTAAAACATCTTTGAATTTAAACGATTTCGAACAAAAACAACAGCAGTGTGGTCTGTCTGCGTTATGACATTTTTTATGCCGAACCAAGTAACTTGATGTAGAAAAAGCTTTCTTGCAAACGGTACATTCGAAGGGTTTTTCGCCAGTATGAATTCTGTTATGCCGAACCAAGTGACTAGATGTAGAAAAAGTTTTCTCGCAAACGGTACATTCGAAGAGTTTTTCGCCAGTATGAATTCTGTTATGCCGAACCAAGTGACTAGATTGAGAAAAAGTTTTCTCGCAAACACATTCGAAGGGTTTTTCGCCAGTATGAATTCTGTTATGCCGAACCAAGTTACTAGATTGAGAAAAAGTTTTCTCGCAAACGTTACATTCGAAGGGTTTTTCGCCAGTATGAATTCTCTTATGCCGAACCAAGTTACTAGATTGAGAAAAAGTTTTCTCGCAAACGTTACATTCGAAGGGTTTTTCGACAGTATGAATTCTCTTATGCCGAACCAAGTTACTAGATTGAGAAAAAGTTTTCTCGCAAACGTTACATTCGAAGGGTTTTTCGACAGTATGAATTCTCTTATGTCGAACCGAACAACTAAATCTAGAAAAAGTTTTCTCGCAAACGTTACATTCGAAGGGTTTTTCGCCAGTATGAATTCTGTTATGCCGAACCAAGTGACTAGATTGAGAAAAAGTTTTCTCGCAAACGTTACATTCGAAGGGTTTTTCGCCAGTATGAATTCTGTTATGCCGAACCAAGTGACTAGATTGAGAAAAAGTTTTCTCGCAAACGTTACATTCGAAGGGTTTTTCGCCAGTATGAATGCGTAAGTGAATTTTCAATTGACTTGGGCTAGAACATGTTGTTTCGCATTCAGTACAGCTGTATTGGCTGCCATGAGGTTTCATTCTACCTAAACTAACAAAATGAAACGCTCACACCAGTTACGCTAACGGCGTACCGTTAATAACTTTATTTTCCGTATGATCGAACGTTTGCAGGCGTTCCGTCGTTCCTTTCACAGCTCTCGTCATAAAAAACCCACCTTGCTGACCAGGGACAAGCCGATCACCACCCTTTAAAAAAAAAAAAAAAAAAAAAAAAAAAAAAAAAAAATTTTTTTTTTTTTTTTTTTTTTTTTTTTTTTTTTCTATTTAAGGGTGGGTGATCGGCAAGCTTGGGTTTTCGATTTTTCAAGCTTGGGTTTTCGATTTTTCAAGCTTGGGTTTTCGATTTTTCAAGCTTGGGTTTTCGATTTTTCAAGCTTGGGTTTTCGATTTTTCAAGGTTGGGTTTTCGATTTTTCAAGTTTGGGTTTGATCGAGGTTGCGTTACAGCAAGTCAACTTTGTAATGGATTGGAATTTTTTTCAAATGGTTTCAACAGTTGCATTTGGATGCGTGACAAATTGCTATTGACTATTTAAAATTGTCTTTGATTTCAAGTAGAGGAACCCTTGACACAGAAGACACATTCCTCCGCTCGACATCAAAGCTGTCACGTCAAAGAATTTTACAAACATCATTTTGCTTCCCTAGGAGAGGAACAGGATCTTTTGCACACGTCCAACACAGCTTTTTTTTAACCCTACATTTCACATTTTAAATCAGCAGAGTTTCAATCCCATTTGACCCTCCTGACCAAAAGACACAAGAAACACAAACACATACCATTTCACCATAATCTTTAATAAAATACTCGAGAAAAAAAGGGTTACAACTTTAGATTCACTAAAAGCTAGTCTATTGCACACATACAGTTCAAAGGTTCACCTCGGTTGGCACGTCAGTCGAGTCCGCGTCCTTGTCCTCATCAGGGATTTTTCCAGTATCGTTCGCTGCTGCAGGCTGGACGCGTTGCTTGTTCTTCCAATCGACGTTGTTGCTCAGGGACGTTGAGGCACGAATGGCGTTGACCACCTTACCATTCCTCGAGTCTTTCGGCAGACACTGGAAAGCTGCGTTCACCTCGCGATCTTTTCTCACCACGCAATATAACTGTAGCAGTTGTAGGTGACTAGAAAGGTGGGGCGTCCATCCGACATCCATGAGCACGGCGTGACGCGAAAATTTCAAGGGGCCACTCAAGTAGCCGTACGTCGAGCGACAATTGGTGCCCAAACGCGTCGCCGATCCAAGCACGAATGGGCGAAAGAAATTGACAAAGAAGGAAACGAGTCCTCCAGAAAGAGGAACGACGTACGCGTCTTTCGGAATTTCGAAGGCCCGCTGATTCTCTTGCAAGAAAAGAGTCTCTCTTTGGGTGACGACGACGAGCGATCGCATGGTGTCGTTCGTACACATGGCATGAAACAGGAGAGGTTCTGTGGCCACTAACGTGCCGTCCGTATCCAGGATGCGCTTGAAATACATCTTGACAACATAGTCGACGAAATGGTACGGTCCGGGCGTGGGCACGAAACCACCGTTCAGGGATGAGACACTCATGATGACACGGAAGAGAGGAGCCGAACAACAACTCTCGAATTGAAAGAGAACCTCTGGCAACGACTCTTGTTTGCAAAGTGACTTGCAGTCACCAAACACCCATCCTTTTATAATTAGAATCGGAAAAAAAAAAAAAAAAAAAAAAAAAATTTTTTTTTTTTTTTTTTTTTTTTTTTTTTCTGGACAATGTTTAGTTATTAATGAAATGACGTGATACAATTCCAATATTGTAACAGAGGTTCTGGTCTGGTGGTTCATTTTTTTATTTTATTTTCAATTCAGCCGGGGTATGGTCTGGTGGTTCATTTTTCAATTCGGCCGGCATAAAAAAACCACGTTAAAGTTAAAGCAAAAAAAATGTAAGAAAAAATTGTGGGAAATTGCGTTGGGTCCTATGCAGAGAGCTGTGAAACGCGTTTTACAGCTCTCTGCATAGGAAGTCACGTTAAAGTTGAAGTCAACAATAAATGTACGAAAAAATTGTGGGAAATGGCGTCGGACTCTATCACAGGGTGTTACAGCCTCTGAGTTTAAGCTCGCTTCTTTTCATTTCTAAATGACGCAAGACACCTGACTTTTCGAATCCATCTGGGGTGGTAGTGGCAAATGAATTCGAAAAAAAAAATGCCCTCATCGCGATTTAAAACGCTTAACCTCTTTTTTTACCATAAACTTGTTAAACGTGAAAGCGGACACAGATGGATATCCAACGGAAATAACACTTACCAGACTGGTATCTTCTTTCGCGACGACACGGGAAATTTCGTGGTGGTCTTGAAATCTCAATGGTACTCTTGAAATTTTAAACATCTCATTTGATACAGCGAAAAGGAAATAATGACCGCAAGCAAAATAGAAACAGTTCTTGCTTGCAGGTAACAATCCCCATTTCGCAAGACTTGCACCAAGAGGAACAAGTGTCGCGTTGTTTCAATTATTCAATGGAGCCGCGTTCCGAGTCGGAGCGAACAGACAGACTGGGTAGTTTCTACCTCTAAGCATTATTAATTGAAAAAAAAAAAAAAAAAAAAAAAATTTTTTTTTTTTTTTTTTTTTTTTTTTTTTTTTTTTTTCAGGAGCAGAGAATTTCGGAGCAGAGAATATCTCGGTTGAAATGTCTCAGTTGAAATGTCTCAGTTGAAATTTCTCGGTTAAAATGTCTCGGTTAAAATTTCTCGGTTAAAATGTCTCAGTTGAAATTTCTCGGTTGAAATGTCTCGGTTAAAATGTCTCAGTTGAAATTTCTCGGTTGAAATGTCTCGGTTAAAATGTCTCAGTTGAAATGTCTCGGTTGAAATGTCTCGGTTGAAATTTCTCGGTTGAAATGTCTCGGTTGAAATAGGAGCAGATAATTTCGGAGCAGAGAATATCTCGGTTGAAATTTCTCTTTTAAAATGTCTCAGTTGAAATGTCTCGGTTGAAATGTCTCGGTTGAAATGTCTCGGTTGAAATTTCTCAGCTCAGGGGGATTTCATTTCTCCGTTGAAATTTCTCGGTTGAAATTTCTCAGTTGAAATTTCTCAGCTCAGGGGGATTTCATTTCTCAGTTGAAATTTTTCAATTTAGAAAATTTTCAAGCTCAAGAGGGATTTCAATTCTCAGTTTAGAAAATTCTCAAGCTCAAGAGGGATTTCAATTCTCAGTTTAGAAAATTCTCAAGCTCAAGAGGGATTTCAATTCTCAGTTTAGAAAATTCTCAAGCTCAAGAGGGATTTCAATTCTCAGTTTAGAAAATTCTCAAGCTCAAGAGGGATTTCAATTCTCAGTTTAGAAAATTCTCAAGCTCAAGAGGGATTTCAATTCTCAGCAAGCCAAAGTGCTTTGAACATTCACTAGCTATTCACCAATTCAACATGCTTTTTGAACAATACGGGCGAAACACTTCTCGCATGTCATATAAACTATACACAATTTTCACGGACAACAGCATTGGGATACAGGTGAAGGAAAAAAAATGTTGAGCTATCCCGTTTCCTTTACCCCCCCCACCCCCCCTCTGGAAAAACACACAATCAAGAGGTAAACATGGCACCTTTGCGAGAAGTAATCCTGGACACCGAAACGACAGGAATCGACCCGAAACAGGGTCACCGGATCATCGAAATAGGTGCCATCGAAATGATTGACAAGCGAATCACTGGGAAAACGTTTCACGTGTATCTCAACCCACAGAGAGACATCTCACCCCAAGCTTATCGAGTCCATGGCATCTCGAGGGATTTCCTGAAACACAAACCGCTCTTCGGGACCATCGCGGACGACTTTTTGGCATTTGTCGGAAACAGCCCCATGGTCATCCACAACGCTCCGTTTGACCTCAAGTTTCTGAACCACGAACTCGCGTTGTCGAAAAGGGAACCGCCGCTCCGAAACCACGTCGTCGACACGCTTGTCATGGCAAGGCAGAGGTTCCCGAGGGTCCCCAATAACCTGGACGCGCTCTGCCAACGATTTCACATCGACACGTCGGGCAGGACACTTCACGGAGCTCTCAAAGACGCCGTGCTCCTGGCCAAGATGTACAGGAAAATGACGGAAACAAACCCTATCATCTCAGCAGTCAGTCCATCATCGGGTAACGGCGATCCGTGTCGGACCCCGACGACCCGTGGCGGCGGCAAACCCCCCGCCAACCCTATCTCGGTCAAGGGTTGACATCCCTTTCCCCCCCAATCGACACATGAGAAATGAGGAGAAAAAACTTACCCACCACCGGAGGGGGAAAAAAGGGGAAAATAAAAGCGGGAAACGAATTCTTTCTCCTTGGTGGAGGATAAATGCAAAAGTCTTGATCGATGATGCCAAGACTGAAATGAACGCCACACAGCTTTGGTCACATCGAGCAAGACTTTTGCGACACCCGAGGGAGCTCCCGAGCATCGCATCTCCTGTTGCTTGTATATGGGATGTTCAATCACCGTTGATGTACACCCAAAATATTTATATGAAAAAAAAAAAAAAAAAAAAAATTTTTTTTTTTTTTTTTTTTTTTTTTCTGAGCCTGAGCCTGAGCTGAGAATATTTCCGAGAATATTTCTGAGCTGAGAATTTCTGGGCTGAGAATTAAACCCACGTTAAAGTTGAAGCACAAAAAAATGTAAGAAAATATTGTGGGAAATTGCGTTGGGTCCTATGCAGAAAGCTGTAAAACGCGTTTTACATTCCAAACGAATTTTACATTCCGAATGGCTAGTATGCTATTTTGTTATACGAGTACTGGCGTTTTAGAATGTGTACTTTGCCTTTTTCCTAGAGTGAACTGATTTAACTGATATCAGTGAAAACAGATTTTCAAGTTGCGAAAGTTTGGATCGGTGCTAGCTATTTACCGTTCCATTGCTTTTGCATTCAAATTCTTCTCCTTTGGAGGTGTGTGGAGAAAAAGAGGTAAGTTTGCTTTTTCGATTCTTTGACAATTGAGTTTAATACCAGCTCATGAGGTCATTGACCCCAGGCATCTGTGCACCTCGAAAAAGGGGTCACTACAACTCGAGTCTTTTTTTCAATGGGATGTAGTCATGAAATGAATGTACTGATGAGGTCATTGACCCCAAGCAAAGATCATTGACCCCAGGCATCTGTGCACCTCGAAAAAGGGATCACTACAACTCGAGTCTTTTTTTCAATGGGATGTAGTCATGAAATGAATGTACTGATGAGGTCATTGACCCCAGGCATCTGTGCAACTCGAAAAAGGGATCACTACAACTCGAGTCTTTTTTTCAATGGGATGTAGTCATGAAATGAATGTACTGATGAGGTCATTGACCCCAGGCATCTGTGCACCTCGAAAAAGGGGTCACTACAACTCGAGTCTTTTTTTCAATGGGATGTAGTCATGAAATGAATGTACTGATGAGGTCATTGACCCCAAGCAAAGGTCATTGACCCCAGGCATCTGTGCACCTCGAAAAAAGGGTGGTCACTTGCACCTCGAAACCGAGACAAACTCTTTTTTCCAGTAACAAGACACAAGAGACACGCAACTCACACACAGAGCAGATGGCAGAGTCGAACGAAAGACCCACCGCCATCACGGTAACAGCCGCCCTCACGGCAGCAGCAGCAGCAGAAGTGGCTGCTCTGAAGGCGCAACTCAAAGACGCGCAAGAGGCACTCCTCCGGCAATACGATGCACGTCTCCGCCAGTACGAGGAGCGCATCGAGACGGAACACGTGTGGCGCACCAATATGATGACCGAACTGACATCGCTGAGGCTACAACTGCAGACGGCTCGACAGGAGCACGACCAGTATTACAAGACGCGTCTCTCGGAACTACAGACCGAATTGCAACGGCAAAAACGAGCGGGACGCGACGAAGACATTCTCGCGATGGGTCTCCTCGACAACAACAACAACAGCAGCAGCAAAAATTCTAGCTATCTATGTCAACGTTGCGGATTCGTGCCATGCGGATCGGACAAAGACTTTACTGATGACTCATTTTCGGACGAAGATGAGGGAGGAGCCCCCCTGCTACCACCGAAAACCTAATATGGCTACATGGAATCCCTCTGAGCTGGAAGTAATGAAATCGAGAACTGAAATTTCACTCTGAGCTGAAGAAATGATATCGAAAACTGAAATTCATCTGAGCTGGATAAAAAAAAAAAAAAAAAAAAAAAAAAAAAAAAAAAAATTTTTTTTTTTTTTTTTTTTTTTTTTTTTTTTTTTGTGTCAAGCCTCGGTTCAAGTCTTTGGGTCTTTTCAAGGTTTCGCGTCATTTTGGATTCATGGTTCCGGAAATTCACGAATTCGGTGAGAGAGGTGCGCGCTATTTCGCTCCCTGGCCTGTCACATTCTGGTACAGGAGCGTCAGGACCATCAGAATTGAACTAGGCAGTTTTCTTGCACGCGTTTCAGTTCAGCCTCCAACTGACGGATGCGGACCAGATGCCTCTTTTCCCGTTCCTGATACTCTACGATGCGTTTCTTGGCTTCGGTCAATTCCCATTGGGTGGACTGCAAATCCCCCTGAGCCACACCCAACTGACGCAAGACGTCCGCGCAGGAGGCCGAATGGTGATTCACTTCGCGTTTCAACTGTCCTATCGTGCACTGCATGCGAACTTCCTCGCGGTCGAAAGCATTTTTCATTCCTTCCACCACTTGGTTCATCGCGTTCATGCACCTCGTCTGGTATTGCTCAAGAACGTAGTACTCGTCACCCAAGCAACGCCAAAAGGTGTTACCCGTCGCGATCTGATGTCGCAGCCACGCGTCGTACCCCAGTTGGCTCAGTTTGGGTACGCGTCTCAAGTACTTGGCGCGACCGTACAAGTAGACCACGGGTCGGTCGGCAGCCCACTCATCGCACAACTCGAATCCCCTGGCGAACGGGAGCACGCATGTGTCCTCTTTCATGGTCAGGTAGGCGAGTCGAACTTGCCACTTGTTGTTGTTGCCTCGCTCCACGTGCTCGTAGTACTCATAGAGGTTCGACTCCCTGTGTCTCTTGGACACCAGGGTAGCGTGCCCGTGTTCCCATAAAGCTGCCAGGGACAATTTGGCACAAGGACTTAGCTCGCGAAAAATCCAGTAATGAGACCCCGAAGCTGTCTCGCTCTTGTTTCCGTAGCCGTCGCACGTGGCCCACGGACGACTGGTGTACACTATCACGTACATCAAGTGGCTGGCATCGTTGATAGAAACGCATAATTTATTGCGGACGCGACGCACCAGACCCCCCAAGTCCACGGGTCGACGTGGAAGTCTGCGATTCGCGACGGCTCTCCACTGTCGCTTGAAAGTCTCGACGTTGTCGCGTCTCATCGCCACGATCATGTGACGATGGTGAATGAGGCCCTCGTCCCTTTCACCCTCTTCCCCGTCCATTATGTGAAACCCGTCACATAATGTCGAATACGGTAGGAAGTGGACACCCGGCCACTGGCGCATCGTGAAATCCCACCACACGTGCGCCCGTACCATCAAGTGGTAGAATGCGTATTCGCCCGACAGAAAGCATTGGAAAATGTTGTAGGCGCAAAGACCCAGGCCACTCTCCTTACTGAACCGGACGTGCCTCGGACCGCAATCTCGGAAGAAGAGAGGATCTTCCGGAAACGGCTCGTAAAACGAAGACCGCCACTCCTCGTGTCTCACGCGTCCGTCCATGTGTTGCGTGACCCCATCTTTGTGGTGGTCGTAACATGTCGGACAAAATTCGTACGCGTCGGGTATCTGCTCGGTGTACGGGTGTATCTTCGGGTAGGGTCGCGGGGGTGCCATCAACGTTTCACCCCCTTCGTAGACGGGTGAGGTCGCCACGTCGGAAGGCGATACGATTCGTGGAGCCTGACGGTGAGTCTTGAGAAACGTCTGCAGGCACTGTTTACGGTGCTCCGTTAAGGAGACATTCACGCTCAAGTCCCCTTTTTGCCATTTGATCTTGGCGTAGCAAAATGGACAGGCTGTTGCGCAATCCAGAGCGTGTCGTTGCTTCAAATGATTCGGGAAACTACCCACCGTCACCTCGTCACCGCATTGACGACAATATATCAGTTTTTCTCGGTGAGAACTCAGTTGACTGGTGTAGTTGTTCAGGAGTCGTTTGATCTGTGTTGCCTCAGACGACGCCATCGGTTACTCCCCAAGTGCCTCAGATCCTAGCTGAAACCAGACACTTATGAAAAAAAAAAAAAAAAAAAAAAAAAAAAAAAAATTTTTTTTTTTTTTTTTTTTTTTTTTTTTTTTTTTTCAATGTTTAGACAGTTGAGGTTGGAGGTTCCGTTACAGTCATCCAGTGGCCCATACCGTTCGAGGGTCGCGACACTCGGATCTCTCGGGTGTTGCGAGGCATGGATCGGTATTGCTAGCATGTTTACACTATGCGTCGGTGCAAGCTAATACCGATCCATGGCTTTGCAGCATTCTCTTCACATTCTTCCCGTGGACACTCGTCATTTGGATTGGCTCACAGCATTCAGGATTCCGGAAATGGATGTCACTTCTTCAGCTCAGTCAACTTCGCTTCACTGTTCTCTACTGTCTTTCCCCCCCTGCAGGTCGTCCTTCTGCTCAGCGATTAGCAAACTCTGCTCAGTGATTCGTTTACCCCACTCGTCCTTCTGCTCAGTGAAACACATCTCAAACTGTTCCTTCTGCTCAGTGATTCGTTTACCCCACTCGTCCTTCTGCTCAGTGAAACACATCTCAAACTGTTCCTTCTGCTCAGTGAAACGCATCTCAAACTGTTACTTCTGCTCAGTGAAACGCGACTCGTACTCGGCCTTCTGCTCAGTGAAACGCATCTCAAACTCGCCCTTCTGCGCAGTGAAACGCGACTCGTACTCGGCCTTCTGCTCAGTGAAACGCATCTCAAACTCGCCCTTCTGCTCCGCCAAGCGGTCCTTCTGCTCGGCCAAGCGCCCCCTCAGCTCCTCGAGCCGCGACTCGTAATGCGCAATGCGAGCCGTTTGCGCCTCGCGCACCTGCGTCTTCGCCTCCTTCAGCGCGCCCAACAGCTGATCGCGTTCCCGCTCGTACACTTGGAGGCGCGCATGCTCGGCCGCGTGCAGCCGCTTCTTCAAGTCCACGATCTCGGACGACAGGTCGTTGTGGTCCCTCTCCTGCTGACGGATGCGCTCCTCGTACTGCGCCTTCTGGACAGAGTCGGCCCACCGACCTTTGCTCTCCAGATCGCGTCGCAACCGATCATTCTCTTCCGCCAAGCGACGACGCTCCCGATCCACGGCCATGGCCGTCTCGGTTTCGGATCGCTGCAAACGCTCGCGCATCGCGTCCAACTCCTCGTACATCTCGGTCACGACGTTCGCCTCGTTGCCCGCTTGGAACAGACGCATCTGTTTCTTGGCTTCTTCGAACCGAGCCGTCATCTCTTGTCTCAACCATTGCAGGTCGTTCACCGATTTGCGATGCCGCAGACCCAGCACGTATTTTTCGTCGTGGATCGCGTTCAGAAAACAGTTGCGCCGATTCAGCTGGTGCAAGTACCAATCGTTGGGGGGAATGTCGCCGAGGGCCGGGTTACTGCGTAATACCATCACCTGGTCCAGTTGATACATCCACAGGAAGGGAACGTCGTCGGGAGGCGTCTTCACCCAATGGGACGGCTCCAGATGGGCGGCGAACGGCAAGGCGCACCCTTCCACAGGAATGCGCAGCAACCCGACCGGAATGGAACGATCGGCGCCTTTGCCCCGCACCTCGTCAAACCAACCCCGAGCCGATCGCGGCTTTCCACGCGCATCCACGTATTGCTGCAGCCCTCCCCTGTACAACATGTGCATGGCCAGCTTCGCGTGAGGGTACAGTCGGCGGTGCAGATAGTAGTGCGACTTGCCCTCCTCGTCGCACAGCGTTTCCACGTGGCCGTCGCATCGCGCGTGAGGGTTACTCACGTAGAACAGCGCGTTGATCAGGTGGTCGATCGTGTCGATGCGCAGCTTCAACTTGGCGGCTTTATTGGGCATTTTCATGAGGGTACGCCACTCGCGATCCATGTCCACGCCTCGCTCCAACATCAGGATCATGTGGCGGTGATGGCGGGTAGAGGCGGACACGGGGCGACCCGGTCGCTCCTTCAGGCCGTCGCACAAGCACCAGTACGGCAGAACGTACACGCCCTTCTTGCGCAAAACGTGAATGTCAAACTCTTTCCATACGGCGACCCGCACGCTCACGTGGTACCATGTATGCGTATGCTGCAGAAACTGGTGCACGATCGGCCACATCGCATCGCCGAGTCCACTCTCCTGGCTGAACGACACGTGCGTCGCCGGAAACGGACCCTTCAGGAAAGGCGGCTCCTGACCCACGTCTCGGTAGAAGGATCCCCACTGCTTGACTCGAGATCGGCCCGACAACACGTCGGACGTCGATCCGCGCGAGGGACTCAGCGCAGACATACAGGTCGCACAGGGACCCGACACCGTCTCGTACTGGGTGGGCATTTCCGGCAACGTGTGGGGACTCTTGAAGCCGGGAAACAACTCGGGAAAGTTCTTTTTGGCGCACTCCATGCGATGGCGGTTGACCATGTCCGACGTGAGGTCCTTGCGCGTCCATCGAAATTTTCCCAGACAAAAGGGACATGCCACTGACGCATTGATCTGATGGACCTCTTTCACGTGGACCTTACAGTAATGACCAAAGGTCATGTCTCCGCCACCTTCGAGGACCTGACATTGGGTGAATGGACATGACACTTTGCGATTTTGCTTACGACTGCACATCGTTTGATAGTTGCGGTAGAATCGATTGGAAACCATCTTATAAACCCTCTTGTCTTGTTCAATTGTACGTATTTAGTCAAATTTTTTCAATCGACCTTGCTGGTATGTGCGTAGGGGATAAGAAGTATCGTTTCGAAGTCTCAATTCGTGAAAACACGACTCCCGGCAGTGATTTTGAACCGTTTCAGAAGTCGTTTGGACTCCCTCTTGTCTTCTGCATGAGTCCTCTTTTTTTCATACAGCCCTGTTGACATGTCTATGGGGATACGGTAGAGTTCCAAAGGTACGCTTTTAGGGTTCCCATACGTAACATCGAGGTACTTGGAAGTGATTGTGAACAGGATAGGTGTGCGTTTTAACCTCTTTTTCACCTCATTACCTTGTATGGGACTCGGATGGGTAATTACAATTTTGAATTACCATTTTATGCTGGGGTAGGTTGAGGGCAAAAATCATCGTCATGGTAAAATAACGGTAAATACTGGTAAAATGTAGTGTTTTAAGCACTAAAATAAAAGAAACAAGGGAATTTCTGAGCAAACGAGTTGGAAATTGGAGCACTTGGATTCCATTTCATTATTTTCAGAAAAAAGTAAATCCATCCTGAACAAGGTACACTTTTTGAAAGATGACATTTTACGAAAATAGCGAAGAATGAAGGAATTTATCAAAAAATAACGTCACCCTTTTGCTGAACCCATTTCATGGCCCAACAAAGTTCCAAATTCAAATCCGAATCCAGTTAAAGTTCCAAATTCAAATCCGAATCCAGTTAAAGTTCCAAATTCAAATCCGAATCCAGTTAAAGTTCCAAATTCAAATCCGAATCCAGTTAAAGTTCCAAATTCAAATCCGAATCCAGTTAAAGTTCCAAATTGAAATCCGAATCCAGTTAAAGTTCCAAATTGAAATTCGAATCCAGTTAAAGTTCCAAATTGAAATCCGAATCCAGTTAAAGTTCCAAATTGAAATCCGAATCCAGTTAAAGTTCCAAATTGAAATCCGAATCCAGTTAAAGTTCCAAATTGAAATCCGAATCCAGTTAAAGTTCCAAATTGAAATCCGAATCCAGTTAAAGTTCCAACTCAACCCAACTTAACTTAACTTAACTCAATTCAATTTAACTCAATTCAATTCAACTCAACTCAATTCAACTCAACTCAATTCAACTCAACTCAATTCAACTCAACTCAACTCAATTCAACTCAACTCAATTCAACTCAACTCAATTCAACTCAACTCAACTCAATTCAACTCAACTCAACTCAAT
Organism: Hylyphantes graminicola; assembly: GCA_023701765.1. Classification (NCBI taxonomy): domain Eukaryota; kingdom Metazoa; phylum Arthropoda; class Arachnida; order Araneae; family Linyphiidae; genus Hylyphantes; species Hylyphantes graminicola. The sequence continues at coordinate 56,117,136 of CM043120.1, read as the reverse complement.
TCAACTCAACTCAACTCAATTCAACTCAACTCAATTCAACTCAACTCAATTCAACTCAACTCAATTCAACTCAATTCAACTCAACTCAATTCAACTCAACTCAATTCAACTCAACTCAATTCAACTCAACTCAATTCAACTCAACTCAATTCAACTCAACTCAATTCAACTCAACTCAATTCAACTCAACTCAATTCAACTCAACTCAATTCAACTCAACTCAATTCAACTCAACTCAATTCAACTCAACTCAATTCAACTCAACTCAATTCAACTCAACTCAATTCAACTCAACTCAATTCAACTCAACTCAATTCAACTCAACTCAATTCAACTCAACTCAATTCAACTCAACTCAATTCAACTCAACTCAATTCAACTCAACTCAATTCAACTCAACTCAACCCAACTCAACTCAACTCAACTCAACTCAATTCAACTCAACTCAACTCAACTCAACTCAACTCAACTCAATTCAACTCAACTCAATTCAACTCAACTCAACCCAACTCAACTCAACTCAACTCAACTCAACTCAACTCAATTCAACTCAACTCAACTCAATTCAACTCAACTCAATTCAACTCAACTCAATTCAACTCAACTCAATTCAACTCAACTCAATTCAACTCAACTCAATTCAACTCAACTCAATTCAACTCAACTCAATTCAACTCAACTCAATTCAACTCAACTCAATTCAACTCAACTCAATTCAACTCAACTCAATTCAACTCAACTCAATTCAACTCAACTCAATTCAACTCAACTCAATTCAACTCAACTCAATTCAACTCAACTCAACTCTTCTGAGCCCAGAAATATTCTCAGCCCAGAAATATTTTCAGCCCAGAAATATTCTCAGCCCAGAAATAATAATTATAATTAATAATTATAATATTAATCAATGAAAAAAAAAAAAAAAAAAAAAAAAAAAATTTTTTTTTTTTTTTTTTTTTTTTTTTTTTTTTTTTTAGCCCAGAAATATTCTCAGCCAATATTCAATCCGAAATATTCAATCCGAATCCAGTTAAAGTTCCAAATTGAAATTCGAATCCAGTCAAAGTTCCAAATTGAAATCCGAATCCAGTCAAAGTTCCAAATTGAAACCCGAATCCAGTCAAAGTTCCAAATTGAAACCCGAATCCAGTCAAAGTTCCAAATTGAAACCCGAATCTAGTCAAAGTTCTAAACTGATTTTTTTTTTTTTTTTTTTTTTTTTTTTTTTTTTTCAAGCATTGAATTGTGCACGGACTGATGGACTAAGTCATCATTACCCTGGTGACTCTCAGAGTGTCGAGAGGTGTTGTGTTTGTCCTACCCGTTCAGCGTGAGCGGCGCATATCATCATGAGTTCCCCGGCGACGCTCTCCTATCAATGTCTGGAGAACATTTGTAACCTCCTACCAGAACTGAGTTGCATTTACGCGTTACCGTTACCGCTCCTGCTGCAAGAGCGTTGCGTCACGTTTTTCAATCGTTCCCGAAAGCATCAATTTGCCGAGACGCTTGTGCCCGACACCCCTGAACGGCAGCGTGCGCGAGCCCTCTACGTGACCCAGTACGATTGGGCCAACGCGAGTGGTGGACCTGTGCCCCGGGATATATACGCCTTTATCATGCACTTGCCAGTGATACCCTTTTACGACATTTTTTCGGACATCTCGTATCATTTCATACGACGCTGTTATGTCAAGGCGTGTCCCGACTGTCCCCTGCTCCATCTGTGCGAGTCGTGCTTCCTTCGAGACAGATGCTACCGTCATGCTGCTTTCCTGTTGGAAAGGACACACGAAGTCAGAGTCATTCTCATTTCCGCTTTCATACAAGACACTTGGAATTGGTGTTCGAATTGTGTGACCACTCCCCTCTTTAGCATATTTAGTGAGTCGACCTGCACGCAAGGCGACTATTTGAAAGACTATGCACGAAACCCCATGCTTGACGCTGATGACTTTTCGGATGACACGTATGACGGGCTCATCGTGAAACACCCGTTCGCCTGTTGACGTTCTTTTCTGGCGTAACGTTTGGAATGTGGTATTTGTGTGAGTGAGACTCGGAGAATGTGTGGGGAACTCTGGAAGAAAGGACGAGCTGATTCCACAACCCACGACCTGTTTGGGACAACAAGGACGGGTCGTGGGTTGTTGACACAAGGAATTGTAAAAAGATAAACTCTCGCGTAGTTATGGTACACTTTGAACAAGAAAACCTCTCGCGTAGTATGGGACACTTTGAAAAAGAAAAACTCTCACGTACACTTTGAAAAAAAACTCTCACGTTTTACGAAACACTTTGAAAAAAAAAACAATGTCACCAGCATAATGTAAACTTTCTTTGAAACATGTCCTTACTATTGAAATATGGAATAAAATAAATAATGTATATTTAAAATGGTGTCATTTTATTGTTCAGAGAAAACGTTTCATGAGATTTTCAAAAAAAAAAGTCAGAAAGGAAAGTATTAACTCACCCCCTATGTCAGGAACAAATTCTCGAGTGGATGGTGTAAAGTGACTATCTTCATCATGATGTCCATTTAAAAAAACAACACAATAAATGAGGTCCACACGATGACGCAGGAAAGTCGACATTGTGAAACTCCTTGTCATTGTCGTTGAGAGAAACACAACAACAGAGGAGACGCACAAGGTCGACCCAACTGAGAGAATGCTGACCCAGATGTGCATCTCATCAGATGTCGTCAGGTCCCTGTGTGAGCTCAGCCCAGCTCGTGCCAACGGTAAACGAACAGAGCAAAGACTCGATCGAAAAGAGCCAGCACCGAAAACAGTAACACACAGTGCTAGCACAATCTATCGAGACCTTGCGACACCCCGCAGTGAAACGTACGACAAGTCCACCACCTTTAAAACCTCCCATGAACTAGTATCAAAAAAAAAAAAAAAAAAAAAAAAAAAAAAAAAAAAAAAAAAATTTTTTTTTTTTTTTTTTTTTTTTTTTTTTTTCATTACTGCTAGCTGAGAATTATTTCTGGGCTGAGAAATTCTCAGCTCGAAGTCACATGGGGAAATGACATTGAGGAGTGACATTGATTTTCGGTGTTACTGTAACCATGTACATTTCAATACAGAACACATCTCTCGTACACCTTTATCGCCACGAGGGAGGCGAGTAGGCCCAGGCAACCGGCACGTGTTTTCGTGGAAGAGACACATTTCCTCCAAAGACTCGGATCTCGGGTTTTTTGCACCCGAAGAGAGTCTACTGTCACGACTACCAAGTGGGCTACCATGCTCCCCGGTTCGAACGTGTAGGGAGACTCGCCGTGATGGATGAGATGCAATCGACCCATGTGCATGGGCGTTTCGACATGAATACCCTGACTCTGTAGCAGGTGATCCGCGAACACGTACGCTACTTTTCCGTAGGGGAGACAACATGTGGCTCGTGTTCTGATGTGAGTTCTCTGCCCAGGTTGTAGGGTGAGCGGTCTCTTCCCGAGATATTTGAGATGGATGCTATCGTAACCTTGTAAACTGTGCACTTCAGGTATGTATAGGTCATCCTCCTCTTCGTCGTGTGTAAAGGAGATTTTTGTCACTACCATCTTTAAAATGAACCATCTACTTGTCTTGGGATTTGAAACTTTTTTTCATTATGATTTTGAGAGGAAAACCAGATCACGTTACATTTGTATTTTTTCATGGGGGGGGGGACATTTACCATGAGGAGGGAACACTTTCTTCAAAAAATTCCATCTTCAAATTATTCCATTCCAGAGGGGTCTGGAATATTGTCTCTCGGAGACGATACCGTTGAAGGGGGGTAAACACACACTCGTTGCAACTGCCCATACCCTGACAGTTGCAACGACTACACCGGAACTTGCAAGTTGACTCACGGTAAAATACCCTTGTACATCTGGTACGATCCAGGTGAATCGTGAGGGAGGGAAAAAAGGCATGGGACTCGATACCGTTGAAGGGGGTAACACAACACTCTTTGCAACTGCTATAGTTGCAACGACTACACCGGAACTTGCAAGTCGACTCACGGTAAAATACCCTTGTACGATCCAGATGAATCGGGAGGGGAAGAAAAAAAAAACATGGGACTCGCGTTGAAGGGGGGGTAAACACACACTCTTTGCAACTGCCATACCCTGACAGTTGCAACGACTACACCAGTCGACTCACGGTAAAATACCCTTGTACGATCCAGGTGTATAGGGAAGGGGGGGAAAAGTAAAGCAAAATGAACTCACCTTCACGAATCTCCTTTCCCAAGTAGAAAGGACACCGCTGAAGAAAAATGGCAAAGGGAGAGCACCTTCCCACACCAGTACTCTTGTTGCATCGACTGTACAAGGTATGTGGTGCTCTCTCTTCGCGACTCCCTGCTCATAGACAGGAAATAGCGTCTTGTAGGATTGCACATCACACTAATTGATCTATTCTCGATGTTAACTGAAATGAATATAGGAAAAAAAAAAAAAAAAAAAAAAAAAAAAAAAACATTTTTTTTTTTTTTTTTTTTTTTTTTTTCAAACAGTCAATATCTTTACCATACAAAATGTTCTGTCCTGTCCGTTTAGATGAAGAAATTTGAGACTATAAATAAATACGCCACTTTTCAAACAGTAACATCAATATATTCAAAGTTCAAATTTTACATCTCTTTACATTTCAAAGGGCCTGTTGCTGTTTGTAAAGAATTCCCGAATATGATTTTTGTTTACTAAGTACAGTTGTTAATTGCAGTTTATTTATTTATTTAATTTTATGTTTAAAGTTTTGTCTGTGGCAACATTGTTTTTTGTAAGAAAATCAGTTTTCGAAATAAAGTCTTAGAGTTTGCAACGGTTTTTGCTTCCGTCCAATTTTTTGATATATAGGAGCAGAAAGCTCAGAGAAGCTTCAGCTTTGTTCTGCAAATCCTTAAAGAATAATTTTTTGAGTTTATTTAACATTTCTGGCGTCCGCGACAGGACGGAAGTTGATTCTCAAGATGTTTAAAGAAGTAAAAAACTTCAAAAAGGAAGATCTGAAAGCCGTTGCTATGGAAATTGGCGAAGATGTTCCGCCAAATGCAAAAGTAGCTGAACTAAAGAACATAATTTTGAATAGTGACGAGTACAAAAATGATCCGGATTTTGTTAAGACGATGCTGGAAAATGCTATTTCTGAGAGAAAATCTCAAGAAGAAAATGATAAAGAAGAAGCTAGGCTTAACTTAGAAAATGATAAAGAAGAAGCTAGGCTTAACTTAGAAAATGATAAAGAAGAAGCTAGGCTTAACTTAGAAAAACTGAAGCTCGAAGCTGATAAAGAAGTAAGACTTGAAGAAGCAAAAGCAAGACTTGAAGCTGAATCTAAATTGAATTTTGAGAAAGCGAAGATGGAACACGAACTAGAACTGGCCAGAATTCGCATTCAAGAGCAAGGCCAAATAGAAAATCAGACTGCGACAGGAGAAAACGGCAACTCGAAAAGAAAATTTACCCTGCCGAAATTGGAATTTCGTCAGTTTAGTGGTGATATTAAAGAATGGCTCGCATTTTGGAGTCAATTCCAACATATTCATGATGATAATGATATCGCCCCCGAAAACAAATTCCAGTATTTGATACAAGCCACTGTTACTGGGTCTCGTGCTCGTGAAGTCGTAGACAGTTTCCCGCCAACAGGGGCAAATTATGCGAAAGTAATTGAAAGTTTGAAAGCTCGTTTTGGTAGGGAAGATTTGTTGGTTGAAGTATATGTTAGAGAGCTCTTAAAATTAGTAATATCAGTTCATAAAAATGAAAAATTATCTATGACGTCTCTGTATGATAAAGTGGAGTCTCACATGAGGGCTTTGGACTCTTTAGGTGTCACGACTGATAAGTGTGCTTCCATTTTATATCCTATGGTTGAATCGTGCTTCAATGAAGACTTCTTGAAGGCATGGAACAGGCATCCGAGTTCTTCCTCTTCAGCTGATGCTAAGGAGAGACTAAATAATCTCATGCAATTTATTAAGACAGAAGTGGAAGGAGAAGAAAGGATCAATTTAGCAATGTCAGGCTTTGGATTGAATGAACCTAGAAGCAAGCAGCCTCCAAATAAGAAGCAATGGAATAAAATCCCTACCGCGGCGAACTTGCTGGCAACTTCAACGAAAGATAATAAGAAATCTTGTATTTTCTGCATGGGTAAACATGCTAGTGCTGACTGTTTCTCTGCCCAAAAGATGAGTTTGGAAGAGAGGAAGAGTGTAGTCCGAGAAAAGCAGTGTTGTTTTGCCTGCTTGACTCCCGGCCACACTGCCCGTAAATGCAGAGCGTTTCTCAAATGTATATTGTGTGGGAGAAAACATGTGCCCTTGATGTGCGAAGCAAACGAATCAAAGAAAAATGACGTTAAAAAGACAGAAGAAACTGAAGTTAACAATGAAGTTACTATGTCTAATGTAAGTGGAAGTCCTAAAGTGTTTCTCCAGACCCTAAAGTGCAAACTAATATCAGATAAGAAGGAAATCCTCGTACGAGTTATTCTAGACACGGGATCTTCCAAATCTTATGTTGTAAAGAGTCTTGCAGAAGAGATGGGGTTTAATCCGGTAAAAAAGGAGACTTTAGTGCATTCCCTCTTCGGTGGAGTAAAATCTGAAGAATCGAAACACTCATGCTACAGAATAAGACTAAAAAGTATAAAGAACAATTTTGCTTGCAACTTTGAAGCGTTGGATCAAGTAACCATTTGCAGTGATGTTTCACCTGTATGTCCAGGGCCTTGGCTGAAAGAGCTGCAAGAAATGGATATTATCCTAAGTGATGTAGGTGCAGTGTCTCATCCGGTAGATGTTTTAATTGGAGCGGACATTTTTGGGAAAATTATGACTGGTCAGCGAAAGGTCCTATCAAGCGGTTTAGTGGCAATTGAAACATTGCTCGGGTGGACTCTGCTGGGCAAAGTTCCTGATAATGAAGTCGCATCTGCTAATGCTATGATGGTAACTTCCCTGTTAGTGAAAGACATGGACATATCAGATATGTGGCGATTGGATTCTATCGGTATTCAAGATCCATCAGAACAGAAAACTAAAGAAGAACTTCATGAAGCCACAATGGATCATTTTCTAAAGACTGTGGATGTCAATGAAGATCAGCGTTTTCATGTTTGCTTGCCCTGGATCGATACCCACTTGCCATTGCCAAACAATTTCGACTTAGCACTCAGAGGGCTAGAAGTGACAAGCCGCAAGCTGAAAAATGAAAAGTTATACGATGCTTATGGAGAAGTATTCAATGAGTGGGAGCAGGAAAACATCATCGAAGAAGTTCCAAAAGAAGAGATGATGTTACCATGTCATTATTTACCCCATCGACACGTAGTGAAGGAAAATAGTACCACAAAGATTAGGCCCGTGTTTAATGCTTCTTCTAAACAAAAAGGATCTCCAAGTCTAAATGATTGCGTCGAAAAGGGACTAAATTTGATAGAACTAATACCCTCCATAATATCTAGGTTTCGAATGTTTAAATTTGGTGCAACAGCTGACATTCGCAAAGCCTTTCTTCAAATCAGTCTCAATAAACAAGATAGAAATTTCTTACGCTTTCTGTGGTACAATGAAGATGGCAAGCTAAAGTATTATCGTCATTGCAGAGTTGTCTTTGGAGTGTCCTGCAGTCCATTCTTGATTGCTGCAACGATAAAATACCATTTGGAAACGAAGCTTGATGAAGCTCTCCATGGGAATAAAAGATACCCAGAAGATATTATACGACATCTGTTAAACAGCTTTTATGTGGACAATTGTCTAATTAGTGTCAAGTCTGAAGCAGAGTTGAAGCAGTTTATCGAAGTTGCTAGTGAAATTATGGCTGAAAGGAAGTTCGATTTAAGAGGGTGGGAGTACAGTGGCCCGTCGGAGTCTATAGAAAGTCCTACCAATATCTTGGGAATGATGTGGGACAAACAGAATGATACCCTTTCTATAAGTCTTCCTGATGTCACAGAAGCCAAGAATGAAGTAATCACAAAAAGAAATATTTTGGCTGCTTCACACAAAGTTTTTGACCCAATAGGAATTACCAGCCCTGTGATGCTACGTCCAAAACTCTGGTTACAAGATTTGTGGAAGTCTAAGATCGGCTGGGATGGAGAAATTGACAGTAAAACTCGCCAAGATTTTCTAAAGTGGCTAAATGAGCTCGAGCATCTAAAGAATTTGAAAGTGCCAAGATGGTTGCATTGTGAAGTAGGGGCCGAAAACTTTTCGTTGCATTTTTTCTGTGATGCGAGCAAACTTGCCTATTCAACGGTTGCCTTTCTGCGAGTTGATGATGGAGCTACTGTTCATGTGCAGCTTATACAAAGTAAAACAAGAATTGCTCCTTGCGGAAAGAAAGAAACAACAATTGCTCGGCTGGAACTTCTTGGTGCCACCATTTCTGCTCGTCTTTCTACTGAAGTCCTAAAGGAGTTTAAAACAAAGAATGTTTATTTTTGGACAGACTCTACAACAGTGTTGGCTTGGCTGAAACGAGAAGATGTGTGGGGTGCATTTGTACAGAACCGTGTCCAAGAAATCAGGCAACTGACACCAGTTGAAGCCTGGAGACATGTACCTGGGTCCTCAAATCCTGCAGACCTCCCAAGTAGAGGATGTTCATCCCAACAGCTTTGCTGCCTAAAATGGTGGGAAGGACCCAGCTGGTTGTACCTATCTCCTCATGAATGGCCAGCTATCGACCCAGAAAGAGATGTAAATGAAGAAGAAGTAATCAAAGAAAAAAGAAAAACGGTTGTCTCATCCATGATAAATATTGGCGATGAAGCAATCTGTTGTGATCGTTTTTCTTCTTACAGTAAGAATATCAGAGTACTAGCATGGAGTTTACGTTTTATCCATAACATTTCACACGAACATAAACTGAAAGGTAATTTGAGCTCTGAAGAATTTCAACAAGCAGAATCTTTGTTTTTTAAATCCATACAGTCAAAGACTTTTCAAGATGATAAGTTCCTTTCGAAAATGCAAGCATTTAGAGATGAAAATGGAATTTTGAGAATTAGAACAAAACTTGTGGAGAGTGACGAAAACGTGGAATTCAGATTACCAGTTCTTTTACCTGCGTGTACTATCGTTGAGAAATTAATTCGCGAAGAACATGAAAAAGCTATGCATGCCGGTTCTTCAATTGTACTTGCCAAACTAAGAGAAAAGTTTTGGATACTTAGAGGGAAAAAGTTGGTAAAGAAAGTTTTGTCTAAATGTGTGCCATGCCAACGCTACAAATCCCGACCAGTTGAAGTACCCTTTGCTCCACTGCCTAGAGAGAGAATTACACAGACTAAAGTCTTTGAAGTGTCTGGTGTCGACTATGCCGGTCCTCTCAACTTGAAGACAAAGGGTAAAGCTTGGATAGTTTTATTCACATGCGCAGTGTACCGAGCGGTCCACTTTGAACTGGTCGAGTCGCTCAGTACAGATGCTTACATTCAAGCTTTGAGAAGATTCATTGCCAGAAGAGGCAGAGTTTCCGTCCTATATTCAGATAACGGCACGAATTTTGTAGGGACTAACAATGCCTTGAAAGGTTTAAACTGGGAAGAAATAGCTGTGTTCTCAACCGCTCGGAAAATCACTTGGAAATTCATTCCACCCACAGCAGCCTGGTGGGGTGGTTGGTGGGAGCGTATGGTTAGAATGCTGAAAGAACTCCTGCGCCGGGTGTTGGGGAAGTCTACTGTCAACTATGAAGAGCTGAACACGATACTGTGTGACTGCGAGGCAGTGATAAACGCTAGGCCCCTTACTTACCTGCAAGATGATCCAAATGACTTGGTACCATTGACTCCTGACATGTTCATTTACAGTGGGGGTAACAGCGAAACTCCAGATCTTGACAGTGTAGACCGATCTTCCTTGATAAAACGTGTAAAGTATTTACAAAAATTACGCGAAAATCTCAGGCAACGATTCAGAAATGAATACCTCGCTCTATTAGTTCACAAAGGAATCAGGAGAAGTGACGTTTTGAATGTGGGTGCCGTTGTTTTAATTGGTCAAGATAACATACGGCGCATCGATTGGCCTCTTGGGATTATTTTAGAAGTCTTTCCCGGTAGAGATGGGGTTCCAAGAGTAGCGAGATTGAAGACCTCCAGGGGGGAGAGAATCCGCCCTTTTCAGCGGCTGTACCCTTTGGAAATATCTGGAACTGATGTAGATGTGCTACAGGCTGCCAGAAGATCGTTAAGGAAGAGACATTGAGATTCATTGTCGAACTATTGAACTTGTTTTTATTTTAAAAAGACTCTTTTTGGACTCTAAATTGTGCTGATAATTCTAAATATCAAATTTTCTATTGCAAAGTGATAACCTTTGCAAGGTGGGAGTATGTTGCTGTTTGTAAAGAATTCCCGAATATGATTTTTGTTTACTAAGTACAGTTGTTAATTGCAGTTTATTTATTTATTTAATTTTATGTTTAAAGTTTTGTCTGTGGCAACATTGTTTTTTGTAAGAAAATCAGTTTTCGAAATAAAGTCTTAGAGTTTGCAACGGTTTTTGCTTCCGTCCAATTTTTTGATATATAGGAGCAGAAAGCTCAGAGAAGCTTCAGCTTTGTTCTGCAAATCCTTAAAGAATAATTTTTTGAGTTTATTTAACAGGGCCTTTAAAAGATACACATCTTTGCCCTGCTAAATTCAAGTCCAATCTGACAAAAAAAAGCTTCGACTCCCATCAAGTCAGCAGTTTGTCTTGACAGTCCGCCCGCAATAATTGCATTGCAGATAGAGACTCGGTGGTTTGTCCGTGGTTCTGTCTTGACACATCATTGTGTGAATGTCGGATGCGGTTCAACATTTCATCTGGGCTTCTTAGAGGATGTGCCAGCCACAATTGGTACTCTTGCTCGCTAAAGATGGGTTGAGCAGTCTCGACCTCCATTTGATCGTCGGTGGCTGCTGCATATTCTCGAGGAGGAGGGCTTCCGTCTGTTTTCAGAATCGTCCCGGCAGCCTTCATCATGCTGCAGGTGCCAGTAGGGGGTCCATTGCCAGTTTTCAGAATCGTCCCGGCAGCCTTCATCATGCTGCAGGTGCCAGTAGGGGGTCCATTGCCAAAGTTTATCTGTGTATTTTGCATACAGTACATCCAGTCGAGACGGGCAAAGTTTCCAGAGTCTTGAGATGTGTTTCCAGAGGAAGGGTGGCCGAAGATGCCCCAACTGGCGAAAGAGCCTCGGGACTTGTCTACACGTGTGTCAGAGTTTCCAGAGTCTCGACACGCGTTTCGGTGGTCGGGAGAGACGTCTTCTTCCAAAGACGCTGGGATATCGTCACTGTAGTCTCGATAAGGCTGTAACATGACTGGTTCGTTGATAGCATCAGGAGATTCGAGTCGCTGGCAAGGAGTGTCGCCCAACTGCTGTGGAAAATGTTTGGAAGCGAAATGCAGAGTTACCTGCCTCAGCACCTCCTTATATTTTTTTTTTTTTTTTTTTTTTTTTTTTTTTTTTTTGACAATTTTGAATTCAGGGGGGGGACTGAGACAATTTCTTGGTTCAGGGTTCGGAGGTGGACTGAGGCGATTTCAGTTTCTCAGTGGTCGAGCGCGCACACTTTCAGAGAAGCAAACCCTTGCGTCACAACAGAGGGCAGTACATGCGCGCAAAGTCAATGGTGCGAGGTCGCAGCACAAACATGTCCAGCAGGCAATTGCTCAATCTATCGAGTGGACAGTACTTTAATTCGTTGCGGCGAAGGCTCAGTCCGCTGACCAGTGCCAACCAGTGGGGTTGACCGAACCATACCGTGTGCGGCGGCAAGGGACCTTGGACGCGTTCCACGTAGAAGGGGTTGGGCTGACCGAATGGTTGATCGTGACCCAGGAATCGTGAGCATCGTCTCTCTCCTCCTGGAACGATACGATACGTGTTCCCTCTTCTCTCTTTGGTCAACGTGAAGAGGTAGGGTTTTCCGAAATCGAGTTGAGATCGAACCAAGCGGTACAGATCCCCGTCGTAAGCGTTCACCATACCGTCCACGTCAAACAGAGGAGCGGACACGTGATCGTTTTCCAGATGGATGCGAATCGATGTGGCCACCTGCGAATCTCCTCTCTGCCAACGATCATGCCACGTGCCCCAGATGTCGAGAAACGTGCCAGCGTAACGGCGATGGACGAGATCGAACCAAAAGGGATCAAACTGATCCTTGGCCATGGGTATGCACATGTCGATCACGTGGCCAGTGGGAATGTGGAAAGAAAAATACAACGGGATGCTCTTGTCCCACGCGTGGGTGGCCATGTTTTCAGGGCGACTTTAGCAGCGACCCCCTCGAAGTCTGAGGACCAGGTGTAGCGTAGATTCCTTTTGAATGTTGTAATCCGCCATCGTTCGACCGTCCTCCAGTTGCTTCCCGGCAAAGATGAGGCGCTGCTGATCGGGAGGAATACCTTCTTTGTCTTGAATTTTATTCTTGATCAACTCGACGGTGTCGCTCGACTCAACCTCGAGAGTAATAGTCTTTCCCGTGAGCGTCTTGACGAAAATCTGCATGGCCAACTCGGTCGTGTAGCACCTCTTGAATGTTCCCCGACTTGCATCAACATAAACAATAATTGAAAAAAAAAAAAAAAAAAAAAAAAAAAAAAAAAAAATTTTTTTTTTTTTTTTTTTTTTTTTTCCACGTCAAGTATATATATTCACGTCTTTTTAGTAATGAAGTGAATTCAATATCAGGCTGTTGAAACGCATCCAATATCGGTTTAGAAATCAAACGCATCCTTGTCCACAATAGAGAGGGAGATCCTAATAAAAGTCATCCTTCTCAGGTTTGACGGCTCGCTTCCAACCTTGTTTACTACTGGGCGTGAGACGGCTCGGAAGCTTCTGGACGACAGGTATATCGTATTTATTATTTGGCTTCTGGGGTAAGGAGGAACCCTTTTCAGTGGGAATGGTATCGTCCGGAAATTCCAAGTCCCAGAAATCGGGTGGTGTGGGCGGTCGGCGAGGAGCCGAGATGCGATGACGACTCGACTCTTGCTGACCGCCGAACGTGTCGAACCAAGGTTGACACTCACGACACGTTGTGCCCACCATGCAGCGCTTACGATACTGCTTCCTGGAAAGCGGGCAGGAGGGAACTCTATCGAAATCGTGTACTACACCCAACTGTGGACTACCCATGTTTTTCTTATTGCCGTGATCCATCGCGCTGCGACAACAGCAACTCGGACAGATTTAGCCCCTGATCAACAAAAAAAAAAAAAAAAAAAAAAAAAAAAAAAAATTTTTTTTTTTTTTTTTTTTTTTTTTTTTTTTTTTTTAAATTCACGTCTTCCCTGAGGGCATGTCTGATCTTCTGACCGTGAATATGGTCAGCAGCCCATCGCAATTTCCCACAACTTTTGCGTCCATTTTTTTGCTTCAACTGTAAGGTGGGTGTTTTATGACGAGAGCTGTGAAAGGAACGAAGGAACGCCTGCAAACGTTCGATCATACGAAAAATAAAGGGATTAACGGTACGCCGTTAGCGTAACGGGTGTGAGCGTTTCATTTTGTTAGTTTAGGTAGAATGAAACCTCATGGCAGCCAATACAGCTGCACTGAATGCGAAACAACATGTTCTAGCCCAAGTCAATTGAAAATTCACTTACGAATTCATACTGGCGAAAACACCTTCGAATGTACCGTTTGCAAGAAAACTTTTTCTACATCTAGTCACTTGGTTCAGCATAACAGAATTCATACTGGTGAAAAACCCTTCGAATGTAACGTTTGCAAGAAAACTTTTTCTAGATTTAGTTGTTTGGTTCGACATAAGAGAATTCATACTGGTGAAAAACCCTTCAAATGTAACGTTTGCAAGAAAACTTTTTCTAGATTTAGTTGTTTGGTTCGACATAAGAGAATTCATACTGGTGAAAAACCCTTCGAATGTAAAGTTTGCAAGAAAACTTTTTCTATATCTAGTTACTTGGTTCTGCATAACAGAATTCATACTGGCGAAAAACCCTTCGAATGTAACGTTTGCAAGAAAACTTTTTCTAGATTTAGTTGTTTTTTTCGACATAAGAGAATTCATACTGGTGAAAAACCCTTCGAATGTAATGTTTGCAAGAAAACTTTTTCTACATCTAGTCACTTGGTTATGCATAACAGAATTCATACTGGTGAAAAACCCTTCGAATGTAACGTTTGCAAGAAAACTTTTTCTCAATCTAGTAACTTGGTTCAGCATAACAGAATTCATACTGGCGAAAAACCCTTCGAATGTAACGTTTGCAAGAAAACTTTTTCTCAATCTAGTACCTTGGTTCAGCATAACAGAATTCATACTGGCGAAAAACTCTACGAATGTAACGTTTGCAAGAAAACTTTTGCTCAATCTAGTCACTTGGTTCAGCATAAGAGAATTCATACTGGCGAAAAACCCTTCGAATGTAACGTTTGCAAGAAAACTTTTTCTCAATCTAGTTACTTGGTTCTGCATAACAGAATTCATACTGGCGAAAAACCCTTTGAATGTAACGTTTGCAAGAAAACTTTTTCTCGATCTAATATCTTGATTCTGCATAACAGAATTCATACTGGCGAAAAACCCTTCGAATGTAACGTTTGCAAGAAAACTTTTTCTCAATCTAGTAACTTGGTTCAGCATAACAGAATTCATACTGGCGAAAAACCCTTCGAATGTAACGTTTGCAAGAAAGCTTTTTCTACATCAAGTTGCTTGAATAATCATAAAAAATGTCATAACGCAGACAGACCACACTGCTGTTGTTTTTGTTCGAAATCGTTTAAATTCAAATATGGTTTAAATCTTCACATAGTTAGACTGCATACTGATTTAAAACCGTACGAGTGTGAAGTTTGTAAAAAAAAGTTTGTGATCAAATACGAACTGAAATGCCACAGTCTGACTTGTCTTGAACAAGTTCGGGTTTCTCACGACCAAAAAATGTTTAAATGCGAAGTGTGCAATTCTTCTTTCAACACCAAAGGTGCACTGAAAAAGCACGATCTAGTGCATAACGAAGAAAAGCCTCACGTCTGCTGTTTTTGCTCAACCGCGTTTAAAATAAAAAATTCTTTAGACCAACATATAAGAGTTGTACATGCTAATATCAAACCCTATACCTGTGACTATTGCCATAGGTCATTTTCAACGAAACGTGGTCTAAAAATACATAAAATGAGACATACCCTAAATAAATAAAAAAAATGGGGAGCTGGAATCATTTTTAAAAGTCCAATTTCAAATTAAAGTTGGAATCACTTTGAAACCCATTTCACATTCAAAGTTGTACGAGATAGGAGAGGATGAAGACAACTATCACGATCACGACCACTACAATACCCATAACGACACTAACCCTTTAAAAAAAAAAAAAAAAAAAAAAAAAAAAAAAAATTTTTTTTTTTTTTTTTTTTTTTTTTTTTTTCGAGCTGAGAATTTACGCGCTGAGGATTTCTGAGCTGAGGCCTGTTGGTGGGGTGCCGCAAAGTGTCAGTGTTCTGTCGCTAGCATTGTGCCGATCTGAAAAATGTTGGTGCAGATCACTGGCATTTTGCCATTTCATTCTGCAGCAAGGAAGGGAAAAAGGTGGGAGCCCTCGTCATGTTCCTGTGGTATGTTGACTTTCTGAGCTGTATACATTGGGAGCTGGAATTAAATTCTAGTTTCAAATTGGGAACTGAAATCCTTTTTTTTTTTAAATTCTAGTTTCACATTGGGAGTTGGAATCGTTTTTAATTTCTAGTTTCAAATGTAAAGTTGGAAGTGTTTCTAAATTCTAATTTCAAATTGGGAGTTGGAATCATTTCTAAATTCTAGTTTCACAGGGAGTTGGAATCGTTTTTAAATTCTAGTTTCAAATGTAAAGTTGGAAGTGTTTCTAAATTCTAATTTCAAATTGGGAGTTGGAATCGTTTCTAAATTCTAGTTTCACATTGGGAGTTGGAATCGTTTTTAAATTCTAGTTTCAAATGTAAAGTTGGAATAATTTTTAAATTCTAGTTTCAAATGTAAAGTTGGAAGTGTTTCTAAATTCTAATTTCAAATTGGGAGTTGGAATCGTTTCTAAATTCTAGTTTCACATTGGGAGTTGGAATCGTTTCTAAATTCTAGTTTCACATTGGGAGTTGGAATCGTTTTTAAATTCTAGTTTCAAATGTAAAGTTGGAATCATTTTTAAATTCTAGTTTCAAATGTAAAGTTGGAATCATTTTTAAATTCTAGTTTCAAATGTAAAGTTGGAATCATTTTTAAATTCTAGTTTCAAATGTAAAGTTGGAATCATTTTTAAATTCTAGTTTCAAATGTAAAGTTGGAATCATTTTTAAATTCTAGTTTCAAATGTAAAGTTGGAATCATTTTTAAATTCTATTTTCAAATGTAAAGTTGGAATCATTTTTAAATAAAAATTTCAAATTGGGATCTGGAATCGTTTCTAAATTCTAGTTTCAAATGTAAAGTTGGAATCATTTTTAAATTCTAGTTTCAAATGTAAAGTTGGAATCATTTTTAAATTCTAGTTTCAAATGTAAAGTTGGAATCATTTTTAAATTCTAGTTTCAAATGTAAAGTTGGAATCATTTTTAAATTCTAGTTTCAAATGTAAAGTTGGAATCATTTTTAAATTCTAGTTTCACATTGGGATCTGGAATCGTTTTAAATAAAAATTTCAAATTGGGATCTGGAATCGTTTCTAAATTCTAGTTTCACATGGGGATCTGCACATTGGGATCTGGAATCGTTTTAAATAAAAATTTCAAATTGGGATCTGGAATCGTTTCTAAATTCTAGTTTCACATGGGGATCTGGAATCGTTTTTAATTTCTAATTTCAAATTGGGATCTGGAATCGTTTCTAAATTCTAGTTTTAAATTGGGATCTAGAATCGTTTTTAAAATTCTAGTTTCACATGGGGATCTGGAATCGTTTTTAATTTCTAGTTTTAAATTGGGAGCTGGAATCATTTTTTTAAAATTCTAGTTTCACATGGGGAGCAGGAATCATTTTTAAGTTCTAGTTTCACACGGGGAGCTGGAATCATTTTTTTAAAATTCTAGTTTCACATGGGGAGCAGGACTCATTTTTAAGTTCTAGTTTGACACGGGGAGCAGGAATCATTTTTAAGTTCCAGTTTTACATGGGGAGCTGGAACCATTTTTAAGTTCTAGTTTCACATGGGGAGCTGGGATCACTTTGAAACCCATTTCACATTCAAAGTTGGAATCACTTTGAAACCCATCTCACGTTCAAAGTTGGGATCACTTTGAAACCCATTTCACATTCAAAGTTGGAATCACTTTGAAACCCATTTCACGTTCAAAGTTGGGATCACTTTGAAACCCATTTCACGTTCAAAGTTGGGATCACTTTGAAACCCATTTCACATTCAAAGTTGGAATCACTTTGAAACCCATTTCACGTTCAAAGTTGGGATCACTTTGAAACCCATTTCACGTTCAAAGTTGGAATCACTTTGAAACCCATTTCACGTTCAAAGTTGGAATCACTTTGAAACCCATTTCACGTTCAAAAGTTGGAATCACTTTGAAACCCATTTCACGTTCAAAAGTTGGAATCACTTTGAAACCCATTTCACGTTCAAAAGTTGGAATCATTTTTTTTTTACAAATACTAGTTTCACATTTGGGAGTTGGAACCATTTTTTTTTACAAATACTAGTTTCACACTTGGGAGTTGGAATCACTTTGAAACCCATTTCAAAGTCGAAACGACCACCAACACCTCTAACACAGTTCGAGTTCAGTTTGTGTGAATCCCTTATTCCGGTAGAGAGAGAGAGAAAAAAAAAAGAACAAAACATGACCACACGACCATTGACCCGAGAAGAACGAGACGGGCGTGCGTTTCTGCGCGCAGTCCGAGAAGGAGTGCTTCGTTTGCACTCTCCCAAAAAAAAGTGGACCGATCTCGTACAAGCGTGTCGACTTTGCAGACACAGTTCCGAGACGGTCGGTCACGTTCTCAACAATTGCAGATGTCACGCGCGTTTGTGGCAATTGCGTCACGATGACATACAGAATCGGCTGATACAAGCGATCGCCGGTACCACCACGTCGAGTGTGGTGGTGTCGGTCAACCAGAGATTGCCCGACGTCGGTGGCTCTCCGCTGCGTCCCGACATTGTGATCGATCTGCGAGACGGATCGCGACTTCTCGTGGACGTCACTGTGCCCGTCGATCACGTGCACGACGCAAAGAGGACGCGGGCGGCCTTTGATCAGGCGAGACGAACCAAAATCTTGAAATACCGCTCGATGGCTCACGCGCTGTCGGCACGGGGTGTCCGCACGCGCGTGGAAGCCCTCGTTGTCGGTTCCCTGGGCACTTGGGACACAAAGAACGAATCATTGCTACGACAACTGGGCCTCCTCGAGACGAGTGTGTTGCGAGACGACCTGTGCCGACGGACCGTGACATGGGCCAGGCGCATCTATCACCGACACCTAGAGATGGGACTTTTGAATCAAACACACTTACTTTGGGGTGGGAAAAGGGATGTCAGTAAACCACCTTCAGGGAAAAAAAAAGGCAAAGTGCACATTCTAAACGCCAGTACTCGTCTCATAAAACCGTACTAGCCATTTGAAATGTTCACCTTGCGACACCCGCGCAGAGACGGGTATCGCGTGATGAAGGAGTGAATGGGGACACCTTCATCTAAAATTTCCATGTATTTAAATATATATGAAAAAAAAAAAAAAAAAAAAAAAAAAAATTTTTTTTTTTTTTTTTTTTTTTTTTTTAAATGATAAGATAGCTGAGGTTCGAGGTTCCATTGGTATCCAATGTCCTGTTCTATTCCGGGGACGCGACACTCGGGCTTCTCGTCGGGTGTTGCGAGGCATGGATCGGTATTGCTAGCATGTTACACCATGCGTCGGTGCTAGCTAATACCGATCCATGGCTTTGCAGCATTCTCTTCAAATTCTTCCCGTGGAGAGAAAAGTTGATGTCAGCTGATGTCAGTTGATGTCAGTAAACCACCTTCAGGAAAAAATGCAAAGTGCACATTCTAAACGCCAGTACTCGTCTAATAAAATCATACTAGCCATTTGGAATATTCACTCTGCGACACCCGCGCACGGACGGGTATTTTTTTTTTTTTTTTTTTTTTTTTTTTTTTTTTTTTTTCGCTTCGATTGTCAGGTGGGAGTGAACCATTCGATTGCCAGATTGTTGTTGTAGCAGGACGCTTCTCTCGCTTCCCCAACCCATTGATGAGGATGGAGTCTCCTCGCACGTCGGCGGCAGCTGCCGAGATTCAGCGCCACGAATGGGTGCAACAAATATTCCAGATGCATTGCACGCTGTCAGTTCGCTGCGAAATGTGTCCCTTTCCCAACGGACAGCGCGTCAGAGTGTGCCATTTGTCGGACCACCTGGCCGAGCGACACGGTCTCGATACGAGGGACTCTTGCGCCTACTGCTACGGTCGTTTTCGGGCAGCAGTGGAAGACGAGGTCGAGGCGACTTTGTCCTTGCTCCGCCATCGCCATCAGTGCTTCTACCGCCTGGTTTTGCGTGAAGGGTTTCACGCAGAAGGGGGCCTGTTGCCAGACATTGCGGACTCTTTACACGGATGTCTCTTTCGGAACAGAACTTCATGGTTCTTAGAGTCGCCGCGCACGACCAACTTTATACCCTTGTCGTGTCGATCTTTCGACGAGGTCGACATGATTAGAGAAAAAACGCAGCGGGTGTCGCACGAATCATCGATTCCAGTGTTGGAAGCGAAACTCAAGTATCTGGGGCACTTGAATGAAATTCGACGCCGAGCCGTCTGCGCGAGCAATTATCGGCTGGCTATCGTCGAGGAACAACTCGAAAAGACCACCCAACGGCTGAAGGCGCAATGCCAATTGGTGAACGAGTTAGTGAGAAAGGGGGATTTGCTCCTGGACAGACTGTTGAATGACAAACTTCCAACGTCTTAGTGTTTATTATTTTTTTTTTCCTCTTGTCATGTTATTGTCATGTTATTTAGAAATTAAAATTTTATTATGTTGTTCAACACTGCTTTTGTCATATTTTTTTTTTAAAGAAATAACTCATGTATCATGTGGATAGAAATCACTGTTTTGTCAGTTTTTAGTAATGAAGTGAATTCAATATCAGGCTGTTGCAATCCAATATCGGTATAGAAACGCATCCAATATCGGTTTAGAAATCAAACGCATCCTTGTCCACGATAAAATGAGAGGGAAGATCCTAATAAAAGTCATCCTTCTCAGGTTTGACGGCTCGCTTCCAACCTTGCTTACTACTGGGCGTGAGACGGCTCGGAAGCTTCTGGACGACAGGTATATCGTATTTATTATTTGGCTTCTGGGGTAAGGAGGAACCCTTTTCAGTGGGAATGGTATCGTCCGGAAATTCCAAGTCCCAGAAACCGGGTGGTGTGGGCGGTCGGCGAGGAGCCGAGATGCGATGACGACTCGACTCTTGCTGACCGCCGAACGTGTCGAACCAAGGTTGACACTCACGACACGCTGTGCCCACCATGCAGCGCTTACGATACTGCTTCCTGGAAAGCGGGCAGGAGGGAACTCTATCGAATTCGTCTACTACACCCAACTGTGAACTACCCATGCTTTTCTTAGGCCCCTGATCACAGTTTCAGATTTCATGAAAGTTACTAGGTGGTATAAGTAAAAATGCACAATCAGTTTCACATTTCGTGAAAGTTACTAAGCGGTATAAGTAAAAATGTACAGTCACTTTCAGATTTCGTGAAAGTGTCTGGGTGGTATAAGTAAAAGTGTACAGTTTCAGATTTCGTGAAAGTTACTAGGTGGTATAAGTAAAAATGCACAATCAGTTTCACATTTCGTGAAAGTTACTAAGCGGTATAAGTAAAAATGCCCAGTCAGCTTCACATTTCGTGAAAGTTACTATGAAAGTTACTTTGTGGTATAAGCGGTATAAGTAAAAATGCCCAGTCATTTTCACATTTCGTGAAAGTTACTTTGTGGTATAAGTAAAAATGCACAATCAGTTTCACATTTCGTGAAAGTTACTAAGCGGTATAAGTAAAAATGCCCAGTCAGTTTCACATTTCGTGAAAGTTACTAAGCGGTATAAGTAAAAATGCACAATCAGTTTCAGATTTCGTGAAAGTTACTAAGCGGTATAAGTAAAAATGCACAATCAGTTTCAGATTTCGTGAAAGTTACTAAGCGGTATAAGTAAAAGTGTACAGTTTCACATTTCGTGAAAGTTACTAAGCGGTATAAGTAAAAATGCACAATCAGTTTCACATTTCGTGAAAGTTACTTTGTGGTATAAGTAAAAATGCCCAGTCAGTTTCACATTTCGTGAAAGTTACTAAGCGGTATAAGTAAAAATGCACAATCAGTTTCACATTTCGTGAAAGTTACTAAGCGGTATAAGTAAAAATGCACAATCAGTTTCACATTTCGTGAAAGTTACTAAGCGGTATAAGTAAAAATGCACAATCAGTTTCACATTTCGTGAAAGTTACTAAGCGGTATAAGTAAAAATGCACAATCAGTTTCACATTTCGTGAAAGTTACTAAGCGGTATAAGTAAAAATGCACAATCAGTTTCACATTTCGTGAAAGTTACTAAGCGGTATAAGTAAAAATGCACAATCAGTTTCACATTTCGTGAAAGTTACTAGGTGGTATAAGTAAAAATGCACAATCAGTTTCACATTTCGTGAAAGTTACTAAGCGGTATAAGTAAAAATGCACAATCAGTTTCACATTTCGTGAAAGTTACTAAGCGGTATAAGTAAAAATGCACAATCAGTTTCACATTTCGTCAAAGGCGGTACAGATTTCATCAATTACTAGGCGGTATAAGTAAAAATGTAAAGTCAATTTCAGTTTTCGTGAAAGTTACTAGGTGGTAGAATAAGTTCATCAGGAAGCATGATTGGACTACACATTACGGTAATCAACATCTCAATGGGGACACTGGCCGTTGATCGATATTCTCGAGAGATATTCTCGAGACACAGGTTTTACAGAAAATAGAAACGGGTTTTTACCGGCCAACACGGCCTGACACCAGAGGGTCTTCCTATGTCAGTATCCTCAATTAGGGGTTTATTTGGTCTCTCTGGTGCCAACCCTCTTCCCTAATCTCCACTGACATGATCATGGACCCGTTGCAAAAAATGTTCACACAATTTACAATATTTACAAGGCTCTGTACAATTTATGGGCATAACTACAACAAGCTACATACAATTTTTCTTTACAAATGATCTATATTTACAATCATGACTTAATTGCTATAATTATTGCTATATGTTGCTATAATTATTAAATAATCAGTATTTATAATAACCATTTAAAAATAATCACTATTTACATTGACACTATTTACAATTCAAGTTCGAATGGATCGATGCGACAGATTAAAATGTTTTTGCAAGCGTACTTTTTGCTTGAAAGTACGCTTGCACACTGTGCAGACAAACTGTTTTTCTTCACTGTGTACACGGAGGTGATCCTTCAAGTTTGTCCTCCTCTTAAAGGACTTTTTACAAAACATGCAGCTATGCATCCAGATAGAGTGTATACGAGTAAGATGACGATTTAGTTTATTTTTATATCGGAATTCCCGCTCGCAAAACCGACATGTATAGAACGTGGGGACCCTGGGATTTTCCCCAGAGTCTCCTTCGAGATCGATGACGAGTGGGGCGTCTTCGGAATTTTCGTCAGAGTCATCTGCCAGATCAATGATTAGAGGGTTGAAGTTGTTATCCTCCAGAGAACTCATCTCACTGCAAAAAAAAAAGGGAACAGGGGGAGATAAAACCAATTCCATCGAAAACTTGTTTATCGATCTGCACCGTACCATTGTATTCAGTCAGCGGGATTTTTTTTTTGCATTCATGACAATTCCCTCATTCATTTCAACAAATTTTTCTGGATTTTTGGTAAGGGTCCCTTCAAGTATTTTCAGAATATATAATTATTACCTCCGCAGGATAATGATAAATGATAAAAGAGTTTACACAAGTTAAAACCATTTATCACTAGCTACCAGTTTTGACAAACTCTGTTTCAAATAATTAAAAACTTGACACGTTCAATTATAGCATCAACTTTAGCTAAAATGGAATAACCAGAGCCTAACCACCCGTCGTCCCATCCAATGAGGAAGTAGTTAAAGCACAACTCACCCTTTTTTTCCAAGATTCAAGAGTAGCCGAAAATCGCTGAAATCAACGTACTGAAGAAGGTTTCGAAAATGGAAAAACACGCTATAGTCACGGAGCATAGGCAGACACGTCTGCTATCATCGAGAGTCAACCATCAAATGCGCTATAGTCACAGAGCACAGGGTGTCGGCACAGGTCACACACACGTCTGCTATCGTCGAGAGTCAACCACCAAATGCGCAATAGTCACTGAGCACAGGCAGTTTTTTTTTTTTTTTTTTTTTTTTTTTTTTTTTTTCATATATAACTGGCTTACCAGCCGCACGCATCCGGACACATTCCAAGCTTGAAGGCAAGTGGCTGTCTTCCTGCTTTCAGTCCCAAGTTTTTTTTTTTTTTTTTTTTTTTTTTTTTTTTTTTTTTTTTTTTTTTCGGAAAGCACTAAGGATGCCACTTGCCTTCCAACTCTTGACGTGTTCGGACGTGTGCGGCTGGTAAGTCTCACTTTTTGATTTTCAAGGTCACGGACCACGTATGTTCGTTTGGGACCCTCATGAATCTATATTGTAAATTTGAGGGGGCTACCATTAAAAAAATGGCAACATTCCTTAAATTCCATCATTTTTTAACATTACGTTGAAGCGTGTAGGGAAAACTCCCCGGCATCCCAGTCAAAACGGCATGGGAGTTTGCTTCAATGGCAGAGAATCGGAGAAAGCACGAACTGAAAGGGTGAAAATCACGTGTTTATCATGCTTAGTCCCATTTTTCGAATTTCAAGGTCACGGACCACGTATGTTCGTTTGGGACCCTCATGAACCTATATATAAAATTTGGGGGGGCTACCATTAAAATAATGGCAACATTCCTTAAATTCCAACATTTTTTAACATTACGTTGAAGCGTGTAGGGAAAACTCCCCGACATTCCAGTTAAAACGGCCTTTGAGCTTGTTCAATCTTGCAATCTTGTAGCCGAATGGCTTACGACGATGTAAGGTAGATTTTTTTTTTTTTTTTTTTTTTTTTTTTTTTTTTTTTTTTTTTTTCAGATATAGGCTGTTGCACCACCCACTTCTCACTTCTCTTCAAACTTCTGAAGTGTTCGGACGCGTGCGGCGGTGGAACGCTAGTTCAAAATTGTTTCGCGTGTTTTTGGCCTGATACGTTAGCAGTTCAACGACTTGTTCACAACCGGCTGGGGAGAAACCTGGCATTTTGTGCCCGCGTATCTGTTGGTCCGGCACTGTACGCTCTGTCAGGAAAGGGGCGAAGCGCAACAATTCACCCATTTCTTGGTATCCCTCCTGCTTGTATTTGACCAATCAAGAGCGCACATTAAAGTTGTCGGTTGTGCTGACCTTTAGCAAGTTGGACCTGACAAGTCGTGACTAACCAAAATTTGTTGCAGTTTCTAAAAAAAATCGAGTGTCGTTCCATCGGAGAATGCTAGATACCACCAACTTTAACCTTTGGAGAACTGGGATAGCTGAAGACCGGTTGTGCAAAAGACGGTAATATTTCCGATGATGCTTGCGGAAGGGTAAGAAGTGTAAATGCTCCCGAATTCCTGGGTAGGAGTTTCAATCGCTTCTCGATTCTGCGGGTGACTGGGATAGAAATATCAGATGCTTTTCGAATCTGGTCTTGGCCGATGTTTGATTCCAAATTAAGTTGGTGTAGATTTTTTAATAAATTGCAATAGTAGGAGGAATGTCAGCTCGTGAATAACCCGGCTGATGTGTGAGTCTTGGAAGGTCGGTTCGGATCATAGAATTAGGAGAAGAGGAGCAGTCGTTCAAAATCTGCTACAGCGATACTTTTTTTGAACTGTTGCTCTATTTTTCCTTCCTAATTCTATGGTTCGTATAGTGTACACCCTAGCCGATATGTGTTTCAGGTTTCCAGAAGGATTCGACAACAAAAGAGGTGAGTCATTTTAAATTTTTTCTTTAATAAAATTGTATATAATCTCGGTGTAGTGTCTTTATTTCACATGGTAAATTTTTAAATGCATTTGTGTTTCATGGATGACGCATTCGTTACACTGATTTATTGACATGATACATTTGTTTATTACTTGAATATGTGTTAAAGTGTTTAATGACACAATCGTAAAAAATATCAATTTATATTATAAGTGTTTTTACTTGAATCCATGTTGATGTGACTTATTCGTAACTTGAATCGGTGTTATTTGTGTTTATTTTATGACACAATCGTAACAAATATCCATTTTGAATGGGTTGTTTATAAACTTGTATGTTCATAAAGCGTTATTTTATGACACAATCGTAACAAATATCCATTTTGAATGGGTTGTTTATAAACTTGTATGTTCATAAAGCGTTATTTTATGACACAATCGTAACAAATATCTATTTTGAATTTGCTTTTAAACGTGTATCTTCATAAAGCGTTATTTTATGACACATTCTTAACAAATATCCATTTTGAATGGGTTGTTTATAAACTTGTATGTTCATAAAGCATTATTTTATGACACATTCGTAACAAATTGAATTTGCTTTTAAACGTGTATGTTCATAAAGCGTTATTTTATGACACATTCGTAACAAATATTCATTTTGAATGGGTTGTTTATAACGGGGGAAAAATTTCTCATGTCTATTTTGACGTGTTTGTTGATAACAGTCACGATACTATTTTGTCTGGATGAGTTATGATGGATGGGATGACTCATGCATCTGTGAAACCATGAACATGGTGGAGTCTTCATTTTTTTTATATCTCTGAACGGGGGGGAAATACTATTTTTTTACTTGGTGGTGTCTGGATGAGTTGAGTTGTTAATGTCTTCATTTTTTTTATATCTCGACTGATGATGCGTGAACGGGGTGGGGAAATACTATTTTTATTTTACATGTTGCCGTACCTATTACCTCCTTTTTTTCTCCAGTATGTATATATTTTAATCTATTTGCGTAAATATTTCAAATTGAATTTATATGCATAAAGTCACACTGGTAATGTATATACGTTAAATGTGGGGAAGCATTTGTGTTGAAACTTTCATTTTTCTTTTATCTCTAATGATGATGAGTAAACGGGGGGAAAAGTACTATTTTTACCACGACTTGTGAATTTCTTTTTACCTGTCGCTATATCTATTGTATTTTCATCTATCTGCGTATAATATTTTAAAAATGATTTGATAAATTTCTTGATGTGTATCAAAGGGCGATTGAAAAAAAATTCCAAAGGGCGATTGAAAAAAAAAATTCCAAAGGGCGATTGAAAAAAAAATTCCAAAGGGCGATTGAAAAAAAATTCCAAAGGGCGATTGAAAAAAAATTCCAAATTGCGATTGAATATAAATTCCAAAGGGCGATTCAAAAAAAAAAATTCCAAAGGGCGATTGAAAAAAAATTCCAAAGGGTGATTGAAAAAAAAATCCAAAGGGCGATTAAAAAAAAAATTCCAAAGGGCGATTGAAAAAAAAATTACAAAGGGCGATTGAAAAAAAAATTACAAAGGGCGATTGAAAAAAAATTCCAAAGGGCGATTGAAAAAAAATTCCAAAGGGCGATTGAAAAAAAATTCCAAAGGGCGATTCAAAAAAATGTGGGGAATTATTGTGTTGAAACTTTTATTTTTCTTTTATCTCGAATGATGATGAGTAAACGGGGGGAAAAGTACTATTTTTACCACGACTTGTGAATTTCTTTTTACTTGTCGCTATATCTATTGTATTCATCTATCTGCGTATAATATTTTAAAAATGATTTGATAAATTTCTTGATGTGTATCAAAGGGGAAAACAATTGTTTTGAAAAAAAAATTCCAAAGGGCGATTGAAAAAAAATTCCAAAGGGCGATTGAAAAAAAATTCCAAAGGGCGATTGAAAATAAATTCCAAAGGGCGATTGAAAATAAATTCCAAAGGGCGATTGAAAATAAATTCCAAAGGGCGATTGAAAAAAAATTCCAAAGGGCGATTGAAAAAAAATTCCAAAGGGCGATTGAAAAAAAATTCCAAAGGGCGATTGAAAATAAATTCCAAAGGGCGATTGAAAATAAATTCCAAAGGGCGATTGAAAAAAAATTCAAAAAAAATGTGGGAAAGCATTGTGTTGAAACTTTCATTTTTCTTTTATCTCGAATGATGATGAGTAAACGGGGGGAAAAGTACTATTTTTTACCACGACTTGTGAATTTCTTTTTACCTGTCGCTATATCTATTGTATTTTCATCTATCTGCGTATAATATTTTAAAAATGATTTGATAAATTTCTTGATGTGTATCAAAGGGGAAAACAATTGTTGAATCCTTCTATATTTTGTTTTAAAACTTGAAACAGTTGCGCATGAACAGGTGATGGATTGATAAATGGTGTGGTCAAAAAAAATTCCAAAGGGCGATTCAAAAAAAAATTCCAAAGGGCGATTCAAAAAAAAATTCCAAAGGGCGATTCAAAAAAATTCCAAAGGGCGATTCAAAAAAAAATTCCAAAGGGCGATTCAAAAAAAAATTCCAAAGGGCGATTCAAAAAAAAAATTCCAAAGGGCGATTCAAAAAAAAATTCCAAAGGGCGATTCAAAAAAAATTCCAAAGGGCGATTCAAAAAAAATTCCAAAGGGCGATTCAAAAAAAATTCCAAAGGGCGATTCAAAAAAAATTCCAAAGGGCGATTCAAAAAAAATTCCAAAGGGCGATTCAAAAAAAATTCCAAAGGGCGATTCAAAAAAAATTCCAAAGGGCGATTCAAAAAAAATTCCAAAGGGCGATTCAAAAAAAATTCCAAAGGGCGATTCAAAAAAAATTCCAAAGGGCGATTCAAAAAAAATTCCAAAGGGCGATTCAAAAAAAATTCCAAAGGGCGATTCAAAAAAAATTCCAAAGGGCGATTCAAAAAAAATTCCAAAGGGCGATTCAAAAAAAATTCCAAAGGGCGATTCAAAAAAAATTCCAAAGGGCGATTCAAAAAAAATTCCAAAGGGCGATTCAAAAAAAATTCCAAAGGGCGATTCAAAAAAAATTCCAAAGGGCGATTCAAAAAAAATTCCAAAGGGCGATTCAAAAAAAATTCCAAAGGGCGATTCAAAAAAAATTCCAAAGGGCGATTCAAAAAAAATTCCAAAGGGCGATTCAAAAAAAATTCCAAAGGGCGATTCAAAAAAAATTCCAAAGGGCGATTCAAAAAAAATTCCAAAGGGCGATTCAAAAAAAATTCCAAAGGGCGATTCAAAAAAAATTCCAAAGGGCGATTCAAAAAAAATTCCAAAGGGCGATTCAAAAAAAATTCCAAAGGGCGATTCAAAAAAAATTCCAAAGGGCGATTCAAAAAAAATTCCAAAGGGCGATTCAAAAAAAATTCCAAAGGGCGATTCAAAAAAAATTCCAAAGGGCGATTCAAAAAAAATTCCAAAGGGCGATTCAAAAAAAATTCCAAAGGGCGATTCAAAAAAAATTCCAAAGGGCGATTCAAAAAAAATTCCAAAGGGCGATTCAAAAAAAATTCCAAAGGGCGATTCAAAAAAAATTCCAAAGGGCGATTCAAAAAAAATTCCAAAGGGCGATTCAAAAAAAAATGGCGGTGTTGTGGGTGGTGGCGGGACTATTTCTTAAAACACAATGTGGTTTTTTAAGAAGTAGACACAACACACAAATTATTAAAAAGCTATAAAGTCAGATACTTACCAGCCTCCTTTATTTAATTCCAGACCAACTTGCCTTGATGATTTTGTAAGAGAATGTTGACAAGTCTCCAAAGGCGTGTGTCAAAGGAAAAAAAGAGGAAAAACCCCAGGTACATGACGAGCTCTCACGATCATGCTCGAGAGAAAAAAGGAAATCTCTCTGGCTCGAGGGAAAAAATGAAACCTTACTGGCTCGAGGGAAAAAATGAAACCTTACTGGCTCGAGGGAAAAAATGAAACCTTACTGGCTCGAGGGAAAAAATGAAACCTTACTGGCTCGAGGGAAAAAATGAAACCTAACTGGCTCGAAAGAAAAAATGAAACCTAACTGGCTCGAAAGAAAAAATGAAACCTAACTGGCTCGAAAGAAAAAATGAAACCTAACTGGCTCGAAAGAAAGGTGCTGGCGAAGACGGGTGAGTGGACTCAGAAAATCTCAGCTCAGAAATTCTAATTCGCAACTCAACTCAACTCAATCCAACTTAACTTAACTCAATTCAACTCAACTCAACCCAACTCAACTCAATCCAACTTAACTTAACTCAATTCAACTCAACTCAACCCAACTCAACTCAATCCAACTTAACTTAACTCAATTCAACTCAACTCAACCCAACTCAACTCAATCCAACTTAACTTAACTCAATTCAACTCAACTCAACCCAACTCAACTCAATCCAACTTAACTTAACTCAATTCAACTCAACTCAACCCAACTCAACTCAATCCAACTTAACTTAACTCAATTCAACTCAACTCAACCCAACTCAACTCAATCCAACTTAACTTAACTCAATTCAACTCAACTCAACCCAACTCAACTCAATCCAACTTAACTTAACTCAATTCAACTCATCTCATAAAAAAAAAAAAAAAAAAAAAAAAAAAATTTTTTTTTTTTTTTTTTTTTTTTTTTTTTTTTTTTTTTTAATAGTTTAGTTGAGTTGAATTTAATTGAGTTAAGTTAAGTTGGGTTGGGTTGAGTTGAGTTGGGTTGAGTTGAGTTGAGTTGGGTTGAGTTGAGTTGGGTTGAGTTGAGTTGGGTTGAGTTGAGTTGGGTTGAGTTGAGTTGGGTTGAGTTGGGTTGAGTTGAGTTGGGTTGAGTTGGGTTGAGTTGAGTTGGGTTGAGTTGAGTTGGGTTGAGTTGGGTTGAGTTGAGTTGGGTTGAGTTGGTTGAGTTGAGTTGGGTTGAGTTGAGTTGGGTTGAGTTGAGTTGGGTTGAGTTGAGTTGGGTTGAGTTGGTTGAGTTGAGTTGGGTTGAGTTGAGTTGGTTGAGTTGAGTTGGGTTGAGTTGGTTGAGTTGAGTTGGGTTGAGTTGGTTGAGTTGAGTTGGGTTGAGTTGGTTGAGTTGAGTTGGGTTGAGTTGAGTTGGGTTGAGTTGAGTTGGGTTGAGTTGGGTTGGGTTGGGTTGGGTTGGGTTGGGTTGAGTTGAGTTGAGTTGAGTTGAGTTGGGTTGAGTTGAGTTGGGTTGAGTTGAGTTGGGCTGAGTTGGGTTGAGTTGGTTGAGCTCAGATATATTCTCGGCCCAGAAATATTCTCAGCCAATATTCAATCCGAAATATTCAATCCAAATCCAGTCAAAGTTCCAAATATTCAATCCAAATCCAGTCAAAGTTCCAAATATTCAATCCAAATCCAGTCAAAGTTCCAAATATTCAATCCAAATCCAGTCAAAGTTCCAAATATTCAATCCAAATCCAGTCAAAGTTCCAAATATTCAATCCAAATCCAGTCAAAGTTCCAAATATTCAATCCAAATCCAGTCAAAGTTCCAAATATTCAATCCAAATCCAGTCAAAGTTCCAAATTGAAACCCGAATCCAGTCAAAGTTCCAAATTGAAACCCGAATCCAGTCAAAGTTCCAAATTGAAACCCGAATCCAGTCAAAGTTCCAAATTGAAACCCGTCAAAGTTCTAAATTGAAACCCGAAATCCAGTCAAAGTTCTGGGCTGAGAATATTTCTGGGCTGAGAGTTGCTAAATCAGTTGTGTACTTCTAGGTGGTAGGACAATTTCTTTCAATATAACTACTACTTCAGTGCGACGCTTGCTCGGCGAAGTTGTTGCGAAATGTGAATTACCTCCTGCTAGCTTTTGTAAATTCATAGCATGCTGGCGTTGGTAATTTACTTTTCGATTGTTTGACTGTGTGTTTCAATCTACTCCTGGTGCTGGCGAAGACGGGTGAGTGGACTCAGAAAATCTCAGCTCAGAAATGCTCAGCAATTCTCAATATTCCCAAATATTCAATCCAAATCCAGTCAAAGTTCCAAATATTCAATCCAAATCCAGTCAAAGTTCCAAATTGAAACCCGAATCCAGTCAAAGTTCCAAATTGAAACCCGAATCCAGTCAAAGTTCCAAATTGAAACCCGAATCCAGTCAAAGTTCCAAATTGAAACCCGTCAAAGTTCTAAATTGAAACCCGAAATCCAGTCAAAGTTCTGGGCTGAGAATATTTCTGGGCTGAGAGTTGCTAAATCAGTTGTGTACTTCTAGGTGGTAGGACAATTTCTTTCAATATAACTACTACTTCAGTGCGACGCTTGCTCGGCGAAGTTGTTGCGAAATGTGAATTACCTCCTGCTAGCTTTTGTAAATTCATAGCATGCTGGCGTTGGTAATTTACTTTTCGATTGTTTGACTGTGTGTTTCAATCTACTCCTGGTGCTGGCGAAGACGGGTGAGTGGACTCAGAAAATCTCAGCTCAGAAATGCTCAGCAATTCTCAATATTCCCAAATATTCAATCCAAATCCAGTCAAAGTTCCAAATATTCAATCCAAATCCAGTCAAAGTTCCAAATTGAAACCCGAATCCAGTCAAAGTTCCAAATTGAAACCCGAATCCAGTCAAAGTTCCAAATTGAAACCCGAATCCAGTCAAAGTTCCAAATTGAAACCCGTCAAAGTTCTAAATTGAAACCCGAAATCCAGTCAAAGTTCTGGGCTGAGAATATTTCTGGGCTGAGAGTTGCTAAATCAGTTGTGTACTTCTAGGTGGTAGGACAATTTCTTTCAATATAACTACTACTTCAGTGCGACGCTTGCTCGGCGAAGTTGTTGCGAAATGTGAATTACCTCCTGCTAGCTTTTGTAAATTCATAGCATGCTGGCGTTGGTAATTTACTTTTCGATTGTTTGACTGTGTGTTTCAATCTACTCCTGGTGCTGGCGAAGACGGGTGAGTGGACTCAGAAAATCTCAGCTCAGAAATGCTCAGCAATTCTAATTCGCAACTCAACTCAACCCAACTCAACCCAACTCAACTCAACCCAACACCTAATTTAACTTAATTCAACTCAACTCAATTCAACTAAAAAAAAAAAAAAAAAAAAAAAAAAAAAAATCGATTTTTTTTTTTTTTTTTTTTTTTTTTTTTTTTTTTTATAAGTTCAATGTTTCAAATCCACTTCACTGTTCTGGTGAATAGTCGTTGGACGTTGTTATTGAACCGACTCAGCAGGTCTTGCATTCCTTATTTCCATTATCGTGGCGGCTATTCCCAACTTCGATTTGCTCAACTTCGATTTGCTATACCCCAACTTCGATTTGCTATACCCCAACTTCGATCAACTTAGATTTGCTGTTAACCCAACTTTGATCTGATGTTAACCCAATCTTGTTTTGCTGTAACTCAACCTTGTTTTGCTGTAACTCAACCTCGTTTTTGCTGTAACTCAACCTCGTTTTTGCTGTAACTCAACCTCGATTTTGCTGGAATCCAACCTCGATTTTGCTGTAACTCAACCTCGTTTTTGCTGTAACTCAACCTCGTTTTTGCTGTAACTCAACCTCGATTTTGCTGGAATCCAACCTCGATTTTGCTGAAATCCAACCTCGATTTTGCTGAAATCCAACCTCGATTTTGCTGGAATCCAATCTCGATTTTTGTTGTAGTCCAACCTCGATCCGCCTGTTCCCGAAGTTGACTAGCTGTCAAACCATTCCTGGTTGTCCGCTCTTTCCAACGTTGCAAAGATTTAATGTCAACTTTGAATGTTTAGCTATTTCAATGTTGCAAAGGTTGACTATTGGGACTTTTTTTATCTTGACTGTTGCTGCTATGGTGGTGGAAGGCAGAGAGGATTGCATAACAGCTCTTCCCCATTTCCTATAAAAAGGAGATGCTGGCGGTGACACAGTGTCACTTCTCGTCTGGTCCTCTATTGGTCTGGTCGTCGATCGGGGTAAGTCTTTGCCATCTCTTACCTTTTACTCCTTATTTCTCTACTTTTTTTTTAGTTATGTATGTAAAACATTGCTCTCTGGTTATACTTTTTGGATACATGATGTAACGCTGGATTTTTTTTTTCTCTTTAACAGGTATTTCATAAAATGCTAAAACGATAAAATAACCCTTTTTGAATACTCTTTCCCCCCTTTTTTTAAGGTATATGTACACTTTACAGAAAGTAAAAAATAACTATTTAATTTTGCTTTATTTCTTTATAATAGGGTTTGTTTAATTAACTTTCTGATGATACCAATATTATTAAAATCCATAGCTTAGTTTTTGACTTGTAATTTTTTTTTTCTGTAAAAGCAATCAAATTTAGGGTCTTCTAGTCACTTGAAATTGATTTTCTGAAGAATGTAATTATTTTCTTCACTTGTATAAAATAGTTAGCCTATGTGTACTTTATCTGTGGTATAAATTTAAAAAAAAACAATTTCCAATGAAAATTTAAAAAAAAAATTGTAAAAACGTGTACATTTACCTTAAAAACATGCAGTCTGAACTATTTCCGTTGCAGCGCTCCGAAATCATTTTTGACATTCAATCCTTACGTAACATTGACCCGCTATCACAGATTGATAGATGGATACATCTACATCCAGAAACATTTATATCTTTTTCCCCGCGGCGTGATGATCTCCGCGTTTTTTTTCATCGCGTGCATGCAACAAATATAGATCATTTTAGGCGTATGATTATCGATGCTAAGAAACCTGAATACAAAGCCATTAATTTAACTCCGGAAGATTTCAAAAAAATCGGCAAAAGGCTGCTAATACCCCTTGAAGGAGATAGACATAACGCCGACGTCCGGACGTTATACAAATTAGACCATAACATTTTTTTAGTCCCAAAATTTTTTACCTTTGGACTAATGATCGTGGAGGAGGGTGAGAGACATATCTATAAATCAAATTCAGCAGTACTCTGCTGTAATATGCCCCAAACTAGACAACAGAGGGGCAGGGATGTGCCAACCCTCCATCGGCGGACATTTTGTCCACGCGATTATACATATTTTGAAATGTATGTATTTCGGCCGGACACGACTTACTTCCTCCCAGCAGGGACCCGTTATCTCATTATAACTCTGAAAAAGGGTTATTTTAGCGTTGATAGGCTGCTGGAGGAAGTCCAGGTGGATGGAGCCCTGGACTTTCGAACGCACACGGATTACGTGTCGTTCGACCTCCCTCCACCGACTCCAAATGCCCCTCTTGTGCGACCCGAGGACCGGCTGCAGAAGAAGGCGGCGGATCGAAGGGTGTCGGCCCTGAAAAGACGCTTGCGGGAAGAGGACATTTGTGCACCGTCCACCTCTCGCAGTGAGTTGCGTTTTTTTTTTTGTTCATGGGGGATGGGGAGAGTGTCGTAAAAAATGCATGGGTTGTTCACGACGACAAAGAGTGACTATTTTTTTTTTTACGTTCTCGGTAGTTTCTGCGTCCGTAACTCCGAACAAAGTGGCCCGTCACGACTCCGCCGATGCCCTGGAGAACGACGACCAAGCCGATGCCCTGGAAAATGACGAACGCGTCGAGACCCTGGGAAACAACGACCGCGTCGAGACCTTGGGAAACAACGACCCCGCCAGTGCCCTGCGAAACAACGAACGCGTCGATGCCCTGGGAAACAACGAACGCGTCGATGCCCTGGAAAACATCGAACCCGCCAGTGCCCTGCGAAACAACGAACGCGTCGATGCCCTGCAAAACATCGAACCCGCCAGTGCCCTGCAAAACATCGAACCCGCCAGTGCCCTGCAAAACATCGAACCGGCCAGTGCCCTGCAAAACATCGAACCCGCCAGTGCCCTGC
The DNA here is from genome assembly GCA_023701765.1 of Hylyphantes graminicola. Classification (NCBI taxonomy): domain Eukaryota; kingdom Metazoa; phylum Arthropoda; class Arachnida; order Araneae; family Linyphiidae; genus Hylyphantes; species Hylyphantes graminicola. The sequence continues at coordinate 56,082,271 of CM043120.1, read as the reverse complement.
AAAACATCGAACCCGCCAGTGCCCTGCAAAACATCGAACCCGCCAGTGCCCTGCAAAACATCGAACCCGCCAGTGCCCTGCAAAACATCGATCCCACCAGTGCCCTGCAAAACAACGATCCCACCAGTGCCCTGCGAAACAACGAACGTGTGACGTTGGCAAACGACCAAGCGACACCCATCCAGCTGGACCCCTCACCGGTGCAGTTTGACTATTTAGAAAATTGTGAGTTTTCTTTTTCTTTTTATAAAAAAAAAATGAAACACCTAAAAAAAGTGGAGAGACTCATTCGTGTTTTTTTTCCCTCCCTCCCCTAGTCATGTTGGGGTTCATTCCACCGAGTCCTGTGTATCAGCAGACCCTCACCGAATTAAGGAATCTTGGCGAGAATTCGTATAGCGCCGGCCTTTTCTCGCCCATCTCTCCTTCGACACCCCTTCATCCAGAGACATCGACTCCAGATGAAAGAGAGATGACGTTCTTGGGAGAATACTTTCCGTGTAAGTATTCCTTTTTTTTATGAGGAAATCAAATCTTTGAAAATATTCATTTAAAATAGAATGGGTAGACTAAAACATGTTTCATGTTATCTTGTAGCAACAGCTCCCCTCGAAAGAGTTATACCAACTACTACTACTACTACTACTACTACTGCTGCTGCTGCTGAGGTGACGCCGCCCACTCTCGTCGAAACGGTGCCGCCGAACCCGAGCATCGTCCCAGCTGTCTCCGTAGGCATCCAGACGATGCTGTCTTCGATGGAGCTCCCTGTCCCCAGAGGGCAAAACGCAGCCGATAAGGAGCAGCCGCCGAATACGTGGCCGGCCCACCCGTACTATTTCGCACATCGTTACGACCTTTTCACGGATGATCGTGTACAGTGTGAGGAACCCCTTAAAAGTGCCCTGTGGGGAGGAGCGCGTGTCCTGCAACTGAATGTCGGCAGGGACGCGGCTCCCATGGACTTGCGAAAACAATTCACGATGTGAGACCTGCTGAGTCCCAAAGAACAACGTCCAACGACCCATTCACCCAGAACGAATGGAACTTGTGTGCCGGTAACTTTCACGAGACAGATTGTAAAATCTCTGTGTGATACAAAAATGAAATTTAAAGCAGTGATGGAACTGGCAAGGTTTTCTTTTTTAAAAAAAGATCTTTATTGAATGTGTTTTCTTTTCGATTGAAATGTCATGCTTGTGTATTATAAATGATGTCAATAAAATTTTATATCTAATCGTAAACAATTTGTTTGTTGATATTTTTAGTTTTTAGAAATTTTCTAGAACACATCTGTCAGCCCCCTTTCAACCATCCTAACTTTCACCCTTAAAGTTATAGGATCTTATTTTAATCGCCTGTTTTTATGGTGAAAAGTCAGCTTTGGACCAGCTTTCATTTTTGGATCATGTCGAGTTTGACTACGCTATCCATATTTATCCTATTCTTCTGGGAGTTTGTAGGAAGAGGACAATTCTTAACAAATTCGTCCTGTAATGCACACATTTTGTCACAATTCGGGATGCAAATCTAATAAAACTCCCTAATTTCCCCCTAAAAAAAAGGACATACTCTGTCAACTAGATCATTGATTTTTATTTTTCATCAAAAAAAGTACATCTTCAACATTCAAAAATGTCTTCAACAATCAAAAGTGTCTGTGATGCGTTCGCAAGTCCAAGGGTTCGTCGAGGGATTCCATGGTTCGTGGGGGGGTCGGGGCCGCCAGCTGTCGTCCGTCTCTCGAGGAAGCATCCATTCGGAAGGCCCTCCTGATCCAATCGGAAGGTGAATCGCGCATCATCTCCGAATCGGGGTATTTTTTCCAACCGGTATGGCTCGTGTAGGGTATCCACGGTGAATGGGCACTGGAGGAAGAAAAAAAAATTAGCTGTAGTGGGTAAGTGTAATGGGAAAATTTGCAATGGGCAGCAATCCACGAGGGGGGGGGGGAGAGAGATCTTCACCTGCTGGTTGCGAGGGCCGGGCATCGCCAGGGAAAGGGTTCAGTCGCAGGTAGCCAAGTGTCCAGATCTTTTTGAGTGAGCAGGACCAACTCGGAATGTAACAAGTCTCCGAACATTTCTTGAATGTTCTCGGCCGACATCAACTCGTTCCAAACGCGAATGCTGCTGGCAAAGGCACGACTCGGTGCTGTGAAAGCTTCCATCGTCTGAATGCCAAACCACTTCCCCTTTCCCTTTAATAGAGACGTGGGGGGGGAAGGAGGAGCTTTGACGTCAAAGAGTATCCACTATCTAAATTTACAAATGGGTCACGTCAAAGTTGCAACTGACTCCTATCCAATGTACAGATGCGCCCGGTGTCAAAGTAGTATAATGGATCTATCAAGATTGAAAATGTGTCGTGTCACATGTTCAATCATGCCTAAATCATGTATAAAATTTGCAAGACCGATGGTTGGAATTGGTAACATTTATACGTACATTGAGGGTTGAATTGGTTTCCATATTTTTTCTTGGTTTTATCGTTCTGGCGTATCTCTTGGGCATATGTATTCGATTTCTTTTCTGTTTTCTGGTGTCTGTAAAAGAAAAATAGGGCATTGTGTATACGTATGTTGTTAACATGTTACAGTTTATATCAATAATAGTTATTACGTTGTGTAGATTGCATAACGTTTTTTTTCTTTCCACATAGCATATATCTTCATGGTCTTCGCAGTAAATTTTGTCTAATACTAAGAAACATATCCCGCAGCAGAGTATTGTGCACATCTGTAGGGATATATTATGTGTTAGTGGTAATTGTAATCAAAATTTTAATTTGACATGTTAGAGGTATTAAAAAAATAGAGTGAGATGGAGCATAGTTACCTTGTGTTCCTTGATTGCTAGCTTGGTATTCGGTGGGCATCTCTATCTATAGTTCATGTTTGTTTTTGGTGGCAGATGGTGTGTCATGTGATCCTTAAAAAAAAAAAAAAAAAAAAAAAAAAAAAAATTTTTTTTTTTTTTTTTTTTTTTTTTTTTTTTTTCAATCTTGATAGATCCATTATACATTTTTTTTTCAGAGAGTAAGGTAAATGAGAGGATTCCATTAAACCAAGTCTCTGTCAAGATGAGCGGGACACGTTCCTCCGCGATGCCGCCAATCGAGAGTGCGTGGAGTGGTCAACCGCAGCAGCCTCTGGCTGACCTGTACAATCGACCCAGGAACGAGAGTCGTCGCCGTGTGGTCAATGACGCTGGCGAAATCGAAGTAGTAGCTCATGAAGGACTCGAAAATTTCATCCCCGGTTCTCCCACAGTGCCCGTTGTCAGTGAAGGGGAAGCATCCGAAACAGATTCCGAAGCAGAATCCATCTTTTCTTTACCGTCCACGCGATCCCATTCACCCTACCACCAGGACTCGCGTGGATCGGAGGAGGAGGAAGAAGAAGAAGAAGAACAAGATTCCGAACCCATCTCATCTTTACCGTCCACGCGACCTTGGCTCCCTGCCGCCGGTGTCCGAGACCCCTTGGCCGGGAGGCATGACTCTGTGCGGGTCATCCCTGTCCGAGTCGTTCGACCCTACGACCCTTTGGACGATCGCCTAGAGGACGGCGCTCCGTCCACTTCCACGGCAACAACGCGACTACCCTTCTCGAGTGTCAACGTGTATGAAGCCTACGATCGTTCCCTATTCGAAACCTCCTCTCCCCAGTCCAGTTCCCCAGAGTGCGACACTCATGACATTGAATTCTCCCCCATGTCTCCGACGTTAGATGTTTATTCCGACGAAGAGCCCATGTCTCTGCCATCGACCAGAACTCCTTCGCCGGCGGTGATACCCTCTACGACGACGCGTCGTCGTCGTCGTCCTGACTCGAGAACTCTCTCGCCAGAGTATTCTTCTGCGACTCTGTGTCGTCGTCTCTGTTATCACCCGAGACTGTAGGAGGTGGGGTTTTTTTTTTTTAAAAAAAAAATTTTTTTTTATGTCGTTTCTGTATCTCGACTATCTGTGATGAGGGGGTGGGTGGGATTTCAATGGGGAAAAAAAATCGCTATTTGCCAAGAATAAAGATGGTGGCACACCCCTCTTTAGAGCAAGCCTACGAAATAAATGAGAATGGAGATCAAATCTATCCTAAAGATCTCACGACTCGAGACGACTTGTACAGGCAGACCGACAATGTCGATGATATTTTCGCCAAAAAGAGTAATGATTTACCGTATTACGCCAAAACTTATAGCGGAGATGAATATTATCCGAAAATAAACGGACGAGACGTCGCGTTGAAAGACCTCGACAATTTTCCAGTCTATGCACGAAAAAAGAATCTCGACGAAATCTATCCGAAAGACGAGTCGAATAACGATTACGTTCTCAGGCATTCCAATGGCCACATGAGATACGCGACAGTGTACGACGAACTGAACTGGGATTCCTTTTTCTATCCGAGAAATCACGACGGAGAGGAGCAACTCGTGGACGATGCCTACATCAAGGACGAGGTGGGAGTCGTGTATCCCAGAGACAAAAACGGCAGACCCAAGTATCCGGTGGATCCCCTCACGAACGACGAGTACTACAAAATGGCATCGGATGTCACGTCTTCATCGGTGGCAAGGTGTGCGGACGGCTCTTCCGTCTACGCGAGGAGATCCACGTTAGACGAATACTATCCGGGAGATCTTACCCCCACGGCCAAATATGCCTATAACGCGGACGGTACGCCGAAATATGCCTTGACCAGAAAGGGTCAAGTGATATTTAAACGCGATGAAGAGGGAAACGAAATGTACTTGCCTCACAACGGAAGCGACTACCTGTACGTCGGACAGGAAATGCTTCAAAAGTACGCCAAAGACAAGCACAGGAATGACATTTACCCGAGAATCGAGTATTTGAACGGCCACTCGCAGGAAGTGATTCTAGGCAGTCAATATGCCAAGACGGCGACTCGGAAAGTCATGTATCCCCTGGACGCTTACAATAACGAATATACCCTTCACGTGAATACCCTGAGCGACGCGCACAACTACCCTTTGGGGTATCCCTTGACGCACGACCGTTATTGTATCATACCGCGGGTGAACGATAAGCCGTACGCCATCCGATCTGCTGTCCCCCCGTTACACGAGAGCGATATCGAATACACGCTGGTGAGGTTGATAGTGACCGGGACCTGGTTGAGATTCGCAAACGATTATCTGACAAAGGTGAAATGCGCGACGAGAGATCCGAGGACCAGTTCCAAAAATGGAACGAGGCGATATCAGGACAACTTGTTTCCGTACGACGGTGGATTCAAGTCCCTGTCCGTCCCCGCGTCGCACCACCCGTCGTCTCCCCCCCAACCCTCCTCCCTGTTACAGCAGAAGACATGGTACGTGATGGGAGTCCTGGTGATGCTGTCCCTGACGACCCTGGCGGTGCTGGTCAGGTGACCTTGTGGGGAAAAAAAAAAAGCTGAGAATTTCTGAGTGAACTTACCCCCGTCTTCTTCTCTTCGCCGTCCCTCACTGTCCCAAAATTCGAAAAGGAAATTACCAACGCCAGCATGCTATGAATTTTTCAAAAGCTAGCAGGAGGTAATTCACATTTCGCAACAACACTCGCGCCGAGCAAGCATCGCGCTGAACCAGTCATTTATGAAAAAGAATAAGCCCTACCAACTAGCAACACACAACTTAATGTACAAAAAAAAAAAAAAAAAAAAAAAAAAAAAAAAATTTTTTTTTTTTTTTTTTTTTTTTTTTTCAATTAAATTAGTTGTGTACTGCTAGTTGGTAGGGCATCTTCACTCCACAAACTAAGAGTTCTTCGGCGCGACGCTTGCTCGGCGCGAGTTGTTGCGAAATGTGAATTACCTTCTGCTAGCTTTTGTAAAATTCATAGCATGCTGGCGTTGGTAATTTCCTTTTCGATTGTTTGTTTTGGGACAGCGAGTGACTGTGTGATCCAGATCTTCTCCAGGTGTTGGCAAAATCGGGGTGAGTGGACAATTTTTTTTTAATATTTTGAAAAGTTGAATCATCGCCGCATCGAGAGTGGTAGGATTCGGTAATACATATTTGTGAAAGGTGTTCGTGACGTCAGATGTATTGGTTTCGCGTGAGAGTTCTAGGTGTTTGAGAGTAAAAAAAAAAGTGGGTGGATTAAGTTATACATTTTTTTGTGAAAGGTGTTCGTGACGCCAGAGATGTATTTAAAAACAAAAATGGTTTCTGTGTCGTAGGTATGGCATGACCCCTACTTTCTATGACATTCTCGAAAAAAAGGAACCAAAAACGTTGCTCATAATCAGTTTCCAAAATATATATGTGATACATTGTAATGCAAAAAGATGCTTTTGCCTGTTTCTAGGCTTATACAACTGAAGTCTCTATAAAGTAACGTGTTTTTTAGACATTAAGGGGGAATGGGACGGTAGGACCGGGGGTCTCCAAACTCAAGTGCCCAAATGTTAATCCAATAGGAAAAAATTATTTTCTTTTGCCGCATTTCTTTGGTTGTATTGAATATTTTTACAAGTCGATTTTTTATGTGATAAATGTAGATGACTTACAGGTCTCTATCTTCCCACTTTTTGAAATAAGTACGAATATTTTTTTTTAATATTCAATAAATTAATTTACACAAAATATTCGAAGCAATTTCAAAAAGTGGGAAGATAGAGACCTGTAAGTCAGCTACATTTATCACATAAAAAAATCCGCTTGTAAAAATATTCAATACAGCCGGAGAAATGTGGCAAAGAAAATAATTTTTTCCCATTGGATTAACATTGGGGCACTTGAGTTTGGAGATCCCCGGTCCTGCCGTCCCATTTTCCCCTTAACGAAGAGACATTAGAAACTTTTCATTTCATCTATCTTTAAAAGGTAAAAGCCCTTACTTTAAAACGCGATTTTTAAATCAATGTTCTCCGAATAACCAACGAATAATACCCCGTGTAAGGGAGTGCACGTTAAATATCCTTCAAAGTCCTAACGCTGCCAACGCCCGTCGCCTTTAACGGTTGCGTTGGGTGCCTATTCAGGTGTCGACTCGTCACTTGACTGTGGTTCCAAAATACGACGCCCGTCGCCAATAGCCCTTATGTAGTAAATATCCTTCAAAGTCCTAAACGCTGCCAACGCCCGTCGCCTTTAACGGTTGCGTTGGGTGCCTATTCAGGTGTCGACTCGTCACTTGACTGTGGTTCCAAAATACGACGCCCGTCGCCTTTAACGGTTGCGTTGGGTGCCTATTCAGGTGTCGACTCGTCACTTGACTGTGGTTCCAAAATACGACGCCCGTCGCCAATAGCCCTTATGTAGTAAATATCCTTCAAAGTCCTAAACGCTGCCAACGCCCGTCGCCTTTAACGGTTGCGTTGGGTGCCTATTCAGGTGTCGACTCGTCACTTGACTGTGGTTCCAAAATACGACGCCCGTCGCCTTTAACGGTTGCGTTGGGTGCCTATTCAGGTGTCGACTCGTCACTTGACTGTGGTTCCAAAATACGACGCCCGTCGCCAATAGCCCTTATGTAGTAAATATCCTTCAAAGTCCTAAACGCTGCCAACGCCCGTCGCCTTTAACGGTTGCGTTGGGTGCCTATTCAGGTGTCGACTCGTCACTTGACTGTGGTTCCAAAATACGACGCCCGTCGCCTTTAACGGTTGCGTTGGGTGCCTATTCAGGTGTCGACTCGTCACTTGACTGTGGTTCCAAAATACGACGCCCGTCGCCAATAGCCCTTATGTAGTAAATATCCTTCAAAGTCCTAAACGCTGCCAACGCCCGTCGCCTTTAACGGTTGCGTTGGGTGCCTATTCAGGTGTCGACTCGTCACTTGACTGTGGTTCCAAAATACGACGCCCGTCGCCTTTAACGGTTGCGTTGGGTGCCTATTCAGGTGTCGACTCGTCACTTGACTGTGGTTCCAAAATACGACGCCCGTCGCCAATAGCCCTTATGTAGTAAATATCCTTCAAAGTCCTAAACGCTGCCAACGCCCGTCGCCTTTAACGGTTGCGTTGGGTGCCTATTCAGGTGTCGACTCGTCACTTGACTGTGGTTCCAAAATACGACGCCCGTCGCCTTTAACGGTTGCGTTGGGTGCCTATTCAGGTGTCGACTCGTCACTTGACTGTGGTTCCAAAATACGACGCCCGTCGCCAATAGCCCTTATGTAGTAAATATCCTTCAAAGTCCTAAACGCTGCCAACGCCCGTCGCCTTTAACGGTTGCGTTGGGTGCCTATTCAGGTGTCGACTCGTCACTTGACTGTGGTTCCAAAACTGTCGAACCGAATCATATTACAAAATATCTTTATTTATTCCATACATGGTTTGAAGGGGAGGGTAATTTGGCTATTTCATTAAATATATATGTTCAGTATTTACTTCCATGTTACTGTAATGAAGCTACTTTTAATGATATAAGTGGGGTATTTTGTTCGAGTGATTTTGGCAGCAATTAATTAATTATTATGAGTGAGGTTGATCTTAGAAAGAAAAAGTGGGAAAGAATTGTCTAAAAAAAATTAATTTATTCGTGTAAAGTGCCGTTCTAAAGTTGAGACCCTACCTTGAAAAATTCCTGGATCCTCGTCTAGAAATGAATGACGCTAGGGGCGTGATCGTCGAATTTCTTACCTTATTGATTATTTTCGTATCGATTCGCCGATCGACCTTAACTATAAAACCCGATGAACATCGAGTGACTCCAGACCTCTTAATGAGATGTGTGGAGGAAGATCTGCTGACGGATTATTACGGACCCAGGACTAATCACTCTCTACAACGGGTAAGATACCCTTATATATATCATATAAAAAAAAAAAAAACAAATAATATAACTCCCTTTTTTTTACAGTGTAATTATACCCGAAAAAAATCCTACACGTATATCTTAATCTAAACACATAACATTTACAAAAATAATAAAAAAAAAAAATGCTTTGCAAAAGGAATTTTTCTTAATTTTTTTAAGAGCTCTAACATCGTATTGACCTTCGCTCAACTTCATTTTTTATAGAAATAAATGAATAATACCTGTAATCTTAGGCTGAAAACTGATATTTGGATATTCATCTGTCAGACCAGGTCAATTTCAGAAGTAATTAACGTGTTAATTGTTTGTGGGGAGGTTTTGAAAAATTTCCCCAAATGGGAACGCCAGGTTGCAAGAGGATCAAGTAGCACGCTATTTCTTTTATCTATTTTCATATTTTTGAAAATATGAGTTTTGCTTATAAATTTGGTTTGATTACTTTTATACAGCAGCGGGTTATTATACGTCATTGAGGCCATATTCTATAGGATTTTTATGATATCTTTCTACAGATATCTATTTTTAAAACTACCGGAATAAATTTTCAAATAGATAATTATTTTGTCAAAAGACTCATTTTCTCTATAAATAGATTAGGGAACAGATCAACAAATGAACTCCATAAACAGTCTTTTCACCTATAATAGATTTCGAAACACTTAGAATCAAAAGCATAAAAATTCACTTATTAAATTCATATATACAAAGTACGTCCAAAGCGGGGCATTCACGTTTGCAAATGGCAATAAACACCTGACTTCACAAAATCGGGACCAGAAAAATGCGACTGAGTGTCTCCTACAATAACGATATGTCAGGTAAACATATGTTTAATACCAATCTTTGAAACATACAGTATATAAGTAACAATGAACCTATGAACCATAAAAGACACACGCAAGTATAACATTTTTTGTACGCGCGTGACGCCGGAGATATCAATGTCCCTGTAGAACAGACGAGAGTGGCACTCACCATTTGCTAACCTCCTGAAGATACCAGATGCTAAGTTATATAAACGTTTTTTTTTTCTTTTTACAGAGAGATAACTTCAGACAGAATAAGAAATAAGCGACCTTTTTAAATTAGCAAGTATTACAAAAAAAGAATTTTTCTTTAAAATCTATATAAAAATTAAAACAACCTAAACATTTGCAATTTTGAACACCGTTATTGTCTTTTTCCGGTCCGCGTGGGGCTTTTCATTATAGTAAACTTTGTAGATTCGTCAGTGGGTCATTCTTGAGAAAACGTACAAAAACATGTCCCCTCAAGATATCTTTCATATGAAAAAAAATTATGCTTCCACTTGAATAAATTAAAATAAAGAATATTTTATCTTCTTACTTGCGTTGAAAGAATTCAAAAAGTTATTTATTTTGAGTACAAATTTGTGTCCACAGACATGACAAGTCATGTCCGTGGGCAGTCTCACCGTCATGTCCGGGAACTGTTTTTGTTAGTTTATACTGATTAAGTACCAATTTTTCATAACGAAAGTTGATTTTTAGTTCAGCTGACACTACTAGAACATACAAAACATAAAATATATTCATTAAAATGAATATAAATACATAAATTCAGTGAAAATAAAATGTCCCACAGGTTTTCGTCATGTCCTTGTGCAACTTATTCTTTAGCTTGCATAATTATCTAGAAATGATAATAGTACTCTGATTCAGTCTTATTAGTATTCAGTAATACGCTTTAAACGTTGTATCACGCCGGTAGTTTGAATACCACAATAGATAAAAAGTAACTCGAAGTTAAAAGTCAAAAATAGGCCATTGACAAGATCATAGCGTAATTTCTGTGGTCAAGATATGAGAAGGTAAGCTAATGATTTTTACTTATAATTTTGCATTTATCGAAAGAAATAAGGTATATATCGGCAGTTTGCAAGTTTCGTTCTCTAAAGCCCAAATCTTTTGCGTCTGGAAGCTCTTATTTACGTTTTCGTCATGTCCGTGTATTCGGTCCATGTATTACTATATGAATAATTAATATTAATTGTATGACCTGGACAGATACTTTTTTTTTAAATGCAGTACGTAAGGGTAACTCAAATCCAAAATTTCAAAAACTTTCATAAATATATTTTTTTCGAGATTTTTTTCCTCAAATTGCACGCTTTCTCAAGAATGTCCCCAGTAATGGATAATTTTTTAAATGTTTCAATTTATTACAATTATCCATTGATTAAAACAATACAAGCTAGATCATAACTTTCAGGAAAGTTTTACTTTTATAGAAATTTGGTAAAACTAAAAACAGTTAAAACTTCTTTTAAAAGTTTTTAGAAGGTTTTTAAGGGGGAAAATATAATAGTCATAAAAACGTTAAAATTAATGCTTTGTAAGGAAATGTTAAGACTTTTTTTCACTTTGCATAATCTCATTAACCGACACTATGTTATGATCAAGGTAATTGAATGCTAGCCAATAAATAGCTAGAAAAAAACACAGAAAAAAAGTTATATAATTATTCATTAAGGGGAAGCTAAAGACCCAGCATCATTTTTTCCCTTCCCATGTTAAGTCTATGGGACAGTTTTTGGAACAGCGTGCCTTTGCTTTTGAGTTTATTTACTAGCAATTTTTTGCATTAGGAAGTCCAGGAAGTTTTCTGAAGATCCTCAAGCTCACTTTTTCATTTTATGCTGCCAGATTTTTTAAAATTTGAAATAAAAAATATTCCTGCTATTTTGCTATTTTTCTAACAAACTAAAACTTTTTAATGAAAAATAAGTGCTAAGTATTAAAATTCAAACCTTTTTTTATAATTTGCTGCAAATTTCATCGTAAAACTCTAAAAGGGAGTGAAGATATGATTTTTAGAAGTTATTTTGACGTGACAAAAAATTATTCAAGTATTTAGCTAGTGTTGCGCAGCGCCCTCTCTGAAATTCCCTTTTGGTAGGGAAAAATCGGGGGGGGGGTCGCAAAATGGGGGTGTCACGGAGCTTTTACGAGTATTCACCCTCACCCCTCAGTTGCAAGAGGTCAAAGGTTGTACGTAAATTGGGCTTCTTATCAGTGGTTTCTTACTTCTGACTAGTAGGAACGGGGAACTTCTGAAACGAGAGTGGTCTGTGGCAGCAATCTGGTATTGATTTTTACTCTGAGGGGATATTGAGAATTTTGGCATAACCAAGTGAAATCTTTATTCGGTTATTAATATTTTATCGATTGTTATTTTCAGGAATAATAAATTATTGAAATGGTGTAAATCATACATATAATTAAAATTAAAAAAAAGTGGATTTTCTGTTTACGAACTAAGTGATATTTGTAGTGGAATTTTTTATCTAGCGGACAGGTCGGGCAAAATGATCAGATGGTTATGTGATTTTGGCAATTTAATGCTTCGTGAGTTTTTTTTAAGGGTCCGAGGGATTTTTTTTTACTGAGAGGGAGGGGAGGTAGAGAAGAGTGATCTTAACCATCTAATGCATGAATTTTTATTTTCATCCAAAAAAAATATATATGTATCTTTAATACTCACACATTATGGGAAAAATACTTAAAAAAAATAACTGCATTAGAGTTTAAATAATTTCAATTTTTAAATTTTTTTTCCATGTGACAAAAACCAACTGCAAAATTCCAATTTTGATAATAATGGCTAGAAAACTCCTAAAAATATTTCAAATTAGCCCTTAACTATGATTTATTTTTCAAAACAATTTATTAGTAATTAGTACTAACTAATATTATTATTCTTTGAATACTGCCAAAAACGTAATTTCACAAAAGTTAATAACCTCACTCTTTAATTTTGAATACACTTTTACTACTGTCAAGTATGAGGATTATTAGTAACTAAAACTTTAAAATGAAATGTAATAGATGAAAAAAAACACAGATTTGTCTAGGAGGAGCTCGAATTTAATAGAATAAAGTATATTATGTTACTTGTTACCAAACGGTAACAGAGGATTAGAGGATTAGAGGATTAATATTCAAATTAATTTTTTTTAGTTTTTAAATACTCTTAATTTTTGCAAAGCAAAAATTTATTATTTGTTTTACCTAATTTAAAATATAACTCAACCTATATGAAATATAAGGTAATGAAAGTAATGCTATACATTTCGAAAATCCAAAATGGAGATTTTGTGTTTTCTACATGTTTTAGATGGTGCCTATTCTTAAAAAAAAAAAAGTTTTTTGAACATTGATCAGTCTGTCTGTCTGAAACCATTCTGCAGTTGAACTAAAAGAGCCATTGATTTCAACAGTTATTCATACTTTGAAGCAAAACGTTTAAATAGCAATTCATATTAAATTTTCGTAATGTTCTTATTAGAGTTTTATTACAAATTCATGTGTTACTGACAACCAGAATATATTTTCTGATCAAGTATTCAATTCAAGTTCCGTGATCACAAGAACAGATTGAATGTTAAAATACTTTTTGTTAACGCTTGAACCATTTTTAGAGGCTAGAAATAGGCAGCCGGAAACGATTACCTTACCTTACCTTTTTCCTACTTCCGCTAGTACTGAGGTTTCAGATTTCAGAATATTTTTAGTTTAAAAAAATAGACTTATATACGATTTATATATTTAGATTTTATGTTTCTAATAAATATCTAGTTCTTGAATTTGTCTAGAAAAGTGCATTAATATTTTTTTGTCTTACAACTGTATGAACCATGTTAATAAGGAAATGTATTGAAAGACCAAAAGTTGGGGATTTCAAACAACCAAAACTTAATTTTAATAATCAGATGAACAGCAAAAACATGTTCATAGACAAATCTGAAGATGATCCAAAACCATAAATAAAAGTAAATGTACTTATTTAAAAACTTTTATAAAAGAGTTTTACAAATACATTCATAAGAATACTATTAAATAATTATTTAAATTTGTCATTCGTGATTCATAAAAAAAAATATCAATGTGTCGTTAAGCTATGCTGCTAAAGAAAATGAATTAATTGCTACACGAAGGCCAAATCGGCTTCGAAGCAAAGTCATAATGGCTGAAAGAAAAAGTATGAGCACCAAAAAAAATTTTACTTTGGTTTTGAAATCGCCTAGTATTATGCAATAAAGGTAAAAAAATTAGGAAAATAAAAAATGTTGAGCAACAGGTCTGGGTAATTTGTAATGGATTGACACGAAACGAATTATCATTAACTCTGTGCATTCACTTTTGAGTAGCAAGCATTGGAAATGAAAAAACCAAATTATGTCTCTTTCGAACCCCACTACTTTCCCCGAAACAAAAAATAAAGAATGAACAACCGTGCTTGTTATAGCTTACGAGAGGCCATCTAAAGGGGCAGGGAATAGCCACCCCCTTTTTCGGAAAGGGGAGATGGTAGTAGGGATGTCGTGCGGGGAATTTTATACTACTCAGGGATTTTTTTCCTTCACATTTTTCCCTAACTAACAAATTTCAGTATCGCCCTCTGTTGTTAAAAATACAAAAGTCAAACTACCAGAAGGTATTTAGAATCCCCTTAAAGGAATACTTGCGCAACTTTCGTACGAAAAATCGAAAAAGAATCGAAATTCAAATTCTCTAATTTGAAACCAACATTTCAAAAACATGAACAAAGTGGACTTCTATATTTAATTAGAATCTAGAGTTGAAAGCCTGACAAACATCGATTTTCCTCGACTGCGTCATCGTTAATAAAACCAAAAAATAAATTGCCAACATTTAAAGTTATTTGTCGCCAATCCATACTTGGCGCAAAATAAAATTCCAGCAACCATAAATAAGTACCAGAGAAAATTAAGTTTGAACCTACCCCCCACTGGGTTAAGGGATCACGTTTGACACCTAGCCCATCCCTCCAATTATCTCTACCGGAGGTCTGTGGGGGAAAGCACTATTGGTCAACCCGAGTATACTCGGGCCGGGCACTAGGCGCACAAAAATATTCACGAGTTAACTCGGGTCAGGCGCTAGGCGCACAAAAATATTCGCGAGTTAACTCGGGTTGGGCGCTTGGAGGGTTAAAAAAGTTGTAACCTTCGTGGGACTACAGTTTAAGGCGTGACAAACATTCATTTTTCTCGACTGTTGTCATTGTAAATAAAACCATAAAATAAATTGCAAAAATTTTACTCCTTTTTTTTAGTTGTGTGTGTAAAACTGTTCTTTTGCATGGAATTATTGCTCTCTGGTTATACTTTTTAAATACATGATGTAACGTTGTTTTTTTCTCTTTAACAGGATGCTACAACGATAAAATAACCCTTTTTAAATACTCTTCCCCCCTTTTTTTAACCCTTTCAGTCCCAGTGATGCCATTTGGCATCATCACTTTCAATATTTTTTTCAAAATGTTTATGTCCCGCTATGACATCAAAACACACATCATTCGATTCTTCACACTTTGTTCTATCAGACAAAATTTAATTTTATCTCAATACAAGTCAGAACTACTATTTTTTTATTTGGAAAATAGTCAACAAGCGTTTCTCCTTATTTTTGATAAGTTCACTTCAGTTCCACATATTTAAAACACAATTTAAACTATTTCGGTTAAAATAATTACTATTTTTTTTTAATAATATGGTCAGATACCTTAAAATATATACCTCGAAATGTTTTTAGGTAATATATATATTTTTTTATTTTGTGGTTTTCCACATTTAAGGAATTTTGGCATTGTTTCAAAAACCATATAAAAAATTTAAATGGATTTTTTTTTCTTATGGGATTCGTATATTTGACCTAAAATAAGCTTATTTTGTGAATATCAGATGTTTCTGTAGTGTAGTAAATTTTTGGGATTGAAAGGGTTAAGATATGTACACCTTACAGAAAAACGCCTATTCAATTTTGTCTTATTTCTTTATAATAGGGTTTAATTTTAAAAAAAAAAATTTTAAAACTGGTACATATAACTTAAAAATATGCAGTCTGATTTATTTCCGTTACAGCGCTCCGAAATTATTTTTGATATTCAATCTTTACATAACATTAATCCCCTTCAACAAATTAATAGATGGATAGATTTACATCCAGAAACCTTCATTTCTTTTTCCCCGGGGCATGATGATTTCCGCGTTTTTTTTCATCGCGTGCATGAATTAAACCTAGATCATTTTAGGCGCATGATTATCGATGCAAAAAAAACTGAATACAAAACCATTTTATTAACGCCTGACGATTTCAGAAAAATCGGTAAAAGGCTGTTAATTCCTCTTGAAGAAGTAAGACACAATTCCGACATCCGGACATTATATAAATTTAATAATAATTTATTTCTAGTCCCAAAATTTTTTACATTTGGACTAGTGACCGTTGAGGAGGGTGAAAGACATTTATTTAAATCAAATTCAGTAATACTTTGCTGTACCTTGCCCCAAACTAGGGATGCGCCCACCCTTCATCGGCGGACATTTTGTCCAAGCGATTATTCATATTTTAATATGAATGTATTTCGGCCAAACATTACTTACTTCCTCCCAGCAGGGACCCGCTATCTTATTATAACTCTAAAAAAGGGTTATTTTACCGTTGATCGGGTGCTGGAGGAAGTCCATGTGAATGGTGCAATGGACTTTCGAACGCACACGAATTACATGTCATTCGAACTCCCTCCACGGACTCCAAATGCCCCTCTCGTACAACCCGAGGCGGATCGAACTCTGAAAAGACGCTTGCGGGAAGAGGACATTTATGCACCATCCACCTCTCGCAGTGAGTTGTGTTTTTTTGTTCATGGGGGGAGAGTGTCGTAAATGCATGGGTTGTTCACGACGACAAAGAGTGACTATTTTTTTTTACGTTCTTGGTAGTTTCTGAGTCAGTTACGCCGAGCAAAGTGGCCCGTCAAGATCTTGTCGATACCTTGGAACGCGACGAGGCCCTGGGAAGCATCGACCACGCCAGTGCCGTCCTACAAAACAACGACCAAGCGACACCCATCCCCTCACCGGTGCAGTTTGACCTCGTCGATGGCTTGGAACGCGACGAGGCCCTGGGAAGCATCGACCACGCCAGTGCCGTCCTACAAAACAACGACCAAGCGACACCCATCCCCTCACCGGTGCAGTTTGACCTCGTCGATGGCTTGGAACGCGACGAGACCCTGGGAAGCATCGACCACGCCAGTGCCGTCCTACAAAACAACGACCAAGCGACACCCATCCCCTCACCGGTGCAGTTTGACCTCACCGATAATTGTGAGTCTTCTTTTTCTTTTTATAAAAAAAAATGAAACACTTAAAAAATTGGAGAGACTCATTCGTGTTTTTTTCCTCCCCTAGTTATTTTGGACTTTCTGCCGAGCACTTCGTTTGAGCAGTTCCTCATCGAGCTGAACCTTGGCGAGAATTCGTACAACGGAGGTCTTTACTCGCCCATCTCTCCCGCGACACCCGTTCATCCAGAAACATCAACCCCAGATGAAAGAGAGATGACGTTCTCGGGAGAATACTTAACATGTAAGTATGAGGGAATTCATCTTTGAAAATATTCATTTAAAATAGAATGGGTAAACTAAAACATATTTCATATTATCTTGTAGCAACAGCTCCCATCGAAAGATCAACTACTGCTGCTGAGGTGACGCCGCCCACTCTCATTGAAACCGTGCCGCCGAACCCGAGCGTCGTCCCAGCTATCTCTGTAGGCATTCAGACGATGCTGTTTCCGGTGGAGCTTCCTGTCCCCAGAGGGCAAAACGTATCCAATGTGCAGCAGCCGCCGAATACGTGTCCGGCCCACGCCCACTCGTATTTTCCACATCGCTATGACCTTTACACGGATGATAGTGCACTGATTCGGGAACCTCTTAGAAGTGCCCTGTGGGAAGGAATGCATCTCCAGCAGCTGAATGTCGGCAGGGACGCGACCCCCATGGACTTACGAAGAAGACCTGCTCACTGAACTGAACTGAAACTCTGGAACGAGTATCGAAACACTCGTCAAACGGGTCGGTGAAGCCTGACAACCCTGTAAGAGTAACTTAACTTTTGCCGCCAATCCTATACTTTACCTGTTAAAATAGGCATTTTAAACCAACTTTTTCAAGAATTTTTTAAGCAGAAAATTGATAGGTTATTGCTTTAGGAGGTTTTTTTACATAATGAAGTTTCGGAAACATGTACTTAAAAAAAAATAGAATTGCGGCAACAATCTTTAAAACTTAAATTCCTTGGAGTACTATTCTTGGCGAGTGATTGGCGACATCCAATACAAACTGCAAGTCAAGTGTCCATTTTGATCGGCGAGATTATGCCAAATATGGCACATATTCTCCCTAAAGCTGTCGCCAAGTGACCCAAAAAAAAAGCTTCACCAGCTTATCATCGGGATGCTTCTTCCAGAGTTTCAGTTCAGTTCAGTGGACCTGCTAAGTCCCAAGAACAAGGAGATGTCGCGTACCCAGCATACCTTGCGAAGCGTGTGGATAAACTCCTTCCGGTCCCTACTTCCGGTATTCTCTACGTGAATTCAGTGAGTAATGCGCTGTTGTTTACAAATGTGTGATCTGTTTTTTGAATGTATTTAAAAAACAAAAATGGTTTCTGTGTCGTAGGTATGGCAAGGCCCGATCAATGATTGAAAGAAAATAGGTCGTTTTTCGTTTAGCGTGTTTTTTTGGAAAGGTGACGGCGCTCGTTGTGTAAATCGGGCGACTGCATGGGGTCTATGGCGAGAGCTGTGAAACGCATTTCACAGCACTTCCGCCACCCTGTCTCCCAGAGTACGAATGGTTGATATGAATTGCAGCCAGAGTTAGGGGGTGGTCCAGAGTAGGGTTGAAAAAAAAGGGGGGGGAGGGAAATGCGAGATGGCGGATAACCCCGAATCTTACCAAGAATCTTGTGTCGTGTCAACCCCGAATCTTACCAAGAATCTTGTGTCGTGTCAACCCCGAATCTTGTGTCGTGCCAACTCCGAATCTTACCAAGAATCTTTAGTCGTGCCAACCCCGAATCTTACCAAGAATCTTGTGTCGCGTCCAACCTTGAAACTTATGTCGCGTCCAACCTTGAAACTTATGTCGCGTCCAACCTTGAAACTTATGTCGCGTCCAACCCCGAATCTTGTGTCGTGCCAACCCCGAATCTTGTGTCGTGCCAACCCCGAATCTTGTGTCGTGCCAACCCCGAATCTTGTGTCGTGCCAACCCCGAATCTTGTGTCGTGCCAACCCCGAATCTTGTGTCGTGCCAACCCCGAATCTTGTGTCGCGCCAATCCTTTCTCCGTGCGCCGTACCAATCTTAACGACTACAATACCGATGACCGTTGAAAAAAAATAAATGTCGTTATCCTTGTAACTCGAATTTTTACAAAGGTCACGGTGCTCGTTATGCACAACGGGCGACTGTATGGGGTCTACGACAAGAGCTGTGAAACGCGTTTTACAGCTCTCCGCAATTTCTAGAGAGCCTGAAATATAAAAGCTTGAGATATGTGTATAGAATTTGGAAAAAATCACTGGGAGGGGGGCGTCCTTCTGACTTGAAAAAAAAAATGCCGAGTTTCACATTCGTCCGAGCGCTTTTCGTACGTCCCGTTTTATTCCTCATGAGAAAAATAAAAGTGTATCTCCAGGCACTATGCAGGGTGCAATAAGCACTTTCCCAGAGACGTTGTCATCGTCCCAAGAGGATCTGCTCATGCCCATGAGACTCGAACGGAATCGTTTCGATACTTTCCAAGGCAAATGGCCCCTCACTTATGTCAAACCTGAACACCTGGCAAAGTACGGATTCTTTTACTTGCAATCGGACGACAAGGTTCAGTGTGCCTTTTGTCGCGTTATCGTGGACGATTGGAACGTTGGTCAGAAACCCCTAAAGGAACACATCCAAAGATCACCCAGGTGTCCCTTTCTGTTGTCCTCCTCGAGCGTGGGAAACGTACCGTTTGTTCCACCTAAACCCTCGTCAACCGTGCAGACAACAAGCCGCAGTTCCTTAAACCTGTTGAATTATAAACCCAAGTATCCCCGATGGACCACCTTCGAGAAGCGTCTCGCTACCTTCCGCAACTTTCCAATTCTCACTTTGAGTTGTCAACAATTGGCAGCCTGCGGATTTTATTATACGGGTGTCGGAGACGAAGTCACGTGTTTCTTTTGCGGTGTATCGCTCGGCTGCTGGAATCATCATGACGAACCCTGGGTGGAGCATGCCAAGTTCTTCCCACACTGTCCTCTCCTCAAGCTACGGACGTTTCCCACAGGACAGACTAACGGCTCGGCATCTTCTAGCACGAGTGAACAGCCATGGATGAGGGAAGCTTGTCAGATTTTCCCAAAAACTCTGGTGGAAAAGGTCGTGACACAACACCTCGAGGAGACATCTCGCCCCTTTGCATCCCTCATCGATCTTTGCGCAGCCGTCCTCCACTGGTCTGAGCAGGTCTCTGGAGACGTGGCGGAATCGTCCCCCGAAAGGAATACACGCACTGCGAAAGGCGACGAGGAAAAACGGTCAGCCAGCAAGGGTCGCGAATGTCTTTTGTGTAAAATCTGCATGGATCGAGAGATGGACACGGTCTTCCAGCCCTGCGGACACTTGATGACCTGTTCGACGTGCGCCTCACCGTTGACCACGTGCCCGATGTGCCGGCGGGACATTACGAGCACACTGAAAACATTTGTGGGATAGTGCTCGAGGAGTCTAGCTTAAACACTTTGGACCCAGGATGATGAGGAGGAAAGCCGACAATGTATATTCAATCCGAATCCAGTCAAAGTTCCAAATTGAAATCCGAATCCAGTCAAAATTCTAAATTGAAACCCGAATCCAGTCAAAGTTCTAAATTGAAACCCGAATCCAGTCAAAGTTCTAAATTGAAACCCGAATCCAGTCAAAGTTCTGGGCTGAGAATATTTCTGGGCTGAGAATATTTCTGGGCCGAGAATATTTCTGGGCCGAGAATATTTCTGGGCCGAGAATATTTCTGGGCCGAGAATATTTCTGGGCCGAGAATATTTCTGGGCCGAGAATATTTCTGGGCCGAGAAATTCTCTCGGCCCAGAAAAGTAATAATTATAGTTACAGCTCAGCTAATAATTATAATTAATAATTATAATATTAATCAATAAAAAAAAAAAAAAAAAAAAAAAAAAAATTTTTTTTTTTTTTTTTTTTTTTTTTTTTGATTAATATTATAATTATTAATTATAATTATTATTAGCAATCAGCTGGGCTGAGAATATTTCTGAGCTGAGCTGGGCTGAGAATATTTCTGAGCTAAGCTGAGCTGAGAATATTTCTGAGCTGAGAAATATTCTATATAATAATTGAAGTTCCAAATTGAAATCCGAATCCAGTCAAAGTTCCAAATTGAAATCCGAATCCAGTCAAAATTCTAAATTGAAACCCGAATCCAGTCAAAGTTCTAAATTGAAACCCGAATCCAGTCAAAGTTTCAAATTGAAATCCGAATCCAGTCAAAGTTCCAAATTGAAATCCGAATCCAGTCAAAGTTCCAAATTGAAATCCGAATCCAGTCAAAGTTCCAAATTGAAATCCGAATCCAGTCAAAATTCTAAATTGAAACCCGAATCCAGTCAAAGTTCTAAATTGAAACCCGAATCCAGTCAAAGTTCTAAATTGAAACCCGAATCCAGTCAAAGTTCTAAATTGAAACCCGAATCCAGTCAAAGTTCTGGGCTGAGAATATTTCTGGGCTGAGAATATTTCTGGGCCGAGAATATTTCTGGGCCGAGAATATTTCTGGGCCGAGAATATTTCTGGGCTGAGAATATTTCTGGGCTGAGAATATTTCTGGGCTGAGAAATTCTCAGCCTGAAAAGTAATAATTATAGTTACAGCTCAGCTAATAATTATAATTAATAATTATAATATTAATCAATGAAAAAAAAAAAAAAAAAAAAAAAAAAAAAAAAAATTTTTTTTTTTTTTTTTTTTTTTTTTTTTGATTAATATTATAATTATTAATTATAATTATTATTAGTAATCAGCTGGGCTGAGAATATTTCTGAGCTGAGCTGAGCTGAGAATATTTCTGAGCTGAGCTGAGCTGAGAATATTTCTGAGCTGAGCTGAGAAATATTCTATATAATAATTGAAGTTCCAAATTGAAATCCGAATCCAGTCAAAGTTCCAAATTGAAATCCGAATCCAGTCAAAATTCTAAATTGAAACCCGAATCCAGTCAAAGTTCTAAATTGAAACCCGAATCCAGTCAAAGTTCTAAATTGAAACCCGAATCCAGTCAAAGTTCTAAATTGAAACCCGAATCCAGTCAAAGTTCTAAATTGAAACCCGAATCTAGTCAAAGTTCTGGGCTGAGAATATTTCTGGGCTGAGAATATTTCTGGGCTGAGAATATTTCTGGGCCGAGAATATTTCTGGGCCGAGAATATTTCTGGGCTGAGAAATTCTCAGCCTGAAAAGTAATAATTGTAACTATAATTATTACTTTTGACGATGACGATGAAAAGTCAGAGTTACAATTTCGTATCGCACGGAGGAGATATTACGGTGGTGAGTCAAAACCATTTAAAATACTTTTACATTAGATATTTTTCGCGTCAAGTTTGCCCGGCTCCGATACCTCGACGGTGGTAACGGTTGCAGCACTCCCTTTATCCACAATTTCGGATTGTATACTTTTTTGGAAAAAAGGTAGTACGATAATATGTCTTCCCAGTCTCTGTCGGTGAGTGTAGAGATTAAACTTCCAGGTCGACATTCGACGTGTTCGTTCACAGCTTGTCGCACTTCATTTTTCTGCTTCCATCGGCATCGGCAGTGGCTGTAGGACGGGCAATCGTGGACAATGTGCACGCGTTCATCTTCTTGGACGTAGAGGAAAATAAATCCGTTGAATCTCTGGGCTGCCGCAAAGAGTCCACGTCCGAGTTTTAAGCGGTGTTTACTATCTCGAATAGTGAGAACCTCACTGACCATGTATCTGCGCATGCGTCCAAAAGGAATACCTCGAAGATACCGTACGAGAGGCACGACAGCGTTTCGTCCATCGACATTGTCCAATGACTCATCATCCATTCGGACCGTGGAGGGATCACTCTCCACAGGACTCGCTGGGACGCAGTCGTCGAAATTTTCTGTACATCGCAAATCAAAGTCATCGGGAGTGGCGACAGCTTCACCCGTTGACATGGCTCTCGTCGAGTGAAGAGGTAGGACAGCACGGTGTTCATGGAAAGGGTGCTGATCTAGTGGATCACTCTCGCCAGGACTCGCTGGGAGGCAGTCATCGAAATTTTCGGTGCATAAAAGATCCGGTGCGTCAGCCTCGCACGTCGACATGGCTCTCGTCGAGTGAAGAGGTATGAAAGCATGGTATCCCTCGATAAAGTCCTGACCTAGTCGAGTACTTGGACCATTTTCAGCAGGTCTCGCTGGAACGCAGTCATCCCATTTTTTCACAAGATCAAAGTCATCGGGAGTCGAGTCAACTTCCCCCATTGACACGGTAATTGGAAGGTATATTAAATGATTGATACCCAGAAACAATCTTTTAGACTCTCCCCGATGACCGTTTCGATCCCAGGGAATAAATTTTAAAAATAGGAGGGAATGGGATTATTCGGTAGTGCATCCCATTTCGGTTTTCATGAGCGATAACTTGATAGCCATTGCATTCCTAATGACTTCTGATTGCTGTATACGTGCCTTTGCTGACGCAATGAAATTGTCAAACTGCGGGAAACCTTCCAGCGAATGGTATATCTCTTCCAGAACTTTATAAGCCTGATGCAAATGGTCGTTAGTTCTCTGAAGATTTTCCTCGAGCAATCGAATGTATTGCTTTTGAAGGTCGAGTCGCTGCAACCTCAATAGATCTCGTTCTCGATAGCTCAATAATAATTCCAACTCGGACACATCGGGCTGATGGCACGGTGTATCTGTGCATGGCTCAGGAGTCTGGGATGTGTAAAATGGGTCGTCATCCTGTTTCGGGAGTACACCTTCTCGCTTCAAAAACTCTCTAGCGCATCGCAACCGATGTGACGACAGAGACAAAGCACTTCCATGAGAAAATTTTCCAAAGCAGTAGGGGCATGTAAATTTCTTTGAGAGTTGATGTTGGGCAGATAAATGGTGACTCAATTCCCCGAACGCTACGCGATTTGTGCACAGATGGCAAGGGACTATCACTTCATGATAGCGATGCAGCAGGCGATTGTAACGAGAGGCGAAACGCTCCGCTTTAAGAGTAGACATTGTAACTGAAGTGCACGATTCATGTCGAAGTAATGGTATCGATTAAAAAAAAAAAAAAAAAAAAAAAAAAAAAAATTTTTTTTTTTTTTTTTTTTTTTTTTCACTGAGACTATTTTACATATTCAGGGCACTTAGAATTTGGAACAATTTCAGTCCCCAGATTCCAGAGCGCTAAAATCAAAACATCTTGAGTCGTTGACGCATGTCCGGACGCAGACACAGTTCGCGATCCATCCACTTTTCGAAGGCACGCGAGACAGCCTTCGCGATCGTCTCTCTGGCCTCCGGATACTTGACCATCTGGCATTTGCAAAAGAGGGCAAACATAAAGAGTATCATTTGAAGCAGTTCTTCGGGGGAACCAGTTGCGTCGAGGTTGTCTTTCTGGAGGACCATGAGGGTGTCTAGAAAATTGGCACACCTGTCAGGATCTTGCCACTCTATGTCGTAGCTTTCGAATGCCTGGTCCAACCGAGCCCAGACCGTGGCGCTGTCACCGCCGTCATCACACTCGGGTATCGAGCGGTCGTCGAGCAAAAACCAATGGACCCATGCGACGAGGTTCCTTGGATTAGCCAATCTCCTCAACGACGGTTGATGATTCAGGACCCAAGAAGTGGAGAGCATGGGGAGTTTCACCGTAGAAGCGTGACTTCCCATTGTGAACAAACACCAGCAGTAGCAGAAGATGTGCAGTCGAAGGAATGACACGCGTAGATCCTCACTTTGAAAAAAAAAACTTTCAATTTTGTAAGGATGCAGATAGAAGAATGACGTTAGCGATGTCAACCAGATTTCTTCCAAGCTCGATTTCTGGTTCCGTTACTACTTTTGGGAGTTACCATCCGGATGGCGTCTGGGGGGCTCGATTTAACATTTCTGGAAGCAGCCAATTCCAATTGACATTCCAATTTAGTCACGACCGACTTTAGAGCAGCCAAAGCTTTACGAAGCCGTTTCTCTTGCATATCATAACAGGTGACAAGTCTTTCGTTGTATTCTTCTTGGACAGCAAGACAGGCGTCACGACACTCGTGGCATGAAGAAATGGGTTCCGGCTCGGCCGCATACGTGATTCGATTCCACTTGTCGCAATCGTGCTCAATGCATTGCAACACGCTTTGACTCTCAAACAGAGTCTTTAGTAACGTGACGTATTCTCGATGAACTTGAGCAGATTTCTTAGCATCACTGGGACAAAACTGTCCGTACTTGAAGTGACAATCGAGCAGCAAAACATGGAATGCTTCAAAAGGCACACTTATCCATTCATCGTTGTTCATGACTTGCTGCAACCTGAGAGACGAACTCGATTGGCCATGGACTACTTCTATTAAAAAAAAAAAAAAAAAAAAAAAAAAAAAAAAAAAAACTACACAGTCACTTGGAAGGGTGGGGTTTTTACCGGCCCATATAGCCTGACACCAGGGGGTCTCGCATGCCAGTGTCGAGCGACCAGGGGTTTATTTTGTGACCCTGGTGCCAACCCTCTTCCCTGGTCTAAACTGACATCGTCCTCGACCCGATACACCATTCCAAACAGATCTTCTTCATCCTGCCACCGAAACTCTCAGATAGATGATATTTCGAATATGGTGACGCAGAAAGTGGTAGGTGTGGGGTTCCACGCATCCGATCCGGTATCCTTCACGACGATTCCTTGACCAGAGTCTCTCCTCATAAAAAATGCGAAGATCCTCGCGGTAATTGTTAAAGTTCATAATGTATATATTTCCGTCCACATCATCTTCAGCTGGAGTGCTGTAAAAATGCGACGCGATCAAAGTATACCGAAGATTCACATCGGCCATCGATTGAAACACAAGTACACGTGGCAGAAGTATTTCTCCATGTCTCATCAAAGTAGAACTGTATGCCATGAACTCAGCCATCATGGAAAAATCAGGAAAACGAACAAGACTCCTCCTTGTACATGCAATGAAATGAAAAAAGGGCGAAGAAAGCTTTGTGATTAGACCATTAGGAAAAAAAAAAAAAAAAAAAAAAAAAAATTTTTTTTTTTTTTTTTTTTTCATATAAATTCAATTTCAGTTTTCAGGAAGGCAGCGCCTGCACTTCTCTGCGAAGGTTGTTGCGAAATGGAATCTGTGTGTTGTGAACTCGATCTCGATAGGAATAATAGGGATCACAGCGATAGATTTCATTTTGCTTGAAATCTTTTACGGAGAAAGAGAAACCGAAACTGCTTCCTGGGGCCGTGAATGGATATCTACCAAGTGTAAGTGCGTATAATTTACATTTCAGTTTTTCAGGTGTGAGCTCTCACGGATTTAAGTTTTTCAGGTGTGAGCTCTCACGGATTTAAGTTTTTCAGGTGTGAGCTCTCACGGATTTAAGTTTTTCAGGTGTGAGCTCTCACGGATTTCAGTTTTTCAGGTGTGAGCTCTCACGGATTTCAGTTTTTCAGGTGTGAACTCTCACGGATTTCTATGTGTCAAATTGTCGACTCCATATTTTTCATTTAGTCCAATGTTGTCGACTCCGATGGCAATTGAAATACGAGTTTGACGTTTACCTGCATGACTAGAGTCAGTGTCGTATCAACATAGAAAAGGGTGTCATGTCAACCATGAAAAGGGTATCATTTCAACGTTGAGAGTACAATGTATCCACATTGAAACTGTGTCTTTTTAAAGTAGAAAGTGTATTCAATCAAGGTTTAGAATCAGCTCCTGTGCAGGTTCTTTTAAAGCTGAAAGCGTGACTTTCGTAGTTTGATTTTTTTCAAATGACATTTCAAATGACAAATTAGGCATGACTGATTGAATTTTTCAAATGAAATATTGTTAAAAAATTCTCGACCATTGACTAAAAAAATCAAACTTACTTTCGAGAAATAACAACTGATGTATCATTAATCCTATTACGCCGTATAATTACACCCTTTTTATTAAGAGATATTTAATCAAATTATATTTATTATATAACCCAATAGGATTTAAAAAGGTAATACTAATTCAATAGAATTTTTAAAAGAAATACTCAATACAAATTAACAATTAGCAATTTATTGAATTGATAAAATTTAATGCATACAGTAAAATAAGCAATCATATTTATCAATGGTAAAACATTCAAATAGTGTTTATAAATTGTAAAACAAAATAGAATTTTAAAAAGAAATTCAACATTCAAATAATATTTATAAATTGTGAAACAAAATTGAATTTTTAAAAAGAAATTTAACATTCAAATAATATTTATAAATTGTGAAACAAAATTGAATTTTTAAAAAGAAATTCAACATTCAAATAATATTTATAAATTGTGAAACAAGAATTTTTAAAAAGAAATTCAACATTCAAATAATATTTATAAATTGTGAAACAAAATTAAATTTTAAAAAAGAAATTCAATATTCAAATAATATTTATAAGTTGTACAACAAAATTAAATTTTAAAAAAGAAATTCAATATTCAAATAATATTTATAAGTTGTACAACATTCAATATTATTTATAAAAATAATCAAACACTCAATAATATTTTAAAAATGGTAATACAATATACCATAAAATAAAGGAAATAGAAAAAAAAAGCGAATTACATACACATGTAGGCGTGAGTTGGTGTCCAGTCCTTCTCACCCATGACCAAGTCCACAAACTTTTCGAAAGAGTCGTCTTGAAAGCTGGTCAACAGGGTCCAGTGTCCATTTTCTGTCAAGTCCACAACACTCATAAATCGAAATCGTACGTAATGATTTCGAATTAAATCGAAGCGATACGATTTGGTCCAATTCAGCGCATCGATACACAGTTGGAAAGGATCCCTCTCGAACAGTGGCATGAGCCAGTCCTTTGAATTCAAGACGTGGCGAATAACCCTCGGGTCCCAGAGGGGAGCACTGAAACTCGCCCTTCCGCCTCCGGCACCCGTACTCCATTGTCCAGTCACTTGCAGTCTCGATGCCAGATATGTTTTCTTGAAGAAAAAGGAGCTGTAGTCGGCAAACTGCGAGCGAGACATGGGCACGCACAACGTGTGACCCCTGACAAAGTCGATCAAGTTCTCGTTGACATCGTAAGGCCGAGAATGAATCGAATGATAATACAACGGCACAGCATCCTGACGATCCGTAACGTTATCCATCGTGGTGTGTTGTGCCGTATCATTCTGTCTGTGTATATATAGGTGGAGAATCTGAACCACGCTCTACGTCAGCCAATCAAATGCTTCCGTTATCGATAGTAAAAATGTTACGTAATAGCCAAACTTGGAAACCCTTTTCAAACTTGAAAAGGTTCTATCGACAACATTGACACAGCAAAACGACAACATTGACACAGCAAAATGCCATCATTGAAACAACAAATGACAACAACATTGATACAGCAAAATGACAACAGTGACACAACAAATGACAACATTGATACAGCAAATGACACAACAAATGACCGTAATTAACACAATAACAACATCGGTAAAAAAAAAAAAAAAAAAAAAAAAAAAAATTTTTTTTTTTTTTTTTTTTTTTTTTTTCGAGTCAGAGTTATTTCAATTTTCGCGACAAATTTCAAGTTTCTCGCGACGGATTTCATTTGTCAGGTCAGAGCGACTACCGCCTGAGGATATATTTTTTCCACGTGGCGCATTGACAGAGGCAGTAGCAGTAGGATTGACATTCTGAACAAGCAATGCCATCCACCTCTGGCTCCTGCTCCCGATCCAACCAGAAGCATTCTCGCTGACAGCAACTCTGTGCGTAAATCACGGTTTGCGAGTTGCAGTGGACGGGATCGTGGTAGCTCACGCATGGACAGTGGCAAAATCCGTACGCTTTACATACTCGGCAAGGGACGTCGTACCTATTCCATTTCGAGGGAGCGCGAATACATTTACGCATACAGCAATATCTGGTGGACGACCGCATGGCGCACGCAACATGACTTGCATCTTGTTTCAGGAATCATCAGGCGACCGATCCTCCTTCCCTCGACTCTGTTTCCTCGATAAGGTGCGATTCTCGTGCTCTTCGCACATCGCCTTATCGTCTCGAAGCCATTTTTCGGTAGTCCTGACCCACGTGTCGCGATATCCCTCGTGTGTTCCGTCTACTGGCGCGCATGACTGGGAACGGTGGTCGTACGATCGCGTGCCGCCGTCCTCCATCTCCTCCCGATCGGTTTGTTCGATATTCTCAAACTCCCTCAGTGCGTCCGCGATAAATATCGGCACGTGTTCCAGCTCGCACGTGCCGATGACGGGAAACTCGTTCTGGTTGCTTAAAAATATTTCGGGTACAAGCACCACGCGCACCTGTTGGCTCGAGAGTCTCACGAATCGGAATTCGTGGTAACCATCGAAATCCATTTCGTGGAAAAACATGTCCACCAGATTCGTGTAGCGTTTGCTGATGTTCTTTAACTGGTCACACGAGGACAGGATACGTTTGCGAACGGGATCGAGCGTGATCGTCGTGGCACCGTACCCCGGTCGACAAAACCACTCGCATTCCACTTCGAGTCGCGTGTCGTCAAAAGATGTCTGAAAGACATGGTTCCAAAAAACGTAAAAGGGTTCGGGATCGCGTGTCTTGGAGGGCAATGCAATGTACAACTTTGATCCCGGCGGCAGTACAATTTCCCGTGTCGACGCATCGTACTCATGAGGGTGATCGGAGCGCAACACGACCCGAGATGGCGAAACGTTCGATCCTGCCACAAGCTCCACCTCCATGTTACCCTCTGATCTACCTTGTGTTCTATTCAATGTTGGAAAAAAAAAAAAAAAAAAAAAAAAAAAAAATTTTTTTTTTTTTTTTTTTTTTTTTTTTTTTTTTTTTAAAATATATATATATATATATATTGCCAGCAAAACGGGGTGGTTTACAGCCAATAATCGAGGTTGAGTTACCATCAGATCAAAGTTGGGTTAACAGCAAATCGAGGTTGGGTTGACTGCATATCGAGATTAAAGTTGGAAGTATTCCTAGTGCCAGCATGTGTCTTCAGATCGAATGCATGTATTGCCACAAAGTAAGAATTAATGTTCCTTGCACCGTTTCAACATGTAGTGAGAGAATGACATTTTCTGAGGTTTGTTCCTCGTGTAAAATGAGACAAACTGAAACCTTGAAATGAAACCAGGCCTGCCTATGGAATCATCACTTACAGAGATAATTGTTACCCATTGAAAAAAAAAAAAAAAAAAAAAAAAAAAAAAAAAAAAATTTTTTTTTTTTTTTTTTTTTTTTTTTTTTCAAAGGGTTTTACAGGTTTATTTTCAGTTCTCGTACAAACATGGAGCAGTCCTGTCCGCGTGTGATGAAAATTTTAGTGGGTAGTGGGTAGTCGTCTTCGACATTCATGATCCAGTCGTTGCTAGACATTTTTCCGAACACGGCGTGGTTGCAACTTTTTCCAGTTCCGTTTCCAACCTTGAACGTGTTGAGGGTGACGGGTTTCGCTTGGTACACGGTAGGTGTTTGTCGTCTTCTGGACGATCGTCTATTGGAGGTAGAACTCTGTCCCTCGCTACCGTCATCCACCGAATCGCGTGACAATGCTACGCCAGTTTCCTCGACGTCGTTCTCTGCCATGTTAGCGCTCGTGCTATCCGTAGAGTTCGTGTGGGTGAGTTCCCCTTGTTGAAACGCGATCCATTCTTTACGGAACGTGTCGATCCACTCGGTAACACTGGTCTCGCCTTCGGGATGGATTACCAATAGTGGGCTGTGGAAGGGATTGGCGAGAAAACGCAAAAAACCCCGTTGATACAAGGTAGCTTGGCCGTGTGACAGAGCTGAGCGCAACTGATCGGCCAACGTGACATGGTTGATCTGTAAAACGGCCAGTACCACGTCCGTCTCGATGACGAGAGTGCGCCCTGTTTTGGGAGAAAAAGGTGGTAAGGCGACATCCTGACCACGAAATACGCGGCCCCCCGACACGGAACGGATGAAATCGTAAGGATTCGCTTTCCCCAGCAGACAACCTACATCCCAGACTCGCCAATATATAAAAGTACCATCACGCCCCACGAAACCTGCTAGAGGAGCTTGGCAGTCTTCCAACTGCATGCGAAACCACATTCTAGTTGGGAAGAACGAATTATTTTATAACTCGTATTATTTATTTTGAAAAAAAAAAAAAAAAAAAAAAAAAAAAAAATTTTTTTTTTTTTTTTTTTTTTTTTTTTTTTTTTCAATTCAGAGTACCATTTTCTGTATTCTAAAATTGATCATGGCTTTAACGTGAGCTTTATGACGCGAGCTGTTAAACACGTTTCACAGCTCTTAGGAAGTATGGTTTATTTTTAAAATGGGTTACATAATCTTTTTACGAGGTGAAATGCTATGCGTATGTATTACTGTGTATTTTATTACACATTCAAAAGCTCTTCATTCAGTGTGTCGGTGGGATTTCATTTTGTGTGTCGGTGGGATTTCATTTTCCGTGTCGGTGGGATTTCATTTTCCGTGTCGGTGGGATTTCATTTTCCGTGTCGGTGGGATTTCATTTTCCGTGTTGGTGGTATTTCATTTTTCGTGTCGGTGGTATTTCATTTTTTACGTGTCGGTGGGATTTCATTTTTTACGTGTTCAATTCAGAGCACCGTTTTCCGTATCCTAAAAATGTTCATGACTTTAACATGAGCTCTATGGCGCGAGCTGTTAAACACGTTTCACAGCTCTTAGGAAGCATAGTTTATTTTTAAAATGGGTTAAATATTCTTTTTACGAGGTGAAATCCTATGCATATGCATTACCGTGTATTTTCTTACACATTCAAAGGCTCTTCATTCAGTGTATATCTATTCCATTTTAAGGATCTTTATAACATTAATTCTATCAATGGTATATTCCTATCTCAGAGGAATCAAGAGCCATGCAAGGAGATTCTTCCTCAGATATTTTAGTCCCTAACGCTTTGAGTGCTGATGCTAGTGCTCAGCAGGATGGAGGTGCTGATGCTAGTGCTCAGCAGGATGGAGGTGCTGATGCTAGTGCTCAGCAGGATGGAGGTGCTGATGCTAGTGCTCAGCAGGATGGAGGTGCTGATGCTATTGGAAGTTCTTCTACAACGGGTATCTCTGGGTCAACTTCACCTCATACCTCACTCCAAACAGCTAATAATAGCCCACCCAATCCAGTCATGTATAACTTAGGTTTACCACCAGGCCCCGCACATTTTTATATACCTCCATTATCGACCACCTCTACGAGTTCTACTGCAACCTCTTTATCTCCAAGCCCCGCACATTTTTTTCCATCATCGACCACCTCTACGAGTTCCACTGCGACCTCTTCATCTCCATCATCGACCACCTCTACGAGTTCCACTGCGACCTCTTCATCTCCATCATCGACCACCTCTACGAGTTCCACTGCGACCTCTTCATCTCCATCATCGACCACCTCTACGAGTTCCACTGCGACCTCTTCATCTCCATCATCGACCACCTCTACGAGTTCCACTGCGACCTCTTCATCTCCATCATCGACCACCTCTACGAGTTCCACTGCGACCTCTTCATCTCCATCATCGACCACCTCTACGAGTTCCACTGCGACCTCTTCATCTCCATCATCGACCACCTCTACGAGTTCCACTGCGACCTCTTCATCTCCATCATCGACCACCTCTACGAGTTCCACTGCGACCTCTTCATCTCCATCATCGACCACCTCTACGAGTTCCACTGCGACCTCTTCATCTCCATCATCGACCACCTCTACGAGTTCCACTGCGACCTCTTCATCTCCATCATCGACCACCTCTACGAGTTCCACTGCGACCTCTTCATCTCCATCATCGACCACCTCTACGAGTTCCACTGCGACCTCTTCATCTCCATCATCGACCACCTCTACGAGTTCCACTGCGACCTCTTCATCTCCATCATCGACCACCTCTACGAGTTCCACTGCGACCTCTTCATCTCCATCATCGACCACCTCTACGAGTTCCACTGCGACCTCTTCATCTCCATCATCGACCACCTCTACGAGTTCCACTGCGACCTCTTCATCTCCATCATCGACCACCTCTACGAGTTCCACTGCGACCTCTTCATCTCCATCATCGACCACCTCTACGAGTTCCACTGCGACCTCTTCATCTCCCTCATCGATCACCTCTACGAGTTCCACTGCGACCTCTTCATCTCCATCATCGACCACCTCTACGAGTTCCACTGCGACCTCTCCATCATCGACCACCTCTACGAGTTCCACTGCGACCTCTTCATCTCAAACTAGTCATGTTCCAATGACTGGAAATACCCCTTTACGGTCATATTCTATGTATTTCATTATATCTTTAATGAGTTTAGGAACAGGTGGAATATTATTTCTAGCGTGGATGTGGTATCGATACCAAATAATTAGAAACTAAAAAAAAAACAATGACAAAATTCATGAAACGTACAGTATGCATTTGACTGAAGCGAGAACGACGATCGGGCACATACCCCTTCGTGAAACAGCCCGTCTTGAAACACGCGTAGGTTCGGTGGAATAAAGTAATACACATCATGGCTCTCACTCTACTCCTCAAATCGGTCCTTCGAACACAAATCAAAGAATGTCCATTGAATCAATACACGTTCAAGCTGGGTGAGTTTGGACTCCATTGTGAAGTGACTGGCGACGGGAAACACGTCACGACCGTATTGGAAAATATTCCATCGAATGAGCAATTTGAATTATTTGTCCGTAAATTTGGCACGGAAGTGGGAGCTAACAGATTTGAAATCGATCTGGAAACGGTTGACCAAGGCATATTCATGTTTGAGACGATAGCACTCTTGTGCCGTATGTACATCGATATGATGCTCAGGAACGTCAAGGAAAGAGTGGAACCAGTGTCACCAGAGTTGGCCACTCCAGCAATTCAAAACGAGTTTTCTTAGGAAAAAAAAGTTCCACTAATGAGACCAATGTAATTATTATTAATTTAACCCAATCGTATTAAAAAAAAAAAAAAAAAAAAAAAAAAAAAAATTTTTTTTTTTTTTTTTTTTTTTTTTTTTTTATAATTACGATTGGGTGATGCCTAGTTTCTGATTTTAAGATTCGATGCCTAGATTCTGATTTCAAGATTCGATGCCTAGTTTCTCACTTTACTGTCACCCACATCTACTAATCCATTTTCACATACCTTTATTCATAAAAAAAAAAGACACACACAATTACTACTACTCTTTGATTTATTAAAAAAATCCTTTCAGCAAATTTACAAATCCCTAACGTTGGGCACATCACGAGCTGAAGAGAGAAAGACATCATTTCTCGTTTAAAAATCCATATAGTTTTCAAAATTTCTGGATACATCTAGAGCGAGTGACAACAACTCGGCATCTTCCTGCGTAAGTGGGACAAGCGATGAGTGAGAATCAACCTTGCTAGTTCTACAATCGTGAACCGATTTCCAAACGAGTCGTGGCACAGACCTAAACGTAAAAAAAAATACAAATTTAAGAATTCCATACTTTTAGGTCGCACGTTATTCTTGTCATACATTGTAAACAAACTTTTTAAGGGGTACGTACGCACTTGAACTTTTTTTTCTTAATATTTCACTTAAAAATCCAATTTTTTATATTTGATATAAATCATAGGTGCTAGAGGGTACGCGCAAACATATTTGAAAAACAGTAAAATGATAATTAATTAATTAGCATTTTATGCATTAATTAGCATGTTTTTTTAAGTACTCATAACTCAAGAACCAATTAACTTAGACCTATAAAACTACCATGCAAATTAATCACCAATTCCTTCTGGAGGGCATGATCCTCAAATCAAGTTTGTGGTCCTTTTAGTTTTTTAATAATAATTTTTTTATATTAAGAAATGTGAAAAATATAAATAAACAATTCGTTTGACAAAATGTTAATTTTAACTTTAGTTATCACTGTTTGAACAAAGTAACACATGAGTAAAATGAAGTTTTGAGAAAATTGAGTTTAAAGGTTGCAAAAGCAAACTGACTTTCATGATTTAAACATTAGAAAAACCTCTGTAACTTTTTATTATAAAGGAGTACCAGTATAAACTTCATATCATTTTAAAGAAGAAGAATTGGAGATTCCAATTTACTTAAAAACAAAAAGTGCCAAATTTGGCTATTTTGGCCTTTCCAAGTGTGTATGTATACTTTAAATCACAAAGATAAAAAAAAGGACACTTACTCGTTCCTTGAAGGAGTTATTTCAGGGTAGTCAGGGTACAAAGGCAAAAAGTCGTTCAGATCCTCTGGTTTCAGATGGAATAGATCCAAATTCGGAAAATCTTGAAAAAGCTCAGCTATGGCCTCCTCATTCGACATTTTCAACTGGTCCGGCAGATCCCAGTCCAGACAAGTGTTTCTGGAATCGGTCGGCACATCCAACACTTGTTCATCTGGAATTGGATCTAAAAGTGTCTCTGTTTCGGAAAGTGCTGATACGCTCAAACGACTGTCGGACGTCACGACTCCCGATGCTGCGAGTTCCTTCTGTCGCGTGGGTTCCGTCGAGACGTTCGACGGGCACCACATTAGGTGTTCAGCTACTCTGGGCGTTTCTGAAATGCTTACGGGAACATGGGTGAGTGGCGACAAGATACGCAACGAATCGTTCCAAAGGGAAGACGGCTGATTTGTCTGGAAAACGTGGACGCGCTGGAGGGACCGGAACGGGCCATCCGATCCTTCTGGTCGGTAGTGGCGATGGCTCTGAAAAGATTGTCCTTTTACGAAGGGGACGTCATCCTTTAGTACCGTGACTGCAAAGAGCGTTTTTTGCACTGCTAAAATGCAATAGTACGTTCCGGCTGGAACCACATAGTTCTTGTAGGGTCTAAAGACGTACGTGTCATAGTTCTCTTGTCCAGTCAAGCTGCGCAATACAGGATACGTAGCCTTGTCCTCCGGCAAGTGGTAACAGATCATGGGAGCTGCAGTGGTTCGATAGACGTGCGTGGTTCCTGGCGTCACGTAACGTAGACCAAAGGAGAAGGCGTACTTGACCAAAAAAATCTGCTGACCTCTTCGGTGGAACATGTTTCGCACTTTGCTCTGGTCTGACTTCAGAGCGAGCTTACGGCAGATGACCTTCCAGCGGATGTCACATTGTCGAAATGCACTCGGCGTCAGGGCCTCTCGCAGATGCCGATGGCATTGTCTGAAAGTCTCTGCATGCGATTTGTACTTTGTGTAGCAAATTCCAAGTGTATCCGGATTCACTGACGATGTGAATGTGGTCACCAGATGAGCACCGTTCCTCTTCCATGTTTCGATATTGATGGCGAACGGTTCGAAAGAATCACTCGGCCCGGGAAACACATCCATGCTGTGTAGTGTGTAGGTACGTTCTACCTCCTTTTATATCTATCGGATTTGTAGGGGGGGGGGAAGGGGGTCAGCGTCGGATTTTTTTTTTTTTTTTTTTTTTTTTTTTTTTTTTTTCAACGTTTGTTTAAACATTAGTTCTCAAGTCTAGAGCATTTTCGGCTCCGGCTTTTCGGTTGCTCAAGTCTAGAACATTTTCGGTGCTACCGCTATAGCGAAATTTGAAATCCTCCCCGTAAACATGATTTAAGTGTTCTCTATGCGAAATTAACGTGCTGTGAGCAGGTATAATGTCCCCATGTTGAATTTGCGAGATCAGAGGAGGTGGAAAGAGCTTTTGGAGTTTCATGGTCCAAGGAGAACTTACGAAAAATGTTTTGAAAGGCTTTGACGATTTTCTATTGCATGTTTCCCTACACGGTTTCGCAGTGGGGGGCACTTGAGTTGCTGGAACGATTGGGTCCATGGCTGTAGAAGATGGCCAGCAGTAAGGCGTATCCAAAAATGCCAATTCATCTTGTAAATCCAAACACACTTGAATCGGTGGGAATGGTTCGATAGTTTGCGGTTCAAAGATTTGTGTCTCGACCGCTGCACAATCCTTTGGATGGTCCATTTTTGAAAAGGTCTCAATTTCCATCAACAAGGCGTTATATTCAGAACGTACAGAGTTAGATGGACAACTCGCTGGAATGTCCAAGCCATGTGTCCCAGTTGCTTCAGAGTCACAACATTCCACCACAGAAAGATTGTCCTGGGATGTATTGGATGTGGATTTGGTTCGTTTTGGAATAATGTAATTTTTCCAGTCGTGTTTCCGTTTGGGTGCATCGTTACTAGGTAAGACTGAGCCACTTCCCGGATGACGAGGGGTCGCGGGAGGGACGTTGTACCTCCTGGTCACTTCCTTATGAGTCGTGAATGGCAAGTACAGATTCGATAACAGTTGAATCGTGTCCGGAATGACTTGTACGGAAAAAATGGTTTTCTGGGTAGCCAATATCAAATATCTGGTTCCCGAAGGCACTGTATAATTGCAATGTTTTTCAAAGACGCAGGATCTGTAATATTCTTCGTCCAAAGCTCGAAAAATGCGAGTTTTCAAAGTCGCTCTGCGCTCATGATTGGGTAGATGAAAGCATAACAACGGGACTGATGACAGTTGATACACGTGCTGGGTCCCTTCTTCCACAAAACGAAGTCCAAAGGTAAATGCACTTTTCACAAGGAACATGTGGCCGTCGACTTTATAGAAAGCACGAACACTAAAATTCTTTGAAGTACCGTTCGAATCACGCTTTAATGCCTTGACAACTTTGCTCCAAGTCGTTTTTCTTTTCTCAATAATGCATTTCTGTGTCTGGGCTTCGTCTACAAAACGCCTATAGTGTTCATCCGAGTGTTTCGCATCCTGTTTTGGAGCAGGAAGAGCAAACACTCGATCGTCTTCAAATTGTCTTTGAATATAAGATTCTGCTTTGGGCTGTAGAGTTTCCTTCCATGTGCCAGGATCTTTCTGAAGACTCTCTGGAAGATTTCCAAAGGGTCTCGTCAACTCGGGGAAAACGTCCACAACAGTGGCCATTGCGACGAGAACCAAAAAATAGAGGGGTCGTGATGACTATGACAGCTGGCCGTGGCACTGAAATCCTCTCTCCGTGGATGTGAGTCTTTTTGGAGTGAACAGACCGAGAGAGAGCGGCACGTTCTACCAGCACAAGTCTCCAGTTTCTCCCGAAGAAATGGGCGAAATGAAATTGATCACCGCCAACACAATGTAAAACATGTTTGCAGGGGGCGCTCGCAACACCTGAGCACAAGTCAGGTGTCACGTCTGTATGCTATGAATGCTATGAATAATCTTAAAGACGCGCCGTACAAAACAAAGTATGCAATATATAGAAAAAAAAAAAAAAAAAAAAAAAAAAAAAAAAATTTTTTTTTTTTTTTTTTTTTTCTTTCAATGGAATAATTCAGTGCAGACAGAGTCAGTTTAAAACGGTAAACAATTACCGGGGTGGTTCGGATAGTTCCATCAGGGATGATCGTAGCTCCTCACGGCGACCGAGTTCACGATCCAGAAACATCTTGAAGCATTCGGAGGTCGTCTTGACAATCCTCTCTTTGTAGTTGGGAAACTTGACGACTTGAACTTTGAGATAGACGGCTGTCATGAAAAGTAATACCTGTATCGCTTTCTGGGGACACTCTGACGTGTCAATATAGAACATGTGATCGTCCAGTATTTTGTTGATACCATAGACGCTCTCGACTTTATCGTTCCAATCCAGGTCGTGGCGTTCAAATTCTCGGTCCAAACGCTTCCATACCATGGCATCATCGTTGACGTTGTCGTCGTATTGTGGAATGATCCGATCGTCGAGCAGAAAACATTTGACCCATTCAGCGAAACTTTCCGGATTGGCAAGACACTCCCATAACGGCAAATGAATCTGTACCCATTCATACTTGAGGAGGGGTCGCTTTCTGGTGGATGCTGACACACTAGCCATGACACCGACAAAATGCAAACTGCTTGAGCCAAATGAAAAAAAAATCTCTCCTCTCTGCCTCGAGAATTAAAACCGCTCTGCCTGTCCAGTAGAGTGAAACTCCCCTCAATTTATTATTATTATTATTATTAAAAAAAAAAAAAAAAAAAAAAAAAAAAAAAAAAAAAATTTTTTTTTTTTTTTTTTTTTTTTTTTTTTTTTTTTTTTTTAAGGGATTATTTCAGGGTATAGGATGATCCATTCGGATTTTCAGTTCCATATTATGATCCATTCGGGTTTTCAGTTCCATATATTATTTGAAAGGTGTTGTTTCTCGTTCAGGGTATAGGGTGATCCATTCGGGTGGCCTGAGTGTCTGGATTAACCCATCCAGAGATTGGTACATTTGGATGAGTACGTGTTTCAAGACCTGCCTCTCCCGTGCCACTTCGTCGTCGTCTCTTTGGATCCACACATAATTGTCTATCCCGTCCATCACAGAGAGGGAAGCATATTGTAAGCTCTGTCGACTTTGGCAGAGTGCTCTCGCCAAGAATTCTCTCCGGCATCGGGTGCACAGCATCGCACAACTTCTTTCTCTTTGATGTTGGACCCCTGCGAAGTGAGCCGCATTCAGGATCATTTCTTTAGCCTCTTGAGATACACGGGCAAAGAGCGTTTGTTACGCATCTTTATCCAGCGATGGATCGACCTGCTGAACATGTATTCTTCCAAAGCGCATTTCGTGTGTCTAGAACCGAAGCTGCCGCTGTTGACGCGTCTCAAGTCTCATGCGGTGGGCGTGCTCGTGGTTCCGTTCGAAAATACCGTCGTCCCTGCCGGATTGTATCGCGTGAGCATTTTTCCGCTCTACCCTTATCGCATTCGCACCACCGTCCACACGGAATGTAGTCGGGACGGAGAAGAAATGCTTCAACTCTACTTGGAGATGACGGGAATTTCTCTCGTCGGTTTTTACAAGGTGCGCGACGATGCGTCCTGCGTGTCCAGGCTCTCGCTACAGACCCACCTGCACGTGTACCCGGAGAGTTTGTTTTCCACCTTTCGCCAGAAATGTAAAGAGACAGGACCCTTTAGGCATTGAGTTTTTCGGTGAGGTCGTTCAAGATGTCCATGACGCCCACCAGAGCAGGTTCGTACGCTCGCACGACAGCTTGTTCTTGAATCCAGTCGAGTACATATTGGAAATGCAAAAGGTGATATTCTCGTCTCGTGTCGAGACGCACGGCCGCAATATATGTCTCGTTGGACGATGCGTCCGTGTACAAGTAGGGTATGCCATGATCGATCAGAACGAACCAATTTTGGGGCATGATGCGCAGCAGGAGGAAATCTTTCCATGACCAGATCAGGGCGTAATGGCCGTTCCAAGGTCGACCGGCTACGGGTTCCAAGTTGAACGTGAGTAACAAAAGACCAAGAATGACAAAAATCCAGTACATTTCTTTCATCTTGCTTTTGATTCTCGTGGTCAGTCTCGGGAATCTGTTTTACAAGCCCTGGTTGTACGAGATTCAGGAGCAATTTCCGAACCTTTTCGGGGAACCTCCGATTGCCACGGTGACCGTGTCGATGGGCTCCCTGTACGGTTTTAAATGCGACAACCCCGATCGCTGCGATTGCAGGGCCATGGGTCCGAATCTCGAACCTTTTGACGTGATGAGTGACGAAGCCATCTACGTGATGAACCGTCAATTGCCGTCCGGCAGGTACTGTCTCCCGAAAGGAGTGACGCACTGCAACCAAAACACATCTTATCAGATATATACGGCCTCCGGATGGAAATGTGTGGCGCGAACGGCGAACCACTCCATGTGTCACAGTACGGACGCAAAAGACAATAGCCAAAATGTTTTGTGGGATCATCATGAGAATAAAATAGCCCAAAATGTGACCTATTTATATGAAAAGTTGGTGGGCAAGGATATGTGGCGTTATCGGTGCAAATGTGACTCGCGCGACATGTTTCAGCGAAAATTGGTCAATTCGACCCCTTGGACGTGCTCGATGGACTATTGCCTTGCAGATATTGTGAACGTGCAGACAGGGATGGGTTTTAATGGATCGGAGTGCGAATGTGGCGTTGCCTACCACACGGATCCCACCGATAAGACGTCTCCTTGCACGTTGGAAGTGTCGGAAATGATTGATCATAAATTTACTGGACGTGTCGACTGCACGTCTAGCATATCGTTAGTGAAACGCGGTATATTTTGCCCACCGAATGAGGAAGTACTGGTGAGCGGCGAGACAGTCATGACGCAACATGAAAATGTACATGATTTCTTGTTACAATACCTGAGATGACCCTTTTCAACCAATGGACTCAAGCTACGTGAGAACCTGAAAAGCTAAGATCGACACCAAAACCAACTGAGAAACTCAAATCACCATTGAAAAAAACCAAAACCAGAAATTCTCAGCTTAGAAATTCTATAATTATAATCAGTAATAGTGTTCAGTATAATTATAATCAGTAATCAGTATAATTATAAGCAGTATAATTATAATCAGTAAAAAAAAAAAAAAAAAAAAAAAAAAAAAAAATTTTTTTTTTTTTTTTTTTTTTTTTTTTTTTTTCAGATAAATATATGCTGTTTAGCACTGGGAATCAAGAAAGGCATGTCTGCCTACTACGTGAGATTCAACGAGGTGCAGGAGCTACCCCAACAGGATGTCTATATATTTTACAACATGCAGGGTGGCAAATTTTACATGGAGAGGCAATACTATGAAAAATTCTCGCTCATTTGGAGTAGAAAGACCGATAGGGAGACACAATCCGTCACCATGGATTTGGCAGCCACCGAGAGTCACGCTCTCATGTTTGATCTCGATTTCGTAAACAGTTCGGATAGTTCCCCAAAGAGTCATCGCCGCGACATGTTTCCCCACATTCTCTCGAATCTCAAACTTTTGCTCTTGCCGCACGTCAAGCACTTTACGTACATTACAGCCTTTCGCGACGACGGACTCGGTGTTCACGTGCACGTGCCCGAATGCGTCCTCGGCAACGACGATTACATTTTGCTCTGTGAGCAGTTACAGATTTACTTTAAGCAAACCTTTCAGCACGGCACCTACGAGCTCGACATTCCGGTCAACATGACTCTGCCCGGAGCCGCCAAAGTCAATCAACAGCCCTACCTACCGCGACTCGTCACGTACGTCGACGAAAAGAACACATTCGAACTGCAACTCGACCACAACATGGGCACGCAATTGGAGCAACTCAAGACCACTTTCAAACGCGTCAAAGACAACCTCCATTCGTATTTTCGGCAGTTGCTCTATTTGGACACGATCCGCGTTCACGAATACGTGCACAAAATCATGATGCCTGTGCCTCCGGTCAAGCCTCTGTACAAGTTGGCCTTTTCCACCACGATCAACAACAGTGCACCCCACGAAGCGGAGGAGTGCACTGTTGTCGCCGAATGCGTGATGAGCTACTCCAACGAGAAGCTCTACATTTCGAAAGGCAAAACTCTGCTGTTCAATGTCGTGTCTCAATACCTGAAAGCCTCGCACTACCTGAAACTCAACGCGTTTGGCATGTCTTCTTTCGAGACCAACAATAACGCCCTCAAACAATGGTTCAAACGTTATCAGAGTCCGTCCACGCACATCCCCTCGTTTCCCGTCTTTGACGATCTCAACAATCACCTGAGGTCCTCCAATACCCAGCTGTACAGTACGGAGAATCCCATCCAGAAAATTTTGGAATATGACAACGGCTATTATTTTCTGCCC
The DNA here is from genome assembly GCA_023701765.1 of Hylyphantes graminicola. Lineage (NCBI taxonomy): Eukaryota > Metazoa > Arthropoda > Arachnida > Araneae > Linyphiidae > Hylyphantes > Hylyphantes graminicola. The sequence continues at coordinate 56,039,783 of CM043120.1, read as the reverse complement.
GTGTTTTACGCCCTGTGCCAGTTTCTAAAAGCTTCGTCTGTCACCATGGTGAAGCTCTTGCGACCCATGCTGAGCAGTGATTTTGTACCGCTGCTCGATCGTCTCGAGAAGGTGGACGAAGCGCACACTCGCGTCATCATGCAACATTTGACGGAGCAAACGATACAGTTTTGCGGCAACAATCTGGGGGAGCGTTTCGAACGACATCGCGATAAACTACAGCGAGTGGTCGAGGATTCAAAGCGATCCATTTTGAGTTGCCACTCGTCGTCCGATTTGTCAAAGCTCATACGCAGTTTGCAAGAGAATCATTTTCCCATTTACATGCTCAAATTCACCAACTCCCTGAGAAGAGCGACTCCCTTCATTTGGAATTGTCTCACAGAGTCGTGGCAAGAGATTGGTGCCGAGAGGGAAAAAGAGTCGCATGTGATCAATCTGTGGGGCGTCATTAAGGCGTGGCTCCTGGGCTATCGAAAAGCTGGAAACTCGATCGGAGGGCCTGATCACGATACGATTCAAAAGTTTCAGGTCGGTTCGGTCATTTCGACCATCACGAGCGACATGAGCATGGAGCGGAAGACGATGCAGATGGATCAGCACAAGTGGTTTATTCGGACTCAGGACGGACTGTTGGACCTCTTAACGGGACACGTGGGGGGTACCGTGCCCGAACTCTTCCTGTCCGACCGCAAGCTGGGCATCGACATTCCGCGGGCCGAAATGAACCGGTTGCTCAACGACTGCGAGTCTCTGGTGCGTCTCTACGAACTGCTCACCGAGAAGCGTTTCTTTCAGATCTATCTCAAGGCGCTCTTCACGGATTACACGGACAATTTGTATTGCACGTTGCGCGTGTTGGTTCAAGAGGAATTATCACGCATCCTCCACGATAGTTACGAGATAACCATGTTGCACTTTTACACCCACTTGTGCAAGTACACCGCGTTCGACTACGACCAGCTCATGTACCTCCTGGACGTGTTGGCGAGCATCTTTATCGCCACCAATTACGAGCGAAAGTTTTTCGTCTGCAAGGGACAAACGTCCAACGGCAAGAGTAAGCTGTTTGAGATACTGGGTCGCATGATGGGCGGTTATTATTATTGCATTCAGTCGGATAATCTGAAGCCGGGCAACGCCAGCACCAACGCGAGTCCCGACCTGGCGTCGACCCTCTTCAACTGTCGCATCGTGACCACCGAAGAACTGGAGGGGAAACTCAACGAGAATCGCGTCAAACAGATTACGGGCAATTCGAGCGTCGCGTTCCGCAACATGTACGAGCCGAGCCAGGGAGGAATTCCGACTGCCAAAATTTTCACGACCACCAACAATGTGCCCGATTGTCGGTCGTCCGAAGCGTTCCAAGACCGGGTCGTAGCCATCCCGTTCTTGTCGCGATTCATGGACAAGGCGCCCACCACCACCTCGGAACAAGTGTACCTCAACCGCTACAGCAAAGACGAGTATGTGATCGAACGATCGTACGTCGGTTGTTTTTTGCTGTTAATGTACCATTTGAAGAAATGTATCAACATCAAAGACGGTTTGCTGCATTATCGGGATGCACCGCCGTCTGTCGTCGAGTTTACCGAAATTTATTTGTACAATACGGACGTGTACAATCAGTTTAAGGCGTACATGGATGTCCAGATCTACGAAGACGGCATGACGACCATGACCGATTTGCGGTCGGCAGTGCGTCAGTTTTTGAAACATACCAAAAATAACACGACGACAGAACCGCAATTGATTTTGAGATTCGAAGAAGAGTTCAAAGTGTATCGTAAGCTGGACGAGACGATGGGGTGTGCGGGGCATTCGAGTCTGCTGGACGCGGATGAGCCATCCGAACCGAGTTCCAAGCGTGCGCGAACGGACACGGTCATTTATTACGAGAATGTCGTGATTCGAAATCTACGTCGCTATGAAAATAATAACTAAGGTGAATGGCTTGCAAGTTTCTAGTGAAATCGGTATTCCATGATATCGAAGAGTTGAAAAAACAAACGCATGCTCTGGACCATCAGGTGAGGGCAGTGGTCAATCCGAACCAGTTTACGCTACGCGCGTTCAAGGTTCGAAAAAACAATGAAACCGCGATAGATATCACGTACGATTTGGTGAGGCGCTTCAAAGCGGACGCGCGTGCATTTATTCAAAATGTGCTGAACCGCCAGGAGGAATTGGGCTACCTGTACAATGTCGTGGAGAATCCACATGAATTGGATCACAATTTGTATCTTCCGTACCACGACTTTCCGTTCACGGACAGTGATCGCGTGATCCCGGAGGTGATGGACATTGCCGAAGAGTTTTTCGGCAGGCATACAGAGAAATTTAATGTCACTGTGCTATACCTTTTGATTTTCTATTGTCTCCTGGTCAACAATGACCACATGAACTGGGTGCTGGTGGAACACTTGTCCAACTGTAACCGGTACCACGGCTATGCTATCCACATTGATTGGAGGTTAAAGAAAAAAGAATGTGTCAGCTGCTGAAGCACACCAACAGAGTCACTGAAACGGGTTTCGGTCCACTGAGACACTGAAATCCGTTTCAGTCCACTGAGACACTGAAATCCGTTTCAGTCCACTGAGACACTGAAATCCGTTTCAGTCCACTGAGACACTGAAATCCGTTTCAGTCCACTGAGACACTGAAATCCGTTTCAGTCCACTGAGACACTGAAATCCGTTTCAGTCCACTGAGACACTGAAATCCGTTTCAGTCCACTGAGACACTGAAATCCGTTTCAGTCCACTGAGAAACTGTAAACCGCCTCAGTCAACTGAGTACATGAATTCGTTACAATCTAAAAAAAAAAAAAAAAAAAAAAAAAAAAAAAAAAAAAAAGCTATAAAAGTCGAGAAGAAAGCTCGTGGAACGTCACTTGTGTGCCATGGAGGTGCCGACGCCAGCGGCCGCCGAAATGCGGCAAACTCGGCACATGTTCGTTCGGCGGGATCGCGCTAATCAGCTGCATGAGATGTCCTGCGATCCAAGCCGGTGGACGCCCGCCTCTCGCTGCCAGTGTCGGGACGAACTCAAGCGACACACCGAAAGCGACCCCTTTTTTCTCCTCATCCTGTTGGACAAGGGGACAACATATCTCCTTTACGTGGCATGTCGAACGATGACGGGCGAGGAGCAGACCGACGTCAGTCGCCTCAAAGTGGAACTGCGTGAGCTCGGGGACGACAGGCCCCTGCCTCCAAGCCACTCTGAAATTATCGTGTTGGACTATCCCATCACCTCCTTTATGGTCGTCGACCAGTTTGACCATCTCCTTCATTTCCGCGAATGCGATGAGAGGAGGTCGCTCTGCACTTGCACCCAAACGCTCTTCGAGCAAAACGTCTACACGTGTCGGGGTCAAGTGACAGGATGGCAACACGTGCACCGATTCGTGCCATGCAGCTTCGAACAAACGGAGTTTGCCTTGCGCCAGTGGCTCGAACACTCCTTGGAAGAGGACCACGACTGGTTCGAGTGGTTCGAAAATCTCTTGCAAGAAAATCTCTTGCAAGTCCCCCCCTACGGCCTCTCGCCCGCAACCATCCACCACTTGCCATCCGTGGACATCATTCAGGACGGACTGGAATGTACCGTATGTCTACAACACTTATACACACCAGCCAAAGCACTGCCCTGTAAGCATATGTATCACGCGCCGTGCATCCAAGAGTGGCTGGAGAGAAGTGCCACGTGCCCCACCTGTCGAGCGGTCGTGCCAGAAACAGAGCCATGACTGTAAATACATGCCCAATAATAATTGAAAAAAAAAAAAAAAAAAAAAAAAAAAAAATTTTTTTTTTTTTACTATAGATATAAAAAAAAAAAAAAAAAAAAAAAAAAATTTTTTTTTTTTTTTTTTTTTTTTTTTCATTGACTAATATTATAATCATTAATTATAATTATAAGCTGAGCTGTAACTATAATTATTACTTTTCAGGCTGAGAATTTCTCAGCCCAGAAATATTCTCGGCCCAGAAATATTTTCAGCCCAGAAATATTCTCGGCCCAGAAATATTCTCAGCCCAGAAATATTCTCGGCCCAGAAATATTCTCAGCCCAGAAATATTCTCGGCCCAGAAATATTCTCAGCCCAGAAATATTCTCGGCCCAGAAATATTCTCGGCCCAGAAATATTCTCAGCCCAGAAATATTCTCGGCCCAGAAATATTCTCAGCCCAGAAATATTCTCGGCCCAGAAATATTCTCGGCCCAGAAATATTCTCGGCCCAGAAATATTCTCAGCCAGAAATATTCTCGAGCCCAGAACTTTGACTGGATTCGGTTCAATTTCAGAAATTTCACTGGATTCGGGATTTTCAATTTGGAACTTTGACTGGATTCGGATTTCAATTTGGAACTTTGACTGGATTCGGATTTCAATTTGGAACTTTCACTGGATTCGGATTTCAATTTGGAACTTTCACTGGATTCGGATTTCAATTTGGAACTTTGACTGGATTCGGATTTCAATTTGGAACTTTGACTGGATTCGGATTTCAATTTGGAACTTTGACTGGATTCGGATTTCAATTTGGAACTTTGACTGGATTCGGATTTCAATTTGGAACTTTGACTGGATTCGGATTTCAATTTGGAACTTTGACTGGATTCGGATTTCAATTTGGAACTTTGACTGGATTCGGATTTCAATTTGGAACTTTGACTGGATTCGGATTTCAATTTGGAACTTTGACTGGATTCGGATTTCAATTTGGAACTTTGACTGGATTCGGATTTCAATTTGGAACTTTGACTGGATTCGGATTTCAATTTGGAACTTTGACTGGATTCGGATTTCAATTTGGAACTTTGACTGGATTCGGATTTCAATTTGAAACTTTGACTGGATTCGGATTTCAATTTGAAACTTTGACTGGATTCGGATTGAATATTGGCTGAGAATATTTCTGGGCTGAGAATATATCTGGGCTCAGAAATATTCTCAGCTCAGCTCAGCTGATTAATAATAATAATAATTAATAATTATAACATTAATCAATGGAAAAAAAAAAAAAAAAAAAAAAAAAAATTTTTTTTTTTTTTTTTTTTTTTTTTTTTTTTTTTATAATTATTATAATTAATAATAAGCTGCTAAACTATAATTATTACTTTTTCTTTTGAAGAAATCTTCCAGATAATATCTCGGCCAGAAAATATTCTCAATATTCTCGGCCCAGAAATATTCTCGGCCCAGAAATATATTCTCGGCCCAGAAATATTCTCGGCCCAGAAATATTCTCGGCCCAGAAATATTCTCGGCCCAGAAATATTCTCGGCCCAGAAATATTCTCGGCCCAGAAATATTCTCGGCCCAGAAATATTCTCGGCCCAGAAATATTCTCGGCCCAGAAATATTCTCGGCCCAGAAATATTCTCGGCCCAGAACTTTGACTGGATTCGGGTTTCAATTTGGAACTTTGACTGGATTCGGGTTTCAATTTGGAACTTTGACTGGATTCGGGTTTCAATTTGGAACTTTAACTGGATTCGGATTTCAATTTGGAACTTTAACTGGATTCGGATTTCAATTTGGAACTTTCACTGGATTCGGATTTCAATTTGGAACTTTGACTGGATTCGGATTGAATATTGACTGAGAATATTTCTGGGCTGAGAATATATCTGGGCTCAGAAATATTCTCAGCTCAGAAATTCTCAGCCTGAAAAATAATAATAATAATAATAATAATAATAATTACAAACAAACAAAAAAAAAAAAAAAAAAAAAAAAATTTTTTTTTTTTTTTTTTTTTTTTTTTTTTTTAAATAAACTGTTACAGTTTGGCGGTGAAAGGCCAGGGGGGATCATGATTCCAATTTATCAGGATACGCTTGCTTACAATAATGCATTTACAATTTGTTTACATGCCAATATATATCCGCGCTTTGTTGAAGACTACATTTTAAAATGTCCCATTGAAACAGGACTAACCATCACCTTTCAAGAGGAGGGATTGGTGTTTCGATGCTTCAAGTGTGGGGACGATTTTTTCTTGTTTCCGGATGAATTTTACGATGCCGACCAACTAGGCATTTTAAAATCATTTGTAACTAGTTCTTTCACGCAAGGAGAACATTATGTTTATATGCAAGCCCAGGAGGTGAAAACGCTTATATTGTTTAACAAATTTCTAGATCCATTTGCCACGTGTGACCTATACTTGAATGACACACATGTAAAAATAATAACTACCTCAAGAGAAGCAAAAGAAATTGCATATGATGCCGAAAGAGAAATCAACGGGATAATTAGAACTGGTTGGTTACAAATGAAACGCGTTAGAGAATATGAAATTGCAGGACGTATCTTTACGGACTTGGGCGAATTACTAGATATGTAAAAAAAAGAAAAAAAAAGAAGACTAAAGATTACTAGATATGTAAAAAAAAAAAAAAAAAAAAAAAAAAAAAAAATTTTTTTTTTTTTTTTTTTTTTTTTTTTTCTAATATATATTTAGATGTATAAAAAATTGTGTTCAAATGTAAAGGAGTGTAGCCACTTCAACACGAGACACCTGTCCGTGCGCCGCGGTGGGTGTCGCAAAGTGAACATTCCAGATGGCTAGTATGGTTTTATTACGAGTACTGGCGTTTAGAATGTGCACTTTGCCGTTTTCCGAAGGTGGTTTACTGACATCAGCTGACATCCTTCAATTCCCAAAGAAAGTGTGTTTGATTCAACAATTTAAAAAGTTTTTTTTTTTTTTTTTTTTTTTTTTTTTTTTTTTCAGATACATGACTGTCGGTAGGCTTAGCGCAACAGGGCGCGCAGCAGTGCCGGGCACAGCATGTTTGTGGCACACCGGCACAGGCAATCGCACATGAGTTTCAAGGGTCGTGGCAATTCAGTCTCGTGCACGTAGACCAGGGTGCCACCAGCGTCCCGCGTACACAGGTACGGTGTATCGTCCATGATCTTACACACATTCCAAGGGATGAGAGAATAACCGCTTCGGTTTCTCGCAAAGTACGGTTCGCCGTCTCCCGTTTTCAGCACGTACGGTTTGCCCTCGTGCAGCAAGTAGAATTCGTTGCCTTTAGCGTCCATGGGGTAGCGTTGGGTCCCATTGCTGTATCGTGCCAACTTGCCTGGAATCATGCGTGTCTGACCACCCACGTGAGGATACATTTCGTTCCCCTCGGCATCCCGCGCATAATACTCGTCGTTGTTCTCGTCTCTGGCAAACAATTCCGAGATGCGCTTCGCGTACACCTCATTGCCAAAACGATCGCGAGCGTACACTTGGCGTCCCATCGCGTCCACCACGAATGGAGTCGATTTTCTATAGTACTCGCTACCGTCTCTACGGAGGGGATACCGATTTCGAGGCATGGCCGTCTCCGAGTACACGTTCCAACTCTTGTCTCTCGACGACTGCGACGTTTGCATGTCTCCCCCGGAACTCATCCGGCTCCTGCAAGCTTGGCGCAAGCATCACAGTACTGGCACGACATGCACAAAGTGTGGTCGAACCCTCGCGTTTCCGAACACGCCCTACACCACCTGCTGTCAGCAATTTTACTATCAAAACATTCGACTCTACCCGGTCAAGTCGATAGCGATTCCCACACCGGGCTACACGTTCGGGTTGCCCATCCTAAAGCGTTTCATGCGCCAGAGTCACATCACGACCAATCAGGATTTCCTGATTCTGCCCGACCCCATCTACTGGCAGGTGGTGACGACGCTCACGTATGAAAAAGTCATGAAATTTGTGCAAGGAAAACCCATCACGAACAAAACCAAAGCGATTCAGCCTCCGAGTCGAGTGGACAAGTTTTACAAAGAGATTTTAGAAGCGCCCCTCAATTACGGGAGTCTTCACCGGAGATCGTGTGGCAAAAATACGTTGATGCGTCAGGTGGCATTCGGCAAGCGATGCACGTATTCGATGCGCGGGATGATTGTACCGGACGCGAGTCTACGACCCAACCAGATACGGTTGCCGGCCAAAACGATTCGCCAGTTTAACCTACAGAATCAATGGGTCATTTTGAATCGCATGCCGTCCCTGCAACCGGGAAATTTCATCGCGCTCCACGTGTCGCTCCCTGGCTGGGAATACGACTGCTTTGGCATTCCTCTCGAGGTCGTCCAGTCGATGAATGCCGATTTCGACGGCGACGAATGCAATCTGTACCTCGTGCCCAACGCCATGGCTCAAGCCGAATGCGCCACCCTCTTGAATCCCGAAAGTCACATGGGATGTTTCGTGATGCAGGGACCCAAACTGGCTCCCACGCAAGACATGCTGGTGGCCTATTACTTGCGCTATACGGACATTGATTTCTTACCTTACAAGCATATCGAGCTAAAGATTACGTTTCGTGTCATCTACCATCTTTACGGGTCTCGGGTGACGTTCCAATGCTTCGAACGAATGCGCACATTTTATCTCGACACGTTTCACTGCGTGAGCTTCGCGTTGACGTTTCACGAAATGGACACGTTGTACGCGTTGGGCAGACACGTGCCGTTCGTCGTCTTTGAAGCTCGATTAACAAACGAATGTCTGACCGTGCAGGTCAAGTCGGGCGCCAAGGGAGGCTCCGAACACTTGTACCAAATGTTTGGACAAGTAGGCTATCAGAACGGCTATTGGGTGCAACACTGCTTTTACGAGGGCCTGGATGCCGTCGAGGCCATGTACCACGCTCAAGCGTCGATGGATGCGTTGAGTGAAACGCGAAAAATATGGCAACCCGGTTACAGTTATTCCAAGGTGGTGTACAATTTGCAAGGGGTGGTCGTCGATTACGAGGGTCGTCTGGTGGACGGAGAGATTGTGTGGGAGGAGGACGTCTTGCTAGTGATGCATTTCAGAGATGCCATGGCTTCCGAATCATTTCAGCAATTGCTTCACGAGATGGGTTTCATCATTCAATGAATCCCATCTGAGCTGTTGGGGCGCGCCGTCCAATCAAGATGGCTCTGGAAACACTGGTCGACACAATTCTGAAAGCGCGCCACGACCCACACAACGTGTTGGTGGGTCAGCTTTTGCAACAGTTGAAGCGTAACATTTCGCAGGACGTCGTGCAGGCGTTTGAGCGAGGACGCCCTCTCGTGGACCGCTATCCGGACGAGTATCGAGACAGCCCGAGTTTTTTGTCCTTTCTGTTTCGAGTGTGTGACTGTCCCGTGCATCTGGGTCCGCCCCCGGCAACTCTATGCGACGCCGCCGAATCGATGCAACTCAAAGAGACCATTCGCGAAAAGCAGCAACAAATTGACCATCTGAGAGAATTAAATGCGAAATTCTTGCAAGAGAACATCCAGTTAAAAGATCGACTGAGCACTGCAGAGGATACGAATCTTTCAACTGGATGGAACTTGAAAAGATTGAACGCGCCGCCACCTCCTCCAGAGTCCGTTTCGATTCAGTCTGATATTCCATCAGTCCCCGCATCCCAAGATTCCCTCCACGTTTCGGATGTTTTACAATCTACTCTGGATTCCGTGGATAGCACTCTGAAATCCATAATGACCCAAATCCAAAAGACCCAGTACGACACATGTTTAAAAGAGACCAAAGTCAAAGTGTCGGACGGTGCGAATCAGCTCCTGAATGAATTCCAAGCAAAGGTTCAGCAACACTTGAATGAGAGTCATACCCTTGCGGGTCAAATAAATTCACTGGAATGTGATTCGGAGGAAATGCTCGCTTTGCCGAGCAGTGAGACGTGTTCAGCCACCTCCGACCAGATAGATGTGTCACAAATGGCCCAAGACTCGAAAGACCTCGTCCTTCGTATGATGAAGGTCACGGCGGATTACGCGGCTCGTTTCACTACCCATCATATGCAGGACACATGGACTAGCTTTTCGTCCGACCTATCAAAAATGTTAACAGAGAAACACGAAGCGCTGTTTCAATTGTTAGGGAAATTATCTGATATCCAGTCCAACGAGACGGAACACCTCCGAGAGATGCCGCAACAAACTACATTAAGAGAGTTTTTCGCAGAATTTTATAACAAAACGGATACATCTGAAAACATGGAAGCGTATTTGATGGAACGAATACCTACGGTGGAGCATACCTTGCAACTCGTTGAGAAGCAAATCTCTGAACTCAGTGCAAAGTATTTGATCCCCAATATCACTGTGACCCAATTTGAGATGGGTATGACTGAATACATCAATGAATTGCAAAATCGATTGTGGAAGTTTCACCAAAAAATGAATGACATGGAAAAGTATTTTGCGACCATTCTACAAGATATGAAGAAGAACAATGAGATCCAACAACAATATTTGGTTCAAGAATTTATCGATCGTTTATCGGAAGCGAACCAATGTAATATCCAGTGTCAACCGAATCAGTCGACTTCCAGAGACGATGCGGATAATCAGGCAGTATCCAACACGGTGGTTACCACCTATCCTGGCTTAAAGGAACTAGAGAAGGAACAACTCGAGCGAATAAATGCGAAACATCTCACAACTAGTCAGAGACTGGAGAAGGAAGTGGAGAGCGTAAAATTAAATCTTGTAAAGGAGAGGGAAGAATTTGAGAGAATGACAAAGGCAAATGAGGAAACCATCCGGAAGCTGGAAAAGGAAGTGGAGCATTTAACATCAGAAAATGAATGCAAAGAAAAAATGCAAGCCATTCGACATCTCACTAAACAAAACGTAGCTTCCAGTTCCGTAAGACGCACGGCCAAATTCAACGTGAATCGGTACAATATTCCCAGAGAAGCACAGAGCTCTGTCATTCGAGCTAAACAATTGAAATTTTTTTATACTTTGAGAAGAGTGAGTAACGAATTAATGAGAACCAAAAATGAATTTATGAAAACTATAAATGAGTTGCAGAAAATGAAAACCCAATGTGAAGACAACCAAACTAAATTAGAAAAGACTCAAACTGAATTGGAAGAAACTAAATCTGAATTGGAAGAGACTAAAAAACTGTTATGCTCCAAGAAGCGTCCGAAAGGTAACGTCTCGGATGAAATGGAGTTTGACACCTCTAAAAAAGTCCGATCAGTAGTGGACTCGACAATCTTGGCTTTTTTTAATTTTTTATTTGTCAAATATTTCGTATTAAAGTATCGAGTCAAAGTGAATTTACCTGATAGTGAAAGAGACATCCTGCGCCATAAGCTCGAGATTTTAAATGATATTCAAACCAGAATGAAAATGAACGAACTAAACCGAACATTAATGCTTTATGTCGAGTTAGATATTATAGGACAGACTCAAGATACAAATGCACTGACCCGAAAAATTGCGGAATACAGTTGTCATCCAACAAACATAGAAACGGTTCTGGACGACTGCATGGCATGTACAGCTGCGCAGATTCAGAAGATGCTCAAAGACAGCACAACAGGTGATTCGTGCTAAGTTTGTCACGGTCACAGTCACCTGAAAAAAAAAAAAAAAAAAAAAAAAAAATTTTTTTTTTTTTTTTTTTTTTTTTTTCAATTATTGTAAGAGAGAGGAGAGGGCATTGTGTACTTCAGCAGTCATGGCTTTGGAACAGGATCCACTTGTCGAACAACAACTTAAAGATGTAGAGTGCCTGGAAAATCGAACACAGCTACTTCAAAAACAAATGGCTGATGCAATGGCTTGCGTAACGAGTGCAATAGAAACTTTAATTCAGAATGACTTTGACACTATTGAACAGGTGAAGGATGTGGTTGAAGAAGCACTAATGCACTTGGAATTGGCGCAGTACATTCTTGATAATGAAAACTAAAAAAAAACTTTTACCGAAGCAGCAGTTACTTTTTGAAGCAATGGTGTTATTTCAGATCAATGGATGAAGAGTTTAAACTCACAGCCTGTCATTAGTCACAATTGTAACTGAAAAAAAAAAAAAAAAAAAAAAAAAAAAAAAAAAAAAAAATTTTTTTTTTTTTTTTTTTTTTTTTTTTTTTTCCTATATCTGGTAGGGTTACCATTACAGAAGTTACATCCAAGAATGGCAGCGAGTAGCGCGCCCTCCGTTTTGATAGAACATGTACAGCCGCTCCCCGTTGTCCCAACCGCTCGAAATACGCTCACCCTTTCGTGGGTGCACGACACTCCTCCCGCCTCCCCCCCTCGGTCCCCCTCATTGTTGGATAGAGTGCCCCCCGAGACGATAGTGCTAGAAGAGGAGTCGGGACTCCCACTAGCCACCCAGACGGAAAATGAGAAACGACGCGCTCCACTCACCGTCATTCCCTTTGAGCGTTTATCGGAGAGCGTTCACATCATGCAACGCGTCATTCAGGTCAGCGGTAATAATTACAATAATTGCTATTTTCTCGCGTTGGCATTTCGAAATCCCATCTTGGTTCCCAATCCGCTCGTCTCGACACCGATTCGTCTCACCCATGGCACGTGTATCGTTGTCCAGACTCCATCTCAACTCAACATCCAGGACGCGTCAAACGAATCGGTGGTCATTTCCCTACCCCCGTCGGCTTTCCAAATTACAAATTTGGAAATTTATATCCTTTCGCAATTGTTTCACATTCAGCGTCACTACGTGCAAGCTCAGTACGGCAACATCTTGTACGTAGTGACCCCCAACAATCCTTTCAAAAAAATTTGGAAAAAAGTTAGAAAAGACATTAATTTCAAGACACTCTGTCACCTGTTTGACGTTTACCTGGGAAAATCACGCTTCACTCTGCACGAAACCGCCGCCATGCGCCTCTACAAACGTAATTCGCAAAAGGATATATTTAAATCTAAAAATTGGTACACTTTGGCTCAGACCATGGTCAAAACTAAAACGCAACAGCTCTTTCATCAAGACGCCACGAGCGATTTTGGAAAAAATCTCTTTCACATTTGGAAGCGAACCCAGTCGTGGACCGTGGCGACCAATCACCCCCGAAAGATTTCTACACGTGCCAACTGATGTTGAGCGACACGGAACCCGTCGGCATTGCCTGCGCCATCGACAACGAGCACCTCAAGTACGTGTCGGTCATGATCATCTCTTTCACGACCAATTGGTTCAAGGACACCAACAACGTGACGTGCTGCTTTCAGCACACGGCGCCGCAACCCGCCGAGTGCCGTTACTGGATGCCGCTCTTTAAGGACGCCGAAACGTGGCAGCGGTACGGCCTCCCTTGGTACCTAGAATATTTGGACACGCGTACACGTTTCTTGACCAAAGCGCTCGACTGGTTGTTTATCCAAACGGCCGAGCCCTACGTGCACATGCGTCGCGATTTGATCCAAGTATACCAGATTATGACGGGAACCCTCCAATCAAGATGGTCCTGAAAACGCTAGTCGACACGATTTTGAAAGCGCAACGCCATCCGAACGACCCACACCTAGTCCAATTTCTCCAGACGCTGAAACGCGACATTTCTCGCGACGTTGTCGAGGCGTTCACGCGCAGTCAACCCCTCGTCACTCGGTATCCGAACGAGTACCGCGACAGCCCGAGTTTTTTATCCTTTCTCTTTCGACTGTGCGAGTGCACACTTCCCCGGCCATCGGTCTCGCCGCCAGTCGCACCACGAGCGACAGACGAAACAATGCACGCGCTCCGGGAAGAGAGGGACGCTCTCCAATGCACATTGGACACCCTACAAAACAAATACGACGCATTGAAAATGGCAAACGACGCATTGAAAAAGGCAAATGACACCCTACAAACGGCAAATGACGCATTGAGAGAAGAGTTGAGGGATGCTCAAGTGAGGCCACTTTCAAAAGCCTCGAGCGAAATGGAACACAAATTGGAAAATCTAAAAACAGAAATCTGTAGCAAAGTGGCAGAACTCTTGAAAAGTCCCCGTGAGACAGAATCGGTCGATCCCTTGATGGAAGTGGTGCCCGTACAAACGAACCTCTTGCAAAGAATGGAGGCTCTCACGCAGGAATTGGCGAATACAAAAAATCTGAGGATGCTGGACGATGACTGGTTCCAAAGATTTCAAAGCCACTATTTGCAACGCGTGAGTGAGCTCATGGAAAGTACACTTTTTCCGCAGATCGAGACGCAAGTCAAATCTGTATTGAATCAAGCACCTGCCCTCCAGGCACCTCCACACTATCCGGCCATCGAATATAGCACTCTTCAGGAGACATTGTCCAAGGACATCCAAACACTAATCCCACTCGGTCATATGAGAGACCTGATCGAGAAACCTTCGAAAGCCATACAACAAACGCTAGACGAATTTCAGAGAGCCTTAACGACAACAAATCTGGAAGTGAAGCAAAAGATAGCGACGACTTTGGAAAGTTTCAAAAGTTCCGAAACGACCACTGCTGAGGCTCTCGAAAACATGAGGCGCTTTCACGAAACATTTCAACAAGCCATCGAACAAAGTAAGCAAAGATGCCTGACGTGGCAAACCCACATCCATGAAATTATTTCCGAAACTGAAGCGAAACAACTGGCCATCGAGAGTAGCCAGCAAAAATTGGCGTTGACAGCTCCCGATGCGTTGTACATGCTTACCGACAAAATTCCCGAGAATGTGATGAAAAATATCGAAGGATCCGAAAAGGCAATAAACGATGCTTGTCAAAAACTTGCTAAACTGGCTCAGGATATGGAGGCGCAGTTTGAAAAGAATGAACATTTTAAAACCTTGTCAAAAAATTTTCAAGACTTATTGGTGAAACATCACGAAAAAATATTCAAGCTTTTACCCCAATTAAAAGATGTTATTGCAGAAACTTACGATGAGATTGACAGAGGAGGGACGGAAAACTATCTGACAGACATTTTGAACACATTTCAATTCGAAGACCTATTTCTTCCTTTGAAAAGGACCGTAGCGGACTTGCGCCGTAAATTAGAAACATACGAGACTACCATGGAAGTGGAGGAAGTAGACGATATACTGTCCCAAACGCGAGAAAAGTTTCGCGCCAATACTGCCACAGTCATCACTAAAATGTTTGATATTGTCAGGCAACGTGTACCCTTTGAATATTTTCGTCAAGAGATTGCAAGGATGGAGGAAGACCGATTTCCTCTATACACATTTTTAAAAGTACACTATCCCGGAGAAGTGTCTGCGACGTGGGCAACGGAGGTCATGCATCAATTGATTCAGGAAAAGCAACAATTGCAAAATATTCGAGACACAATAACGTATATTGGTCAAAAAATTAACGTACCTGGTTTAAATATGGGTAACTTTAGTGCTGAAATTTTGCAATTCTTGCTTGACAAAGGAAATCGTATATCTCATCTGGAACAACTGTTAATCGAGAGAAACGCATCGTACGGACTCATTCTGCGCAATATGGAATCACGCATGGATGACACAATGAGAAGCATGTTTGCAACCTATATAACTCAGTACCAACAATTACAGAATGACTTGACAGAAAAAATACAATATTCGGCACCTTTAGCTCTTACGGAAATGGAAAACACTCCATCGGAGCAGGACGTTTCTGAGCAACGAGAAACGATTCAACAGTTGGAGAATAAATGTCGAAAGTTTGAAAATGAGATTCAACTTTTGAAAACTTCGGAAGAGGCATTTTTGAATCGTGTCAACGAGTTGAAGGGACAATTGAATTGGACGGAAACAGAGTTGAACGAAAAGACGGCTCGTGTCACAGAGTTGAAAGGACAATGGATTGGGGTACAGACAGAGTTGAATGAAAAGACGTCTCGTATCATGGAGTTGGACCAACAATTGACTTTGGTACAGACAGAGTTGAATGAAAAGACGTCTCGTATCAAGGAGTTGGACCAACAATTGACTTTGGTACAGACAGAGTTGAATGAAAAGAATACTCAGGTCGCAGAGTTGAACGAGAGAGTGACATCATTACAGTCATCCAAAGAGATTGACGAAAATGTGCCAGAAGCGTGTCTCACGATGCCGGTTGAAAAAGAGACGTCGGGGTCATTGCAAAAAAAGATTGAGTCTACACCAAAAGTACGTCCGACTACCACATCGGTAAAAATAAAGAAAATAACATCTGGGGAATCTCCAAAAATAAAAAGCCGAGAAAGACCGGACAAGAATAACCTATTAAAGATAAGAACAATCTCACATGGGATTCAAAAGGGAAAGACAAAAACACCCGAAATGAAAAAGATTCCAAATCGGATACGAAGACTAAATCATTGCAACCTACTCGGGCAACTACAAAAGAAGCATTAGAAGTACCGATCGTAATAGATGAAACGACAAAGAAAAAACGCACACGCTCGGAAAATGATGATGATGAAGAAGAAGAAGGAGTAGAAGAAAAAAACAAACAGGAAATGTATCCTAAAAAATCAAAACCAGAAGAACTGGAATTAACTACAATGCTAAGTTTTTTTAAATATTTGTATTTGAAATATTTTATTCTGAAATATAATAAAAATTATCAGTTTCATAGTACTGCCGACGAACAACAGATGGCATCTACGAAAATTCAAATGATAAAAGAATTTAACACTAAAGGAATGAGACAAAATAATGTTACTAAATTACTCATAGATTATGTCGAAAAAGACGTGACAGGACTCTTTTTTAAAAATAAAGAAGAGTATGCAACCAAACTGATCGATGAAGCACGATCGCATGAACAAACCACAAGGGAACTTATGGAGACGTGCTTAAACAATACGGTTAAACGCATCAGGAAGGAATGCAATCTAAATGAATAATAAAAAAAAAAAAAAAAAAAAAAATATTTTTTTTTTTTTTTTTTTTTTTTTTTTTTTCAATGGTCACTAGACGTTGAACCCTGACAACTGCTTCTCTTGAATCATGAACTGTTTCCATTCGGGTGGTTCTACTCTATGGTATAACGTGTTCCACGTGAGTTTGGCATAGGCTTTGTACCATCGATGATTCCAACAGCACGTGAGGATTACAAACCAGATGAGGACGACAATCATTTCTTGAGTTTCAATTTCTCAGTACCTTTTCAAAACTCACTCTTTTTTTTTTCCACCCTCCCCTTTCCCCCTATAGCATGAATCCTTCTCTGATAATAAAGACTCATGAGTACCCAGGCATCCCCGTCTCGTGAAGAACTCTTGGAAGGAGTGCTCGCAGAAGATCAAAACGATCATTCACAATTTCCGTTGGAGGCTTCTGAACGGCAGATTGCCACCACATTCCTGGTTCTGGCGACGGTGCCTTCGATAGTCCTTCCGGCTCTGGGTAAAATTTTCAATAAAACGACCCAGTTCACCCTGCTGCTTTCGACTGCTTTTCTAGTCGCTCTTTATTTCGTCATTCAATATAAATTCTACTGGATTCTCCATTTGATGAACAAGCTGCAGACACTCTATCCTTATGCATGAATATGAATTCCGGTTGGTGGTGCAACACCATCAACCCTTTCAGTTGCACCATTTCCACGATCGAGGAATGATTGAAACGCAAACCGTGTTGTATGCCCCCCCTCACGTGCGCTACCGCCACCGGTGCCTAGAGACCAAGACTGTCCTGAGCACGCAAATTGCCTACTATAAAACGTTTTGGTTCAAGTGGGTCCATTCGCTGGAAACGCCATTTTCGAAATGGACGTCCATTCAAACACGCCAAATTTTTAGAAGGTATTCAAACCCGATCCCACTATTTTGAGAAACAGACACGGCAGCAGGTACAAGTCGATAATCGCGCTCTCCTCTACACCTTCCGGCACGTGGACGGTTCCTACCGTCTCGTCTTCGAATGGGAGTATGGATCTTGGCCCAAGCCATTGGATCGCGTCCCCCTCAACGAGTTGCTGGTTCACGAGGTGAGTCGATATTGGAACATTTTCAAAAAGTTTAAACCCTATTCGGCACCGCCCTACACCATACAGGAGAGTGTCACTCGCAAACCGGTCACGTATCGCGCGGCCAGCGACCACTGTCTCATGGCTCACAAATGGGACGGCATTTTCGGTATCGTCTACAGCTATGCGATCATGTCAAGGAAAAGTGGGAGGACGGGGTCCAACGGCGGCGCCAAGGCGTCACGTTGGGAGACGGTCTAGTGTTTGCGGCCGAAAAAAAACAGAAAGCGGGATCGTGTTGCTGGACGTGTACGCGGTGTACGGGTTTCCCACGGCCAGCGAATGTCGACAGAGCATCCTGCTGGAATTTTTACCTCAGCTCGAGTTGCCGGACGGATTTCACGCGCAAAACTATCAATGGACGCTGGACGCGGAGTCCCCCAGTCAGTGTGACGGTATCATTCGACACGATCTCAGCAGCGACACCATATCGAAAATCAAAACGAGGCATTCCCTGGACGTGGTGTACATGGATGGCTTCTTTTGGCTACCGTCTGAGACCGGAGAACAGCGACGTTTCCGCAGCCTGGAAAAAAATCTAGAAAATGGCCACGTGTACGAAGTGTGCATCGAAACCGGCGAGTGATTCGAGAACGACCGGATCGTCTGACGGGCAACACGTGGCAACAAATTGACGCCATCTTCAAGGAGGGCAGAGAATGGAAAGGTCCGACCATGGAAGACGTGATCACCATCCCCCACCACAGACCCAAATCGAAATGGATAAAGAGAACATCCAGCAGCAAGAGACCCATTCAAAAGACAAAATGAGTGACGAAAAAAAAAAAAAAAAAAAAAAAAAAAAAAAAAAAAATTTTTTTTTTTTTTTTTTTTTTTTTTTTTTTTTTTTTTTTTTTTTTTTTCAAATGCAGTGTAGCGACAGCCTATCTTACAAATGTGATGGTTCTCGTAGAGGTACTTGCCGCCAGCTACGATTCCAGTATAGCATTTCGATTTTGGAGTGGTGGTCTACTACCCATCCACAGCATTGTGGTATCACCTGCAGGTCGAGTGGAAATAGGATATGCTGACGGTCGAGTGTTGGCGGTAAATATTAGTCCACATATTCTAGAAAAGATCATTCAGGACACGACCACCAACATCAAAAATGGAAACCTGAATGTGAGTTTTCTCTATGATTACAAGACATTGAACAATATATTGGACTTGAAATTACTGCAAAATATTCTACAAACTGACATCATGGGAGGACTGATATCGAACGGAACCAATTCATCTGCAGAAGCTGTCACCGAAGCAGCGGCTGATATCGACTTGAAATTACTGCAAGATATTCTACAACCTGACATGATGGAAGGACTGATTTCAAACGGAACCAGTTCATCTGCAGAAGCTGTCACCGAAGGATCAGCTGATTTCGGAAGAACCGTGTCTTACTTTGAATTGGATGAATATATAACTCTATTGGTTGACCAAAATGTAACAAACTCTGTTATTGAAAATAACACAACCATTACTACGGAAGAAAATTTAAGCATTCTGGACCAAGTATGTATCGGTGTACTAATCAGTATTTTCGTAGGAATTTTGCTCACAATCCTCATGACCAAGGTACTGTCACGAAGACGATGGTCGGGCAACTACCAACCTACAGTGGACGCGAGACAACGAAAATTGTCAGGAGCTGGAGATAGATACACCACCACAGACGCAGAAAGTGCCACAGAACTACATGACCTGATTGTCCCTGGAACTTCAACCTCTAACTGAATCTAAAAGTTGTAACTGAAAAAAAAAAAAAAAAAAAAAAAAAAAAAAAAAAAAAATTATTATTATTTTTTTTTTTTTTTTTTTTTAATAAAATATAATATAATCTAGTAATAAAGAGGTAGTAGTCGTTACTCTCTGCAGTATGGATTCTTACGATGAACGCATTCAGAAGCTCCAGGGAATCCCTGTGTTACGTGAAAAGATTCAAGAACTTGCCGCCAGTAGCCTCAACCTAGCCGTACCAACTGGAAGGACAAGTTGGAAGCTTCTGACATGTACAAAGTGCTCGAGACGTATGGTGAACAGCAAGTATTTGGACAGCTCACTGCGCATGAAGTTTTTTCCAGCTCAAAGTATCATACGGCATGATATGTTGAAATCTGTCGTTGTGCTTGGGACGTGTCGAGTCAACATTAATACTAACAAATTATACCCTGGAAGATTTTCAGTCTCGATTCAAGAGTGTACTCCACTTCATATGCTGGGGCAAGCGTGGACCAGTGACAAGGATCCGACAAAGTACCAACTTCAAGATCACGTGAGAGCGAGTTTCAGTACATGCAGTTACTGTTGTCAGTTTTGTGCTCGCGGCTTCAAAGAGTTAAAGGAAGCCAGGCCCGGTGCCCAATTTCCAAAGTTTCAACCCTGTTTTGCTGACATATGTATTTTCAATGGCCAAAGTGTGGATAACGTTTTTTGGATTTCAGTTGGAAACTCTGTTTCCAACTCCCAATCCATTTCTTGCCATTCTGCAATTGGATCTACAATCCCGCTATTTTTTTAAGAACAACAGTGATCCGACTGAACACGATAAGTGGTGGGTACGCATCGGAGGAAAAATACAATCGATGGTGGCGTTTCCTGAATCTAATTTAATGGCTAAACCAAAAATATCGTTAAACAGTGTGGGATTGTTGAGTTGCCTGGAAAATACCGAAGAGACAACAGACAAAAAGAGATCTGCTGCGTCCATGGAAGGAAGTGACATCTACACTGAGACACCTATCGAAGAGGACGAGGATGAAGTTATCGACGTGGGAAAGAAAACAAAAATGCCACGACAGTATCCGAATAACAGAAGAAGAAATAGATTTTAACTGAACATAGCAATGATGAAATTTGTAAAACACCAATGGAAAAAAAAAAAAAAAAAAAAAAAAAAATTTTTTTTTTTTTTTTTTTTTTTTTTTTTTTTTTTTTTTTTAATAAATATATCCTAAAGTCCTCATTTGAGGGAGCGACGGAGCATCTCGAACGTTGCTTCTTGAATGCCAAAAACCATTGTTTCACCACTCTCTTCCACTGATTCAAGTACGCTTGGTGCGTTTTGGAAAATAGTTTGGGCACGGTTTCAAAGTTAAAATTCCATTTGTTCTTGTGAATAAAGGCCTGTCGTCGTTGGACGTTGTTATTGAACCAACTCAGCAGGTCTTGCATCGTCAAGCGGGTGTGTAAAAATAGAAAGACTATTAAAGCCATTTCGTCCGTCTCTTTCCACACTTCTACACGGCTCTTGATAATGTGTAATTGATTATTGGTAAATTTTCTCTGTCGTCGTTCCATTCCCACCTCTTTTCTTGTCATGGTATTGCCTCACATCGACAAGACCAACTACTACAATCTCAAATTGGGTGTCTCGACCGAGCAGTGCAAATTTGTCCTGTTGTTGGATTACACCAGTGACTATCGAATCGTCTACGATTTGAAAAAGTTTTTAAAAATTAACAATAAACCCAACGATTGGTTCATTCGAGTGTTGAAGAGACAAGATGCTCGAATCGAGTATACACAAGCACTAGCCGGTCCGGGACGCACAACGACTCGGACCTCAATTAACCCTGCAAGCGCCGTTCTAATTTAGCATAGATAACTGCAAGCGCCACCAAAAACATGCAAGTAACCCAGAAAGCGTCCACGATATTAGAGCTTCTGCATCCCCCATTTTACCTGTGGTGGGGATGACAGTGACGAATGGCTACGTTTGTGTGGTCTTTGTCCAGGGTCTGCCGAAAGTCCGCCCAAAAGGGTCTCTCAAGGAACTTCTACTTCATTAGATAATTAGCGTTCAGGGATTCCGGGTTACCTTGACAATTTCGTTTTCGACGCAAAGGAGATTTTTGCATTTATTTTGCATTTTTTTTTTCTAAATTGCTTTACTCACAAATTTACGACTTTCAATAATCAGTTATAAAGCCACATTTGTCGATTACTTTACTTTACTTTTTGCAAAACAATTAAATATTTTTTACTTCTGCTAGAGGTGGTAGTATTGGTTTTGTAAAGAAAACTGTTCCATAAAAATATATTTTAATAGTACACTGATAAAAAACATATATTCATGTTTGTGTGCTTGATAAGAGACCCGCTTATAAGCCTTCGTCAAGTAAGACAGAACACAGATAGAATTTTTATCGACACAGAGAAAGGAAGTACACCCAAAGTGAAGGCGGGAATCGAACCTGCAACCAGACTGTTAACTTTGGTAGCTATCTTAAACACTAGGCCTCATGAGCCCTTTGAAGTTTATAAGTGATTTGTTTATAAGTGATTTGTTTACACTTTGATACCTTGATACGTTTTTATTAATAAAAATAGAAAAATATCTGTATTTAAGAGATTCAATTTGTAGCAGGAATATTTTTTTTTTGTTGGAAAATAACGGAGAAATATCCTCTTTTCGAACATATTTTTTATAGTGTAGATAGGTATTTAGATTTGTGTGTGGGGAAGAGTAATAACCTCTTAAGACCCGAGCAAAATCCTACACGTATATTCTTAATCTAAACATACATTTCATACAAATCTATGCTAAAAAGTATGCTTTGCAAGGAATTTTTCTTAATTTTTTTTAAGAGCTCTAATATCGTATTGACCTTCGTTCAACTTCATTTTTTATAGAAATAAATGAATGATACCTGTAATCTTAGGCTGAAAACTGATATTTGGATATTCATCTGTCAGACCAGGTCAATTTCAGAAGTAATTAACGTGTTAATTGTTTGTGGGGAGGTTTTGAAAAATTTCCCCAAATGGAACGCCAGGTTGCAAGAGGATAACATTCAAGTAGCACGCTATTTTCTTTTATCTATTTTCATATTTTTGAAAATATGAGTTTTGCTTATAAATTTGGTTTGATTACTTTTATACAGCAGCGGGTTATTATACGTCATTGAGGCCATCTTCTATAGGATCCACAAGTTTATGTGCTCATAATCTTCGAATTTTTCATACGAAGCATGTATAATAATTTACATATAATGCGAGTATAAAACAGTAGGTACTACTAAGTTGATTTTAAATCTTGTTCTTTTAGGCCATCCATCAAAGGATGTGTTTAAGATTTTTTTTTTTAAAAAAAATTGGTTTTGTACAGGACACTACGTGGGTGAAAATATTCGTGAGATTACTTCTTTCCAAGACGTATATTTCTTGAAAACAAAATAAAAGCTTTTTTATTGGTCATTATTTTGTTTTAAATTTAAGTATTAAATTAGATTTTAAAAATATTTTAAATGAAAATAAACCTAAAGTAGTTTACGGAAATACTCGAATTTTAAAATAGAGATGGCAATGGGCATTTGTTCAGCAGTTCATTATTTTACGGATTTTTTTTTTTTATTCTTCAGAGAAGAGTTCATATGCTCTTCCTATCGCTACATAAAGTTAATAATATTTAGTTAAAACTTTATTAGAATATAAAAAATACCAGAGCGCCAATATGTAAATTATTATTCACTTAGAGGATTTTTCCTGAAATAAGTTTAGAATAATAGGGTTATGTTTTGTTATTACTACAAGTAAAAAAAATCGAAAATAAGTTTTTTATGATATCTTTCTACAGATATCTATTTTTAAAACTACCGGAATAAATTTTCAAATAGATAATTATTTTGTCAAAAGACTCATTTTCTCTATAAATAGATTAGAGAACAGATCAACAAATGAACTCCATAAACAGTCTTTTCACCTATGATAGATTTCGAAACACTTAGAATCAAAAGCATAAAAAATTCACTTATTAAATTCATATATACAAAGTACGTCCAAAGCGGGGCATTCACGTTTGCAAATGGCAATAAACACCTGACTTCACAAAATCGGGACCAGAAAAATGCGACTGAGTGTCTCCTACAATAACGATATGTCAGGTAAACATATGTTTAATACCAATCTTTGAAACATACAGTATATAAGTAACAATGAACCTATGAACCATAAAAGACACACGCAAGTATAACATTTTTTGTACGCGCGTGACGCCGGAGATATCAATGTCCCTGTAGAACAGACGAGAGTGGCACTCACCATTTGCTAACCTCCTGAAGATACCAGATGCTAATGTACCATATAGAAACCTATCCTTACTCTACACTATTATCCCCTTACGGCAACACTGAATGTTTTACACCTTACTTTACTCAATGGCTTTCGTTCAATAACCATTCACCTTTCAATCCTTTCGTTCAATAGCGCGCGAGCGTCCCACAGATGGTGACAATTCACAAAGCCGACTTTACTTGCTTTTGTGTGTACCGTGCAACCTTCTCCGTAAGAGATAATTTTCGTAACAAAGATTTTTTCTGTTATCTTTCTACGGAAAATTTCTAGTTTTAAAACAGGAATAAGTTTTGAAGTAGATAATCTCATTTTGTCAAAATACACATTTCTTCACAAACGTATAACATTTGTAAATACTACAGATTTCATCTTGAAAAAGATTTTACTGTTTCGATTACGAAACACTAGGGTATCAAAAGTATGAAAATTATTTCTAAAATTCAAATATACAAAGTACATCCATGGCTAGAGGGTATTGGTCTGGTCCATTGTACCATCCGTCGGGTTTTATTATTATTTTTTTTTAGAAATCTGAAAGTTATAAGCTTTGAGACCCAACTTTCATACTTGCCGTCTGTATGCACGTCCGGACGGACATTTGTCTCTAAAAAAAAGCTAACTAGTACAATTTTGAGGGATTCAAATTATTCACTGAATGCCTTCCTTTCGGCGACGTAAAGTGGTAATGTTCGTGTATCGTATCCACAAAGAAACGTGATCTTTTTAAGCTGCATTTTTACCTTGAACGTACAACATGTCTTTTGACCCGAAGGTATCCGTTTTTAAAGTATGTGGTGCTAGCAAGAACGCCCCCCCCCCTTTTTTTTTGTGCTGTTGTTGATAGCGACCCACCGGAAATAGGGTGATGGAGACAGCTTTGAAACTAGTTTCCAATATGACCCGAAGTGTCTGAAAAGAGTTCTCAGAACATCGTTCCACACGTCTTCTGTTTTTCGCAGTTAATAGTACGGGCAGAGACGTAGCAGCTACCGCCGTATCAGCCGTATCACTTATACGGGGCCCCAGGGCCATGGGGGCCCCCAACGTGCTTAAGCAAAAATTAATGAAAACTTCCCAACTTGTTTTATTTCACAAATGACAAAATTTAATCCTGTTTCTAAAGCTGTACAACATGTACATAATGACTTACAGAAAACTAGTACTTGAAGAGCTCAAGAGTACAAAACAAGTTAAATCACTTTTTGGAAGAAAAAAATGAGTTGATTAGCTTTTCATACAGGTATTGTAGGCTACCAACATTTTGATTTGCACAAAAAAAAGTTAAATCATATGTACATACAGGGAGGTTATAAAATAACGCTCACTATTCGGAGTGGTCTGTGGCTTTAATGAATAAAAATCCAAATGCAAAAAGACTTTGAGACACTTTTACTAATCAAGAAATGAGGAAAAGTATGGAATCATAAAAAACAAACTCGTCACTTGACCAGGGTTCTAAATTACGAGACGTAATTGGATGTGTTTGCCGTAATTGGCCATAATTGACGACGCCTCGTAATTTAGAACCCTGGTCAAGAGCCGAGTTTGTTTTTTATGATCATTCTTTTTTATGATTATTTTTTAGGAGTCTGTCTTTTTTATGATTCCATTCTTTTCCCCCCTTCTTGATTAGTAAGTGTCTCAAATTTTGCTGCATTTGGATTATTCATTCAAACCACAGGCCACTCCGAATAGCGAGCGTTATTTTATAACCACCCTGTGCATACGATTATAATCACTCATAATCATCAATACGTATATAATCTGTACGAAAAGCTAACCTACTCAATTTTTTCCAAAAAGTGATTTAGCTTGTTTTGCACTCGAGCTCTTCATTTTATTAGGTAATCTTTTGAATAGTGTGCGAATTAAGTAATCAAAATTCCTTCAATACTTTGCTAAATGAGTCCAAAGATTTAGCAAAAAGAGCTTAGGGTAAAAACTGTTTTTAAAAATAAAGGGCGAAGGATATAACGAACCTTTTTTTATCAGTTATCACAAGATTAAAGAATTTCAGACCCAGAATCCTATTTCAAAGTCAATGTATACTATTTCTGCTTAGATATACTAATTTCTCAAACTAAGCAAAGATTTCAAAGCCCTTACGATCTGAGACTGAGTAGTATGTTCTAAATATTACAACCGGAGAAACTCCTATCTCCTTCACACATACACACAAACGAAGAGATAATAAACGCTTCCGGAAAACTTTCGGGTAACTACGACAAAGACATCTCAGTTAATCTTTATGACCAATTAAATGCTCTAAGAACATGCTTAAAACTTGAAATTCAAAAAATTAATTCCATTAAGGAATTCTTTGAATTATTACTGATAAAATTCAATAGTTTTGCATCCAGTTTTCCCGAGATAATAACAGCATGCTTTTTATTCTTTACCCTTCCAGTTACAACCGCAACTGCTGAAGAAGTTTTCAAAATTAAAACTGATAAAAAAATTCCATAGAACTTCGATGGAACAGGAACACTTGTCAGGCCTGTCACTATTGTCAATAGAGGCAGAAACTTTAGAAAAACTAAAGGTCATCATCAGTTATAAAGGATTTAATAAATCAGTTTTCCGGAGAGTGTATATTTAATTTGAATTGTTTGTAAAAATTTTGGAAAAAATGACAGATAATGATGATGAATAAATCCTTCTTTTAATTAAATGCGGTTTTTTTTTTCTTTTGTGAGAAATCTTTACCCTCCCTAGGACCCCAAAAAAAATTTTATACGGGGCCCCGCCAAGGCACGCTACGCTTCTGAGTACGGGTCTTCAGAGTTTGATGAGAAATTTTCAAAAAAAAGTTATATTTATTTTTAAAATATTCATCTCCTCCCCCAAATTTTTTTTATTTGAATTATAACTAAAATGAGGTGCTATTTTAGAGCTAAAAATGAACATACAAAACACAATTATAAAAAGTATTATCCTCTTGCGCCTGGCGACTCCAATTGGGGACTTTTTTAAAACCTCCCCACAAACAATTAACACGTTAATTAGTTCCTAAATTAACCTGGTCAGATAGAAGAAGATCCAAGTATCACTTTTCAGCCTTTCAGCTTGCACTTTTGTTACATAAAGACTGCATTTTTCTACCTATAGAAGCCAGAAACCAATGTTTTCAAAGCCAAGAGTTAAACAAAATAGAAAAAAAAGAGATTTTTTCCTATTATATTTTCTTAAAAATAAACGCAATCTTATTATCATCAAGAATGAAAAATAAACTTGAGTTTATATTTTATTATTCGCAGAAAAATTGAAAATTTTTTATTAAAAACAATACCAAAGATGAAAAATATAATTAACTAAACTATAATACAAAAATTTGAGATGACGAAATTCTTTTTGTAATTAAATTTGCTAAGCGTGTAAAAATTCTAATGACTAATACACTTCATAGATTTAGAAAAAAATAGTTTATGCATTTTTTCATAGTTAAATTAATAATTTCGATAGTTTTATTTTATAATTATATATTTATTTTATAATATTTGTCAATTTCGTTATTTTATTACTTAATATCCAAATAACTAAAATTGCACACTAAATTTTCATATTATTTACTTGTTACGCAACCATTATTTATGATATGTCAGAAAAATATGAGGTTATCTGACTAGCTGAATGCACATGGCATTATTCAAGATTTAAGTGATGGGAATACAAACTGACTGCTACCAAAGCACTTTTTGGCTCGACAGTTTCACTTCAGGATTCCTAACACACTTATTATCTTTACCTCAGTATTGACTATCCATTTGAAAAGCCTTTTAGTATTTCTTTTCCGCCTAAACCCAAACCTTATCTAGGTAGCCTAAGGACATACCCCATATGTATGTGTAAATATACAGGCGCGCGTTCAGTCTGCCAAGGGGGATGGGGGCTCGACATCTCCCCCCTCCCTGATTGTGGGTTGTGGGAAAGTGCCTTTCCGTTCTTTCGGAGCCAAATTAATTTTCTCGAATTAGCGTAATCTCACAATTTTTTGGAAATCGAAAAAATGGATTATAATCTAGATAAAAGGAAATCTGCAAAATACTCCTAAAAACATAATCAAAAATGTTGCTCATGATCATTTTCTGAAAACAATTATATGAGACGGACTGTTTGATTTCACTAAAAGAAGATTCTTCCCTTCTAATATGTGCAGTCCCAGCATCTGGCAGGGTCATTATGACCCCGGGCTGAAGTAGCCAGCGGACAGGTGCTATATTGTGTTAGACTCTCGTTTCAGAGGGAAGATTGTTCTGTTTTGGAAACGTACGTTGGTAAAAAAAAAGACAGTTTCTTTGTAATTTTAATACATTACAGTGTAATCAGTGAATAACATGTTGTCCACTTTATTCATTATCTATAAAGCAAGACAAACTTTAAAAGAATTCACAGATATAAATAAATTGCTAAAATTCAAGTTGTTATATAAACGTTTTTTTTTTCTTTTTACAGAGAGATAACTTCAGACAGAATAAGAAATAAGCGACCTTTTTAAATTAGCAAGTATTACAAAAAAAAGAATTTTTCTTTAAAATCTATATAAAAATTAAAACAACCTAAACATTTGCAATTTTGAACACCGTTATTGTCTTTTTCCGGTCCGCGTGGGCTTTTCATTATAGTAAACTTTGTAGATTCGTCAGTGGGTCATTCTTGAGAAAACGTACAAAAACATGTCCCCTCAAGATATCTTTCATATGAAAAAAAATTATGCTTCCACTTGAATAAATTAAAATAAAGAATATTTTATCTTCTTACTTGCGTTGAAAGAATTCAAAAAGTTATTTATTTTGAGTACAAATTTGTGTCCACAGACATGACAAGTCATGTCCGTGGGCAGTCTCACCGTCATGTCCGGGAACTGTTTTTTGTTAGTTTATACTGATTAAGTACCAATTTTTCATAACGAAAGTTGATTTTTAGTTCAGCTGACACTACTAGAACATACAAAACATAAAATATATTCATTAAAATGAATATAAATACATAAATTCAGTGAAAATAAAATGTCCCACAGGTTTTCGTCATGTCCTTGTGCAACTTATTCTTTAGCTTGCATAATTATCTAGAAATGATAATAGTACTCTGATTCAGTCTTATTAGTATTCAGTAATACGCTTTAAACGTTGTATCACGCCGGTAGTTTGAATACCACAATAGATAAAAAGTAACTCGAAGTTAAAAGTCAAAAATAGGCCATTGACAAGATCATAGCGTAATTTCTGTGGTCAAGATATGAGAAGGTAAGCTAATGATTTTTACTTATAATTTTGCATTTATCGAAAGAAATAAGGTATATATCGGCAGTTTGCAAGTTCCGTTCTCTAAAGCCCAAATCTTTTGCGTCTGGAAGCTCTTATTTACGTTTTCGTCATGTCCGTGTATTCGGTCCATGTATTACTATATGAATAATTAATATTAATTGTATGACCTGGACAGATACTTTTTTTTTAAATGCAGTAAGTAAGGGTAACTCAAATCCAAAATTTCAAAAACTTTCATAAATATATTTTTTTCGAGATTTTTTTTTCCTCAAATTGCACGCTTTCTCAAGAATGTCCCCAGTAATGGATATATTTTTAAATGTTTCAATTTATTACAATTATCCATTGATTAAAACAATACAAGCTAGATCATAACTTTCAGGAAAGTTTTACTTTTATAGAAATTTGGTAAAACTAAAAACAGTTAAAACTTCTTTTAAAAGTTTTTAGAAGGTTTTTAAGGGGGAAAATATAATAGTCATAAAAACGTTAAAATTAATGCTTTGTAAGGAAATGTTAAGACTTTTTTTCACTTTGCATAATCTCATTAACCGACACTATGTTATGATCAAGGTAATTGAATGCTAGCCAATAAATAGCTAGAAAAAAAACCAGAAAAAAAGTTATATAATTATTCATTAAAGGAATACTTGCGCAACTTTCGTACGAAAAATCGAAAAAGAATCGAAATTCAAATTCTCTAATTTGAAACCAACATTTCAAAAACATGAACAAAGTGGACTTCTATATTTAATTAGAATCTAGAGTTGAAAGCCTGACAAACATCGATTTTCCTCGACTGCGTCATCGTTAATAAAACCAAAAAAATAAATTGCCAACATTTAAAGTTATTTGTCGCCAATCCATACTTGGCGCAAAATAAAATTCCAGCAACCATAAATAAGTACCAGAGAAAATTAAGTTTGAACCTACCCCCCACTGGGTTAAGGGATCACGTTTGACACCTAGCCCATCCTCCAATTATCTCTACCGGAGGTCTGTGGGGGAAAGCACTATTGGTCAACCCGAGTATACTCGGGCCGGGCGCTAGGCGCACAAAAATATTCACGAGTTAACTCGGGTCAGGCGCTAGGCGCACAAAAATATTCGCGAGTTAACTCGGGTTGGGCGCTTGGAGGGTTAAAGGTGACGAGCGATGGCATACTCCGACAACACTTTAGCAGCACGTACGACCCGAGTGTCACCCGATTGGTCGCTACCCCGGGTACCCTCAAAAGAATTTGGGACCATCACCCTTGTCCCTACCGTAGCGTCCATCCAGAGACCTTTCGACACCGACTCTGTACTGGAAATGTTACTCCATAGAAAAGTAAGGAGTCGGTGCATCGAGACGCAAAAAAACGCTCCAGGAATCGCGTTGGCACGTCTTGTGTCAAGTGGCGGGTTGGTTGGGAGTGTCCCACTTGCTGGACGCGTACGAGGATGAAATTCCTCGTCGGCAACTGCTCACCCTCTTGCTGAACGATCTCAAGAATAAAAATTTCAAACAGGTGCCCCAGGACGAATCCGAGTGGATGCGACATCTCACTCTGTGGCTGCGACAGAACACGTCCGAAATCAAAGATCGCACCATGTGTCGATTGTTGGCGGTAGATGGATTCGAGGGATTAGAGCCCCAACATTTGAAATTGTATTTGAAAAATGTGTTGAATCCCACGTACCTTCGACACGAGTATCGCATGCACACGGTGGCCGTGCGCAGCATGTACGACTGGATCGACGCTAAGACGGACGTGTCCAGCCTGACGGGCACGGATTCCGGATGCGTCGTTTTTTTTAGCCCTGTTGCAACTGTACGCCTGCGAATTGAAACACACCCTGATGGATGACCAAGTCGCACGACACGTGCATTGTGCCCGTGACTGGGCCGAAAATTTCTTGTACCGCAACGCCAAATATTACAGTGACGTACGCAACGTTACGAAGGAAGTGCTTCAGGCACTGGGTCGGACGTATAAGGACGCGTGGAAAGGACAACCGGGCTGGTCACAGGTGGGCATTGAAAAATTGCAGGTTTTGAACCGTACCGAGTACTGTGACTGACAGCACTCTTGCCAATCGATTTCAAATGAAACGTCTCTTTAACAACAAAATGAAACTTGACAATTGTAAACGTACACTGTTATTTTATTCAATATTTCAATTTCAATACCATGAGCACATATCTGTTGAATGACTATGAAAAAAAAAAAAAAAAAAAAAAAAAAAATTTTTTTTTTTTTTTTTTTTTTTTTCTACATTAGTAACCTGGTTGCAATGATAAATTTACAAATGGCGTCGGGAGTTGTCAGTCACAGATGTATACCTTACAAGTTGGGAGTTGTCAGTCACAGGTGCATACCTTACATGTTCTTTGATCATGAACTTGTGTACTGTTGTCATTTAAAGTGTGTGAAGGCCCCCGAGAGATTTCGTTGCTGCCAAAGAGATTGCAACGTGTGTCGTGCTCGTGGATTTTGCCACTGTCCATGTGTGACATATCCATTTCTAAAGAAACCTGAAGAGGATATTGTCGAACCCTTGTACTTTACATTTTTCTGCTGTCGATTTGAATGTGTCAAAGTCAATTCCACCCAAAAAGAACCTTGTCCATTTTGTGGTGGTAGCTGGAAGTGCAAATGCCATTGCAACACTGAAAAACTATTATGTACATGTCCATGGCTTAGGAAATCCTCCTGCTGTTCACTGGAATTTTGCTGTCCATCCAACTGTTTCATTATTCTGCTCCAAGTGTCCCCGAAATGCCGAAAAAATAATCGAATGTCTCTATGTCAAAAGAAAAAGGATAAGTGTGCTCAAACATGGATATTGAACATTTTCCAACCTCGAAATGAACTATCGAAAAAGATGCTAGTGCTGTTTTTTTCATGTGAAAGTCATCACCCTAATGAGGAACCACTTCGCGCTCCTATATAAAAATTGCTGCAACAGTTGATTGCGGTAAGTCGTTTCTTTCATTCTGTCCATTGTACCAATTTATCCAAATTCTTTCCCATACCCATTACTTTATTTCAAATCCTTCTCTACTTTACCAAGTCGCCGCAAGCCCGCGTCCCTTGAATTTGATACAACTAAAAACTTTGAGTGGTGAAACTAAAAAAAAAAAAAAAAAAAAAAAAAAAAAAAAAAAAAAAAAAACTTGTAGAAAATGAGTAACTCCATTACCATGTTTCATTTCAGGTCCCAATCATTCCCTCCGAAATAAAAAAAACGATGTCGGCCATGGCATCGAACCGGACAGAGGAGTCGGCGACACCCCCCATCGAACTCATTTACGTGTGGCTAGATGACTCCACCAACTTTCATTTGGGGAGTTGCGGACCGTTCCAGGGAGATGCTCCCCCTTGCCAGTGTCGTGAGGAGCTCAAGCGGTTAACAGAACCTGACAGAACCTTTCTGCTCATCTTGGTTCACCGGATGAAAACCTACCTCTTTTATTTGAATTCTCGCACCGGTATATGTGAGAACGATTGCCCTTGGGACCCCCGCAATCCGAATATCATTTTCATGCAAGTGACACTTCATTATGGATCTTGCGTACCGCAAGAGTGTAGATGTCGAATTTCTCCGAATCTCCGTTTGAGTCTATGCTTGGGACAATCGATCGGCATCCGTGTTTACATGCTCCAATATGATGATTTATTTCATTTACCCGACTGCAACGGACGCTCGTGCTGTCTGTGTACTCGAAAGCTGGTCGAACGAGGGATTTACAAGTTTCAAACGCATGTACAGGGACGACATTTAGCGTGTGGTGCAAACGTCACACGTCGGGAGACTGTGCTACTCGAGCATTATACGTGGCCCAGACTCTATCCCTACGACTTTGAGACATTGGAACGAAGCCTGAAGAAATGTTTGCAAGATTTCGTCATCGATGATAATAATGAGGAACAGTACGGTAGACTTACCCTTGACGAGTGGCAGGAAGTGTTGGCAGCTTTAATCTCCCCGAATCCTCTTTTCGCTCGTGAGTCAATACCAGACAGTCCCCTGTCCAGCGAAGCCATAAAAGCTCTACCGTCTCTTGAAATAGGTCAGGATGGATTGGAATGTGCAGTGTGCTTGCAAAGATTGGAGCTGCAAACGCGAGCAACACAGCTACCGTGCCACCATGTGTACCATGAGGCGTGTATTGGTCCATGGCTGAGCATACGAGCAACATGCCCAACTTGCCGAGAAAAAGTGGGTACTGAGAATTGCGAATCATGACTTCCCTTCGGACATTTCCTGACAAACTCTAGAGTCTTGTAAAACTAATGACCCTTTCGAAAGTGTAAATTTTCAATGAGAATAAAAAAAAATCCAAAACTCTTGTTTTGAGTCGTTTCTTTAAAATCTCTGATAAAAATGAAATCTCTCTGAATTATCAGTAATGAAAAAAAAAAAAAAAAAAAAAAAAATTTTTTTTTTTTTTTTTTTAATATACTATAATAACAATCGGTAGGCTGATGCGTTAACGATGCAGGCCATCTGTCCCTGGACATTATCCCTATGTGGAGGAGCCAATTCCGAACGCCATCGAACTTGTTTACGTGTGGCGGGGACGACTCTAGTAATCTACACTTGTGGAATTGTGATGATAATCTGGAGGACAATGTCTGTCAGTGTCGTGAAGAACTAAAGCGAATTACGGAGCCCGACAAACTTTTCTGCTTATTTTGATTCATCAAAGGAAAACCTACCTCATTCACTTGAGTTATCGAGTTGGTGTATGCAAGGACGGTTGTCCCAGGGAGTCCATATCTCCGAATCGCATTCAGATGAACGTGAAGCTTCATCATTGGTACTGTAGAACAAATTGCAGATGTAACCTTTTACCACGTATCTCTGCGCTTCGACTCTTGGAGTCATCCAGTCATACCTACGTTAAAATGGAAGGGTTCCATGATTTGATGCATCTGCCCGAATGCAGGCGAGTTTCCCGCTGTCAATGTACTCAAAAGCTGATTGGACAAGGATTGTATAAATTCGAATTGAAGTACAAGGAGATCATTTGACGTGTGGTAAAACTCCAACCATTTTGAGAATGTGTTACTTGAGCAGTATACGTGGCCTACACTACACTCCTATACCTACGATGAATTGGAAAATGCTTTGAAGTTGTGTGTAAGAAATAGTGTTCTCGAAGAAGATCCCATGGCTCAGTTTTTGGATCTATATGACAATTTATTTATGGTCGACATCTTTGACTCTCTCGATATACCTCATGAAGAAGAGTCCAGTCCCCTACGCGAAGAGTCCATCGTAGCGCTACCGTGTCGTGAAATTTGCCAGGAAGGCTTGGAATGCACAGTGTGTCTGGAAGGACTAAAACTACAAACCCGAGCAATAGAATTACCTTGCAACCACACGTATCATCAAACTTGCATTTATCATTGGTTGGCAATACGAGCCACCTGTCCCACGTGTCGGAAGCAGATAACATAAATGCCTTAAACCTGAACTTGAAAACCCCTGAATCCTGTCCAGCCAACCTGAACTTGAAAATCATCCAACTTGAAAACCTGAATCCTGTCCAGCCAACTGGAAACTTGAAAACCTGAAATCTGTCCAGCAGGCAACTTGAATTTGAAAATGACTAACCTGCAAAAAAAAAAAAAAAAAAAAAAAAAAAAAAAAAAATTTTTTTTTTTTTTTTTTTTTTTTTTTTTTATACTACTTTGATCGAAGGGCAAGAGCGGTAGGACACAATGGCTTTGTCGGAGAAGAAACCCATCTATTTCAGGCGCTACGTTGAAACGATTGCCGAGACAGCCCACGCTCAGCGAGTTATTACGACAGAGCAATGTGCACTCATTTTGGAATTTTACACCAACGACACTTTTTTGATTGCTTCTGCGGAAGAGGTGTCGTTTGTGCAGACCCTCATTCTGACAGTACGGTCGAGTTTGACGCGCAGAAAAATTGTCCACCGTCTGAAGGTGCACACGTGGCCCCACCTCAAAGTCATGTGTTTGAAATGTGCCCCGTCCAATCCCTGCCATTGGAAGTATTTTGACGAACAAGACACGGAATTATTCCAATATCGATTGGGACACGTGCTCAATACTTGCTCCAGCCCCCCCGTTGCCGACTGACTGCGCTCACTCGTCTCACCATTGATGTCACCAAGTTTTGGAAATAGACATCGGGAAGTGAATAAAAAATCTGGTGAACGTCTTCCCACAACCCCTGCTGCGTGTCGACCCCCGTGTGCGTCGTTTGATTTCGATGAGTCGCACCAATTCCGCCCACACGTTTTCGACCGGATTCATGTCGGGCCCTTTGGGGGGCCAGTCGTCCATGAGGCGAATGTTGTGCTCGCCCAACCACGACATGGATTTGATGCTCGTGTGAATAGGGGACTGGTCTTGCATGGAAAATGAGGCGGTTCACGTCGCCTGCATAGTCGTCGTCTTCCGTGAGTTGTGTTTCGATGGACGGCATAATCTGGGCCAGGTAATAGTCGGTTTTCAACGTCTTGTCCGTGATGAGATGCAATGCTTTCACTCGGCCGTCGCCCCCAAACGCCATCCATACGCAAATCTTGAATTGCTTGACCGTCCCTTGAACCGAAGACGTTGACAAATTACGCATCGTCGTAACGGTTGCTGTGTTGCGGTCGATACACGCGCACGGCTCCCCGGCTCGAGGCGCGGAAAATTTTTTCGTCCGAAAAAACGACACGTTTTCCATGCGTCCGGCGGACCAGTGTAGATGCGACGCGGCAAACGATATCGCTGTTTGACGGTGCCACAGGGTCATTGAATGGTTTGCGCGCCGGTTGACGGCACTTGAAACCATGTTGTTTCAATCGATTGCGATCGTGTCGATGCTGCTCGAGGGAGCAATGTCCGTCGAATGTCGACGGCCGACAGAAACGGATTGCTGCGACACGTGTCGAAAATGCGCTCGTTCCGTCTCCGCGTTG
Source organism: Hylyphantes graminicola (assembly GCA_023701765.1). Taxonomy (NCBI): domain Eukaryota; kingdom Metazoa; phylum Arthropoda; class Arachnida; order Araneae; family Linyphiidae; genus Hylyphantes; species Hylyphantes graminicola. The sequence goes on along the minus strand of CM043120.1, from coordinate 56,003,767 downwards.
GTGACCCGCGGTCGCCCCTTCTTGGGCGCGTTACGTCCCTGGCGCACGATCCAGTAGTGAACGGTCGACGGTCCGATGCCCAATCGATGGGCAATGTCGCGTTTCTGACAAATAAAAAAGGAAGCTCTTCCTCGTACAAGTAAAGAATGTCCCGACGTACATTCATGACGCTTGCTTTTGGATCACTTCCTTTTGTAAATAAAGTCGTCATTGAGCCATGAAACTCTATTGTCCCGATGCAAAAAACAAAAAAAGCGTTGCACCGAACGGTGCTCCGAAACCAGACATGTTTCCAAAAACAACAGAGTCATGTGGAAGGGTAGGTTGCGTCGAGTGCCGGCACTTCCCAGAGCCAATTTGCCAAGAGAAGAAAAGAAGATGGAGTTGAGTTTTTGAATCGCATTCGACCTCTGTTGTGTCATGATCCCCACGACGTGCAGGTGGTGACGACGGCCGAGGCACGCGTCGGTTTGCAATGTCAATCGTGTAAACGCATGCTTCCCGTATACGCGTACGTCGATGGGGGTAGCCGAACAGGGACGCGAACGAAGCGTGTCGATTGGCCGAAATGTACCACGCGTGGACGGGTGACGACGGCATCCCCGTTCGCTTTGCGTTGTTCGGTATCGAGGTCTCTTGTCCAAGGTGATTGAGAAGCAAACGCTGGGCAATTATTGCGATGAGCGTCCGACTGCGCCATTGTTTGAATGCGCCTTTCACGCAAGACGCGGTCGTGACCAGCATCGATTCGATTCCCTTGAAAGACTTGATCACCCAGTGTATGGTCAATATCAAAACCTGGCACGGCGAGACGTCCAAGGACACGCATCCAAACTACACGCTCATCATGAAAGGTTTATTTGAGGCTTTTGAATCGAGCCTCGCGGAGACGGATGACGAAAATTTGCAGTTGTACCTGGACACTATGTTCCTTTTGTCAAGTCGATGAAGGACGACGACACGTTGTGGTTGCGGGGGACTCCCAACGATGCGACCTGCACCAAACCGCTGATCGGACAGTTGCAAGAGCAGCTACTGCGGTCTCAAGCCATTCGCAAATTGTACAGCAAGTACTGCTACAAGTTTGACCTGTTTCATGTTGCTCGTGGGTTGTTTCTCGTGCTTTTCCGACATGGATGTGGCTCAGAATTGGCTCTTGGATTTCGTGATTCGCGTCTGCCGTGGCGAGTTTTTTTGGAAAAAATTTGAATCGAACCTGCAAATCCAGCACGCGCTGAACGTGTTGAAGAAGGAGGTGACCGTACAAGCGCCACACCGATTTGTATTATTTGGTGAAACGCATTCGAGAAGGGGAGGGCATCGAGTGCATGTTTGAGAATCTCTTGAAATACGGCCAGTTGGAGAAATTGTTGAGCGGACAAAACTTCCGAATCCTTCATGTGTTCCCAGTTTCCGAACCTACTGTTTGACAATCATTATGAGCAGTTGGGGGGCAGGGGGGGCGGGGCGGGGGGACGGGGGGGGGGCCGCCCCCCCCCCCAAACCCCCCCCCCCGTTCAACATTGGCTTGTTGGCGCTCCAAGAGTATGTGAATCGGCGCACAGGCAAGTCCAGAAAGGGGCGTTACGCCAAAGTCCGGACTGCTGTCCAGCCTGGTGAAGGAGTGTGGCACGACAACTGCATGAGTTTGACCAACGCGTCAAGTTACCGTGGACCGACGATACGTTTCATTTAATTCCTGGCATCCAACGAACAGTTGGGTAAGCAAATGCACCGACGTGATGGCGATCGTGGTTTCCCCCCTAAGACCCGAGACGGAGGACAACCCCTATGGATGGGGGAGACGAACAGTGAAATCTCCCTTCTAGGACACCCGCGGAAATTTTTTTTTTTTTTTTTTTTTTTTTTTTTTTTTTTTTTTTAATTATAGCAATGATCATCACAGTTCGACTTATTCATGACTGACCCATGGAAGGGTACGACCAACAATAATCCGACGGTATACAATTGTTGTTTCCTTCTGTTGGATGGCCATGGGATCTACAGAGGTAGGTTGTGGGGTGAGACCGCTCGTCGACGATGAAAATCTCGATATGGAGTAAGTGTCGATTTGATAGTTGCTGTTGAATGTGCTGTGGGGCTTTTCCTTGAGTGTCGCGTCTGGCATTTCACTGTGGTCAAGTAATCGTTGTATCTACTTTTCCATTTATGATCTAAAGTAAACTATGTTCGATAGTCGTGTTCATTGAGCTGGGGGTAGCAGATTTGAGGGAAATGAGTGGTTTATTATTGAGACTCGGGATGATGTAAAAACAGTCGTGAGTCATGGGATATCCTAAAGGATAGTTTTTGGTCATCTCCTAAACGATTTACGGTGAAACGTGTATTCGTATTGAAATCATCCAAGGGATACATGGGTTGCTTCTTTGAATCCTTGGCATATTTATTACCTAAAATTTCTTCTTGTGAGTGGCCTTGTACATAGATGACCCTGGGGTAAATTTCATTTCCTTCAGAATCTGTGGCATATCTCGTGAGAGGTTGATTATTATCAAAATACGTGTAGTCGGATCCATTATGCCGGAAATATATTTGATTCCCTTCAACATCTTTCCTAAATATAACTTTGCCATCGTGGGTCAATGCATATTTGGGAGTACCGTCTACATATTTAGCAAAATTTGTATGCACATGGGAAAAATGATCGGGCGGATAGTATTCATCGAACGTTGATTTTTTGGCATAAATCGAAGAGCCATCCCAGCATTTTGCTATACTAAAAGTCAAATCTCCTTTTTCATACAGTTCATCCCCTGACACGGGATCGATACGATATTGGGGTACGCCATGTTTATTTATAGGATACACAATTTCTCCATCCGTCTTTATGTATTTACCAAGATATACAAACTCGTTACCGTCACGATCTTTCGGATAAAACGACTCGGAAAACAGTCTACTCCCTTCTTGTACTGTTCGCTTGGCGTAAACATTTATTTCACCAGCTTCGTCTTTTGGAAGGATAATTTCATTTTGAGAAGCATCTCTTGGATATATTTCTTCTAAATTCATTTTACGAGCATAACGTGAATCAATAAAGAATTCATTGCCTAAACTATCTTTTGGGTAGATTTCGTCACCGTTCTTTTTCGTAGCATAATTTAGAGGAGAATTATAGTCGTCTTTTTTCAAAGATATGTTTCTTCCCCTGATGGTTGGGTAATATTCATCTCCATTAGCCTTTCTTGCATAGAAAGGCGCTTTTAGTCTGTCTTTTGCGAAAATGTCTTGTTCGTCGTCGGTCTGTCTGTACATTTCGTCTTGGGTTATCGGATCTTTTGGGTATACTTCATTTCCATTTCCATCTATTTCATAGGGGTTACTAGATGCTGTGTAAACTGCCATCTTGACTCTCTTACTTTCTCTCTCTCGAAACAATGGGTGCCCGCCTTTTTTTTTTTCACTTTGAAGCATTCATCGATATAGGTTCCGAATCCTGAATCCGTGTCACCCATGCCTCTAG